>JAULUF010000007.1:21765000-21792500 GCA_031834385.1 Semotilus atromaculatus
CCCGAGCCAGTGTGTGTGTGTGTCTGTTCCCGAGCCTGTGTGTGTCTGTTCCCGAGCCTGTGTGTGTGTGTCTGTTCCCGAGCCTGTGTGTGTGTGTGTCTGTTCCCGAGCCTGTGTGTGTCTGTTCCCGAGCCAGTGTGTGTGTCTGTTCCCGAGCCAGTGTGTGTGTGTCTGTTCCCGAGCCAGTGTGTGTGTGTCTGTTCCCGAGCCTGTGTGTGTGTGTGTGTGTGTGTGTGTCTGTTCCCGAGCCTGTGTGTGTGTGTGTGTGTGTGTGTGTGTGTGTGTGTGTGTGTGTGTGTGTGTGTGTGTGTGTGTGTGTGTGTGTGTGTGTGTGTGTGTGTTTGCATGGCTATCTTTGTGAGGACCAGTGTGAGTTTTTAACCTTTGGAGTGAGGACCTTTTTGCAAAGTGAGGACATTTAGGCCGGTCCTCACTTTGTTTTCACTGCAATGGCCTCCATTGGCTATTTAAAGGCCTCTCTCAATGTTTCAGAGAGGTCCTCAGATAGATGGAAAAATGAGAAAAAAAGTGTGTGTATGACCCTCTGCATACACACGCGGTTTGCTCTCTATCGCCCCCTATTGTCTTTCCATGTACACTGCGCCGCATATATAGTCAAAGCGATATCTCAGGAACGCCTTGAGGGAATTTCTTCAAATTTGTTACAAATGTTCACTTGGAATCAAGGATGAACTGAATAGAATTTGGAGATCAAAGGTCAAGGTCACTGTGACCTCACAAAACATGACTTTGGCTGTAATTCAACTTGTGAACACAATAACTCAGGAACGGCTTATAGGAATTTCTTCACATTTGGCACAAATGTTCACATAGATGCAAAGATAAAGTGATTCAATTTTGTTGGTCAAAGGTCAAGATCACTATAACTTCCCATTCTTGTAAATGTGGTAGATCAGGAACATTGGAAAGAATTTCATTTAATCTGGACAAATGTCCAACTAGACTAAATGATTAGAATTTGTGGTCAAAGGCCAAAGGTGACCTCACAAAAAACTTTTTGGCCCATAATAACTCAAGAATTTATTTGATAATTGACTAAATTTCACAAAAGGTCAAAGGTCAAATTCACAGTGACATCATAATGTTCTGCAAAAACATATTTACAGTTTTATTTGATTAGCCTACCCTTTAAAAATGATTAAATATAAACCATATATAACTACAAGAGTTAACCATAGATATTATTGAGATAATATTTCATGGTTACTACTAAAACCAAGTTACCTTGGATACTACAGTAATGATGTAGTAAAACCATGGTTAATCATTATCATAGTTGTGTTTATTATAGTGATGGTTACAATATTACTGCAGTAAATCCATGGTAAATTTTCATAGAGGTATGATTTATTAACAAGGATTACAGAACATTATCAATGTTTTAACAGCTCTGAATTATCATATTATCTATTATCTATTATAATACAATAATCTATTATCTATTATAATACAATTCAGATCTATGTTTGTTATAGTTAATTCCAGATAATGTTTTATTACCTCAGCTGCTCCCTATTTAAACGAGCACTATGACTTGTTTTGACTTATGGCATGATAATTTGGCAAACATGATGTCACAGATGGGTACCTTGGTTTGGAGCTCCTCAGTTTTTATTGTTGGTCCTATCTTTAGTCACTTTTGTCCAATAACTTTTACCAGGGTAAACCTGCTGGACATGTATACCTGTCGGTCTTTTGCTGTTTTTTGATTATTAAAGGGGTGGTTCATTATGATTTCTTTTTCTTTTTTTTACTTTTAGTTAGTGTGTAATGTTTGAGCATAAACAACATCTTCAAATTTACAAAGTTCAAAGCAAATTGAGATATTTGTTTTTAAAGAAATTCCTTTTTAAGAACTACAACAAATGTCTGGTAGGAACTACACAGGCACACCAACCCTAGAAATTACATAAACCCCTCCCCCATGAACACGATTTATAGATTATCATGACAGAATATGCTAATCAATGACTAGAAGATAAACTACACATAAACTACATAAATTCATCAACTAACCATTCAGAAATGTCCCTGTTGCTTCTACATGTCGTCACTTCTTCTTCAGTCTCTCCATCTTTGTCCGGTTTGAACATAAAAGGCTAAACGTTTTTGAAATTTTCAGTGCATGTCTGTGTGAGGTAATCGGAGCTGCTAACACACACCACACGACTGACACCAGCTATTGAAGCTCCGCCCTCGGGGAGCAGAAGCTCTTTTGGATTTAAAGGGACACACAAAAACTTTTCTTTTTAACATGCTATAAAAATATCTGTGGGGCATTTTGAGCTAAAACTTTACATACACACTCAGGGGACATCAGAGACTTATTTTATATTTTTTGAAAAGGGCATTATAGGACCTCAAAATTTACTGGACATTTTTACACACTCAGACAGGCTTTATTGCTGAATATTCACCTGGTGAATATACGTTTCCTTGCCAACAAAACAAACAATAATTTGCTGAATTATGTTTAGCAAAGTTTGGTGCACATGTATACAATTTTGGAAAAGATGTGCTGTTCTAAATTAGAACTCTTCATTAACTGCAAGTCTTTTTAGAGGAAGAGTTTTCTGCAGAGTAAACTGCAAGAGTTTTCCTTGTTCATGCTGGTGAATGTTTACTTCCCGTCTCAAGCCTGCGTGAGCACAGCACTACAACAGCTAGCTGATCAGGATATAGCCATGAAGCAACAGCACCCTGACTCTGTTATTACCCGACTCACTATTAAAGTCTCCCTGTGGTGAAAATACAGCTTTTAATGTTGTTTATATGTCTATGTGGTGTTTTTAATATGGTTTAAGACAAATCATGTGTAAGTTCATAAGTCGACAGCATTGCTGAGTATTTTCTCCTTAAAACTGCAGTGAACCAAAGACAGTCTCAAAAACACGGTGTGAAATTGCTGGTGTTTCTGACGTCACAAACTATCTTCGTGTCACAAGGGGGGCATGGCTTTAACATATCATTAACTATTATATGAAGCAGCAGAGTCTCAAGAGAAGCCAGGTTATCCAGTATATTTTTCTGTTGATATGAAAAATCTGGAACATTTGGCAATATAGTGGGCGAATTATTTATATGCTGTATATTATGATGAACTATATGCCTTTCTCCACTGATGTTCTGAGATGTTCAAAGCGTTTCTAATGATGCTGATTGTTAGAAGGGAGCTGTCTGACTCTGAGATGACAAATGGGAACATGGTTTGTGTAACATTAGCAACATATTATTAGGCGTTTGATAACGTAGTCATAAGGCTAATCATATTAAATATGAATTATCTTTATGTTTTAAAGAGCGATACAATTGTGCAGCGTTTACTACAGTAAAGTTGAGCAAGTGGATCTCCGAGCTCGTGTGAGTGAGTGGAGGCGGGGCTAATTTGCATATTCATAGCACTGCGTAACGAGGCAAGGATGTAGAGTTACTTTCAAGATATTTTAAGACATTTTAAGATTTTTCATTTATTTCACAGGAAAAAAACGTTTAAATATGTTATTTTGGTGATCAAAGATGATTTTTAAAGGGATAGTTCAACCAAAAATGTAAATTAACCCATGATTTACCCTATGACTTCTTTCAGACAAATACAATCCGAGTCATATTAATAAATGTCCTGGCTCTTCCAAGCTTTATAATGGCAGTGAATGGCTGTTTCTGTCTTGAAGTCCATAAAAGTGCATCTATCCATCATAAAAGTGCTTCTTAATAAAGGTTAATAAAGGCCTTCTGAACAAAGCGATGAGTTTGTGTAAGAAAAATATTCATATTTAACACATTACAAAGTAAAACATTTTAAGGTAAAAAAAAGGTAATTAATATAACTCAGATTGTATTTGTCTGAAAGAAGAATGTCATACACACCTAGGATGACTTGAGTTGAGAGTGATTAAATCATGGGGTAATTTTCATTTTTGGATAAACTATCCCTTTAAGGGATACAATTATTGACTACAGGGGAACTTTAAGTTTTTCATATTACCTGTATACATTGTTCTAGAATGATCTGACCAGCTTTTAACTTCAAAGGGTGATTGTCTCTGGGTTCTCCTGAGTGTCATATTAAGAATGTGTCTCTAGAATGAGGGGAAAGTTTTTCTAGCTTGTATGCAAGAAACAGTCACATACGCTTCTGTGTCTCATGCCCATACTGAACCAAGTCAAATTAGGGTTAGGTTAGGTTAGGCTTTTGAAAAGACAACGCCTCCCCCCGGACGACCTCTCCTGGTCATCCAGTTAGATAGGAAGGACGCAGAAATGCACTGGCCGGCGCATGTTTCTGATGAGGCTGATCCACCAATAACACAATTTTTTATTACTACCCCATATTACTTCCCCTATTTTTGTTTATTAGTTTTTAAATAGCTTTTCATTTTCAGAACCCAGCTCTTAGCCGTACCTGACTTACTCAGGTCCCATTTTGTAAGTCAGAAATCCTGACCGAGCCCATCCCCCCAAAAAGGATTAACTCATGATTGTCTTCAAAAACACCGAACATCCCTCTAAAAAAATTCAAACCATCCATCTAACTAACCCCAACTACCCTAAGGAACACATCTTCAGTGGTGTACCTCAGGATCATTGGGTGTTTCGGCTCTTTAAACACCAGACACCCTCCTCTGAGGCGGCCCGCCCAAGGGGATCAGTCCTAGGCGTGTGTTCTCTAAACCTCCAGCTAACTAGGTACATCTCACCTAATAGTACCGCTCCAAATACAAAATACCTAGCTCAAACTACAAAGGGGGCCTCCCCACCATCCCCAACAACCTCAACCAATTACTATATTACCCCTAATGCTAAGCATCGATAGAAGATTGGGAATCTGTATTACGGCCATTTTAACCCAAGGCCACCGTCTCTGCGTGCTGTCCTAGTGGACCCAGAGAGGTCAGATACTTTACCTCCCAAACCAAGTAACCCCTTCGTTAACACCGCAAGGTATCCCGGGGCACCCGAGAAGGGCCTGTGTTCACGAGCCTATGATTGGCGGGTACAAGTGCCAAAGTAGGCCTTAGCGAGTACCAAGCTTCTACCATCCATCAAACTCTAAGTAAATGCAAGAACCTCAACAGACATCACACTTAGGGTTAGGGTTAGGCTTAGGCTTAGTCCTTTTGTGTTAGGTTAGGGTTAGTCCTTTTGTGTTAGGGTTAGGGTTAGTCCTTTTGTGTTAGTTTAGGGTTAGTCCTTTTGTGTTAGTTTATGGTTAGTCCTTTTGTGTTAGGGTTAGAGTTTTTGTGTTAGTTTAGGGTTAGTCCTTTTGTGTTAGTTTAGGGTTAGTCCTTTTGTGTTAGTTTAGGGTTAGTCCTTTTGTGTTAGGGTTAGTCCTTTTGTGTTAGGTTAGGGTTAGTCCTTTTGTGTTAGTTTAGGGTTAGTCCTTTTGTGTTAGGGTTAGTCCTTTTGTGTTAGTTTAGGGTTAGTCCTTTTGTGTTAGGGTTAGTCCTTTTGTGTTAGTTTAGGGTTAGTCCTTTTGTGTTAGGGTTAGTCCTTTTGTGTTAGGTTAGGGTTAGTCCTTTTGTGTTAGGGTTAGGGTTAGTCCTTTTGTGTTAGGGTTAGTCCTTTTGTGTTAGTTCAGGGTTAGTCCTTTTGTGTTAGGGTTAGTCCTTTTGTGTTAGGGTTGGTCCTTTTGTGTTAGTTTAGGGTTAGTCCTTTTGTGTTAGGGTTAGGGTTAGTCCTTTTGTCAATGTGTAATTTATTACATGGGGGCTAAATACATGGTCCATGATGACATTTTAACTTTTAAAGATTGATGTACTTTGATTAAACCCCCTTTTCTGGCACTCTTCACAATCAAATTTTACACAATAACATTTTTCTAACTAATATATCAGTGCAGTTTGCCTGAAAAATTACTGTCAATGACCTACTTTGGTTAGGTTTACTTAGGTTAGGTTTATGCATAAACAAATAATTGGTTAGGTTTAGGCACACAAACTACTTGGTAAAGTTTAGGAAAAGATCATGGTTTGTCTATAGTCTCATAGTGTCCTGTATGTTCAAGCCTACCCTGTGCAATGAAAGCTGTGGGTCCCATATCTTTTAGTCACTCACATGAGTGAGTAGTTGGATCTTATGAGTCTCTGTGCTTACACAGTAGCTGTAACGGCTAAGTGTACATCTATATTGCTTTGTATTTTAGTTAGCTTTATATTAGCCTACAAACTAGTAACCCAGTGAGCCCATGCAATGAACCTTAGCATCCTCACCACGGACCATGTTTTATTCATGGTAAGTGTACTATCATGGATACAAATACAAAATATTTACATAATATATACATTAGTGACAGAAAGTAATAGTATAGCAATATAGCATAATTCAAATTAGCTCCACCTTTACAATCTGTGATTTAAAAATTATTTTAATTAATGCATCAAAATTATAATCCAGTAGTTTAAGTATTCTGAATTGTGCATAATGAATATACTTTTGGTACAAAGTATATTTTTCTGCTTATACTTTTGTATTTTTACTTAAGTTAATATGTAAATGCAGGCCTTAAAACAGAGTTTTATTACACTGTGGAACTTTTACTAAAGAAAATATCTTCACTAGTACTTCACTATAGATGTACATACAGATAAAATGTAGGTGCATTGTTAAATTCTACTTTTAAGAGAGCAGAATTGTGGTTTGTTTATTAATTTATGGATAACTGCAGTAATAAATGTCAATTTAATATAGTTACTATTTAATTAAATTAATTATTTAATTATTATTATTATTAAATGTAATACTGGGGAATATTGTCTTTGAGGAACACTTATTTGAGCTGCCCTTAAAAAATAAAAAATAAACCCACACCAACAACTCTAAGCTGCTTTCAGCGCCCATAAGTATCCGTCTTAATTGATGGCCACGCCCCTTGCCCTCCACCTGCACTTTCGCTCGTGCCTCGTGGTGCTTCTGGTAAAGAGTGATGATGGATGAGAGTAGCAGCAGTGACCTGGCCCGGTTCAAGAGAAGAATGGAGCGACTACGATCTCATCACAATCGATGCGCAAGCTTTACAGTGCAGGTAAGATTTTATGATCTTTAAGATTTCTATTATTGTTTTTAACTGTCGTGATTTGGTGTGGGTGGGGGGGTATTTGGTAGAGATCGCGCTATATGCACAGTTTGCCGAATTGCGCATATTAATATATATATATTCTCACAAACTTGTACAGCGCAGGTATGATTTTATGATCCCTGACATTTCTTTTCTTTGGAACTGTCGTGATTGGGGTGGGGGAGGGGAGGCTGAGTGCAAGTCTACGATCTCATGATCTCAGGCCTCGTCCTCTAGTCCAGCGCGTGCAAGTTCGGGATGGGGGAGGGGGAGGGGGCGGGAGACATCGCGCTGGTTGTACAGGCTAATTCATGTATATAATGTAATAATGTACATATAAATAGCCTATAGTAAGTTTTAAGAACAAATTAAAATCGAGTAGAAAACGTAATAAACTACATAATTACTAATGACGAGTGAACTTGAACAGCAGAAGTCGGAGGGCCTTTATCTTTGAATCAGCTTCTCTATGACCAAATGATAGGTACGGTGTCAATTATACAGATTAAGTTATACATGGATGCAATTTTGAATGTAGTATATCACTATACTTAAGGTCTTTATTGTAATATAACTGAATGCTAAAACATTACTGTCTAGTAGTGCTGTATAGACCACTGCTTATTGTAGCCTGTGAATGGAATTATTTTGTTGAAATTAATATAAAATTTTTCAATCTTCTCTTTGGTGTCCAGGAAAATCCCTATCTCTATGCAAGACCTGGTGTGATGACAAACATACGTGGATGTGACTGTCTGCGAAAATATGCAGAAGAAAGCAAAGCAGAGAACCCCGAACTCCTCAGGTCAACTAAATTGAGAAAACAAGTTGCCACACTCTGCCAACTCTTGGACCTTAGTGAACAAGAGCTGGAGCAAGTTGCAAGGTTCATGGGTCATGACATCAGAGTTCACCGTGATTTTTACAGACAGACTGACAAAACATTTCAAATTGCCAAGATAAGTAAACTTCTGTTCGCAATGGAGCAAGGCACCGAGACCTTAAAAGGGAAGAACCTCGATACGCTTCATCCTTCAGTATGTGGTATGTATGCACTCTGTTTTATCGCCAATTCAATTATATTGTGTAGTCCTACAAGTAGTGGCTTTAGCCACTGGAGTAATTTTTAAGAGAACACCATTGACTTTTTTGGAAGAACAATCTTTAACAGATGGACAGTAAAACTAATTTAACATTAGTTAATAGAAACACATTTTAAAGGTGACCATAGACACACAGTACACCTTATGAGCTGTTATGCTCACTGCTTTGTACTAGAGCCCGACCGATAAAGGATTTTGAAGGCCGATACCGATACAAATATTTGTTGGTTTTAAAATCCGATATTCCGATATATCGGCCGATATATATATATATATATATATATATATATATATATATATATATATATATATATATATATATATATATATATATATATAATAGGGGTGGCACGGTACATGAAAAAACATCCGAACCGTTCGGTTCGCTTGTCTCGGTTCGGTGCGTGTGTGCGTCGCACGGTTCGTTCGTCGCATGCGCAATGTAACCTCGTGCCCGTGACCTCAGACGGTGCGTATACTTTTCGCGCGAAATAAGAGATGTGTGGACATACATATGAGGCTTGTTCGACTTGAACCGGCGCTGCACAGACCGGTCGATGAATAACATCAAAGTACCGCGAGAGCAACGGCTCCGTATGCTTTTCAATCTCTCTCGCAGTACTTCGATGTCATAAACTGATCGGTCTGTGCAGCGCTGCAGGTCTCGTCACGTATAGAAATGGCAAGTGGGAGAGATAAGGAAGGTTAACAGGAGTTGGGGGATGCACCAGCGTCGTATAAGTCGGTGTGTGGGAACATTTTGGATTTCATCTTACCTGATATTTAAATATATACAGTGACACTAAGTTTAGATGAGAACTCCAGTCACATGTTTCCAAACTGCACTTTAATTTCACGTGAAAAAAATGTATCCTCACTCTCAGGGAATAGAAGCATTGTTGATATACTGTTTTTGAGTTTGAACTTATGTTTCACTTTATGATTATGGCCTTTGCTATATTGTTATAGCCTCATTATCTATAGGCAATTATTTGTAACGTATTTTGACTTATTTAAAAGATAGTGCTTTAAGAGTTCCTCTCTTTTTCTTTTAAAAGATAAACATTTTGTAAGAGCTAACGTTACACTGAAGTTGACAGTTTGATAAATGCAAGTTAATTCATTCTTTGTGTGTCAAATAAACAAAAGCATTTCATCAATGTCTTCTCTTTTGCTGTATAAAAATGTCACCGGCTTTCCTCAGAGATGGTCTCTCAATAATGTGCTTAAAGTCAAGTAAAAAAAATACTGTATCCTGAATTGTGGATAATTAAGCTATAGCCCATATCATATGCTGAAGTACATTTCTGGAGTGTTAAAGATTAAAAGAAAAAATAACAACAAGAACCGTACAGAACCGAAAACCGTGACCCTAAAACCGTGAAACGAACCGAACCGTGGGTTTTGTGAACCGTGCCACCCCTAATATATATATATATATATATATTTTTTTTTTCAGAAACGCGCAACAAAACATTAACAGATTTCCCTAACATTAGTTATTTGTAGTTATTTATGAGTTTTAACTAAAATAGTATGATAATGCATTTTAAAAAGAAACTTGCTGCTTTTATTGTCACAACAGTAGCAATATTACTTGTGTATTATATTACAGTACCAGTCAAATGTTTGGACACACTTTCCTATTGGTGTGTACAAACTTTTGATGGGTACTGTATATAGAATACACAGTATAAACAGAATAAATATATAAACAATGTTTTTGCAATGATCACTCAAATGTGGTGGTCAAACACTTCTGTGACAAAGATCTGTAATGGAGGCAGGGTGAATTATACATTTGAGCTGTAACCAAACTAGTTTGCATTGCATGTTATATTATTCTAAATACTGTTGCATAATCTTCATTAACGACTTTGTCTTTTAATTTAGTCACGTTATATAAAACATAACTTGTACTAATAAATATATCAAAAGTGTCACTGACAAAACCTTATTATCTTCTTTTTTAGTCTTAATTCCTCGAATCTCTACCAGTGGAGGAATAACTCATATCTTTTTACTAAAGTAAAATGAATAATATCATAATGAAAACGTTTTTAATTACATATGTACAGTAGTACTTTTATACTATTTTAAATTAGTAAGCAAAATGATGTACGCTACTAAACGTGAAACTAGGCTACTCTTATGCAAAATGGCCCTATATAAAGTGTTATAATTATATAAATTATTGGAATATTGCTTGATGTTGTAACGTAGCGTTATAGGCAGAATGAGCTTTAACACTGTCTACACACCGGACGCGGCCGCTATCGCTCGCATCGCAACAGCTGTTGTTTACCGGAGACGCGGCACAGCGCCCGTTACAGAGCAGAATGGGGCATCAGTTTACTGTCGGAGATTTGTCGCTCGCGCCACGCATTTTAATCAATGTTTTAATCAACCAATTGCCTGGATTTAATAAATAAGAAGTAAATATAGCAGACAATATAATCAGGACTTCTCAGCTGTGCGCTTGCAATAGCCGCAAGCTCACACAATACGTAACAGAGGCTGGTAGCAGAGAAATCAATTCTGTGAATTACACTGCGCAAATCAAAAGTAATAGGCTAATACAGTACCCACCGGATGAAGGAGGGTTGGCTCTCAACAGAACATAAAATATTCATTTTATTTTATTTTTCGTGTTCGCATTTATGAGGAAAAAACAATGTTACGGACGTGCACGAGCTCTGAAAGCGGCACTAAAGTGCTTTAAAACTTTCACAGAGAAACAGAAAGCACAAAGCCTTTCATTAAGGTGAATTTCGTTTTGTATTAATTGTATCTTAAAGCTGCCGTCGGCAACTCTGGCTGATTGAGTGGACTTAGGCAAAATTTTGAATGTTTACAACTCTCATGCCCCTCCCCCACTATCAACGAATACCCTCCCACAGAGTTCGTGCTCGTCAGTGCGCCATCACTCTTCGCTACTGCGCGAACTTCAGGCGTGTGCATGTGATTGACGTGTGCATGCAAGACTTGTGATTGACAGTCATATCTCACACCCCCCTGCGCTGATTGGACACAATGAACCGGGAGCGGTGGATTTTTGCAAAACAAATAACACGCTCCAGGTGGAGTTAGAAGTTCAGGTTTTTTTTCTAAAACACTTTATTTATGTTGTTCTGTCGGAATATAGTGTCGAATTCGCTGAATATGATTAAAAAAAAGTTGCCGACGGCAGCTTTAATTTTAATCTATGTTTCATCAACCAATTGCCTGGATTTAATAAATAAGAAGTAAATATAGCGGACGATAGATAATCTCGACACGGATGCGCCGGCGGGTGAACTGCAACTCGTCTCATAAATGAACCGAAACTCAGCGTATAGAACTGAGAAATATATCTATATTGAAATGTCTACTTTTAAACAGAACAATTCAAAACGAAAGACAGACTGCTCTCTGCTTATGTAGCCTAATCCGTATGAAATGTGCATTTCTCTCTGTCGTGTTCACTGAAGATCGCGAGTCAGCGTCGTCAACTTCATCTGCCGACACTGACTGAAAACACTTGTTATTAATAAACAATTAAAATGTTTCCTTGCTATATTTGATGTATTCATAATCATTACTTTTACCAGTTCTTTGTGACAGCTTTTAGGTGCTTTATTGGCAGCGCCACCCTTTGCACCCTGCATTTTTTAAATATTCATTTATCGGCCATTATAAATGCCGATACCGATAGTTAGGAAAATGCCTAATATCGGCCGATAATATCGGCCTGCCGATAGATCGGTCAGGCTCTACTTTGTACTTCAGTTTCCAGTGGTCGTGTTTAAATTTATGCAAATATGCAACTTTATGTTTAAAAAATCCAAACAAAATTAGCAGTCTTTCTGCTATATGCTTCATAATTCTAACTGGAGTAGGATTTGTTTAAGAATGTTTTTGACTCTGATAAAGGAACACTTGGGCATGTAATTTCTGGTAGTAAAAATAGTGTAAAGGCAACAACTGACAACTGTAGGTAAAATGTATTTATTTATAGCTCTTTTAATCAAAAGTATGTACTTATGACTTTTGGACAGTCAAGAACTAATATTTGATTGTTTTTACTCTTTTATAGGTGAAAGACCCACATCAACTTCTGTTTTACAGAGACAAACAAAAAAAGGACGAGCCAAGAGAGGAAGAGAAGTCGATGAGGGTAAGATTTAAATTTTACATTTTAAACTTGTCTATATAAACAGTTGTAAACTTTGTTGTTTAAAGCACCTCCCAGTAAAATTGTTCAATACAAAACCACAGCTATGACCTACTACGTAAATAGTGTTTTTCATGAAATCTACAAAAACTCCTGCCTTTTCATAGTCACAGCATTAGTTAAAAGTAGCTTTACTCAAGTATACTGTATGTACCGCAGTTCTTATCACTTTTTCTTCATCTTATTTTAGTAGATTTGAGATGGGTACACATTAGGGGTGTAACGGTTCACAAAATTCACGGTTCGATATGATACAGTGGTGTCACGGTTCGGTACGTTTTCGATACAGCAAAAAGAAAGAAATGCCAGAGAAATGTCCTTGATTAAATTTTTAATTTATTTATTAAAACGAACATAAATTATGATAATTTTTTACTTTGAGCTATGATGGAGCTATACTCTTCTCTGAGAGAACGCGGCGTTAATGCAGCGACAGATGCCAAAAGCTCAGTCCGTTTTTACTTTTACTTTCAGAGCATGAGCGCGTCTACATGCACGTTCTTAACCTGATTATGCTGAAGAAACTGACAATGCATGTGGTCATGTAAACGCATTAACCCATTTTCCTTTATCGGAGTCAAGTCATAAGTATAAACCGATCGACTCAGCTAGATTTTTCCCCTTTACTCTAATTTCTCCCGGCATTTAAAACACATTAACCCGCTATCTTCGTGCTTATTGAAGTGCGCATGTGAAGTGCATCCAGACAGAGAGAGCATAGGAGGACATATAGCGCAAACTCCGATTCTTTCTTGACCCAAGAAATTATTAAAACGTGTTTTCATCTCGTGCAGAAGTAGGCTACAGTCAGTGCTACATCTGTAACGGCATGAGAGGATAATGTGTGTCCGTAAATTTCACGCTGACATGTTGAAATACTCCGAGTCGGATACAAAAATGATTAGGATCTTTTTTTACCTCATTATACAGGGAAATAACCTGATTTAGCCTAGTAATAAACACTCCACCTTTGCTAGCTAAATAGAAAAAGATTATCGTATATAAAATGAAGTAATAAAAAGCATATTAATGAGTAAATAATCAAGTTAATAATCAAATAAGTAAGCCCCGCCCCCTCACAATAATATCGTATATCGCCGATCTCACAGGCTGACGATAGGACGATATGAAAATGGAGCATATCGCCCCAACACTAATCAGCGCTTCCAAAACATGTTGTAAATAGACAGTTGCTATCAGCATATCCCTAATATATCTGCTGATAGACGGATCCGCTGATAGACACTGCTTTCAAACGCTCCCGTGTGTATCTGTGTAAGCGCTATCTGTACATGTAATGTACATTAAATTACTGTATGAATACAATTTGTAAAGTTAATCTAACAGTCCATCAAAAGATGGTGTTCACACATTTGTGGTTTAATCTGTTGTTGGGGCTTGGATCATCTGAGAAAATATCGTCTCTTTTTACAGATACAGCCACTGTTTTCTGTATGTCTTTCTTACACTGCAGAAGATCAGGGTTTCAATTTTGTTTTTCAGACGGATGTCCTGACCTCTTTTCCCCTCAAAAATCTCCTGCCCAATGCAGTTTGGATGGGGTTTCTGATGTAGATGGTGAGTCAAAAAGTGTTTTTCATCAAGACAAAATAATCATTTACGAACACCTGCCTTTAGTTATAGGACCCTAATGGTTGTTGTTCATATTTTAACCAGCTATTTACTTACTCAAGGATATGTTACAGTAAAGTTGATCGTTTAAATTTGTCTCTAGTTTTTATTTCATGTAGCTTAATGTGTAACATTTGAGTATAAGGATTTGTAAAACACTATGGTTGGAAGGCACACTAGAAGACCTTGCAATGTTCCACGGTGACCATCTCCCCTATAGCTGTATTGTAATGTTCAAGGATAGTCTGTTGCGTACAGTTGGGAACTGTCAGGTTTTAGTAGTCAGATTTTACTGTAAACACTTACAATAACAGGTACTAATGCTTGTCTGTTGCAGATCACAGCCAGGAAACAAGCCGGGCGACAAGGCCCTCACCGAAGAAGAAGAAAAGTGGAAAACAGACAAGCAAAGTAAAGGGTATGTTCTTTTGAAGTATTAACTGCTTTCTGTTACTGTCTACTGGAGCCAAATATATGTCACCGGGGTGACGAAGGTAGGCGGAACCTTTAATCACGGCCGGGTTTCTGGGGGGAAGGATTTCCGGTGTGGGACCCGGAAGACTCCAGTTCCGGAAACTCCGGGGAGAGACGGAGAATTATTAGTAAAAGATTCGAAACAGGTGCAGGAGAGGACGAACGTGATAGCGATTGGGACACGTTGTCATTTGAGAAGGAAAAAAGGATATCTCATCTTCAACTAAGGGACACAAAAAGGAAAAGCTGCCGGTGTTCGGGCGAATTTGGAGGTTTGGAGAGGAGAACCGTGGTGGATTAGAGAGAAGTGCTGTTGATGTTTGGATTATGATATGAGGAATCTTGTGGAGGATGTAATGAGACTTAATGATGTGTAAAACTGTCTTTTTGGAGAAGGTTTGAACGCCCCACGCTTCATCGGGGGAAGCCAATGAGATTGTAGTGATGCGCTGTGGACCAGATCCCCTGTCTACACCCTAGTCTGTGAGTGATGAGACTTTGCAGTGTTGTACATTAAGATAATCACGTGTGCGGATATGTGTGGGTTACAGTGGAACACGAGTGGAAGTGTAATGCAGCGACATTGGGGAAGCGGTCCTGGCTGTGGAAACATCGTCTGCATCTCGTCGGATTGAGGCCGATGAAGGAAGCCATCTAGTGGTGAAATTATCCTCTTCTCCTCATTTTCTACGTGGGTTTGTGAAGTATCAGTTTACTGTTGAGTCCTTGCCTTCTTTCTGCCTGCCTGGGCCCTGTGAAGAGAGCCAGCTTCGCTGTTGATTCCTTACTCCTCTCCGTTCATCCGAACCCTGTGAAGAGAGCCAGCTTCGCTGTTGATTCCTTACTCCTCTCCGTTCATCCGAACCCTGTGAAGAGAGCCAGCTCTGCTGTTGATCCCTTACTCCTCTCCATTCATCCGAGTCCTGTGAAGAGAGCCAGCGTCGCTGTTGATTCCTTACTCCTCTCCGTCCATCCGAACCCTGTGAAGAGAGCCAGTGTCGCTGTTGATTCCTTACTCCTCTCCGTTCATCCGAACCCTGTGAAGAGAGCCAGCTCTGCTGTTGATCCCTTACTCCTCTCCATTCATCCGAGTCCTGTGAAGAGAGCCAGCGTCGCTGTTGATTCCTTACTCCTCTCCGTCCATCCGAACCCTGTGAAGAGAGCCAGTGTCGCTGTTGATCCCTTACTCCTCTCCGTTCATCCGAACCCTGTGAAGAGAGCCAGTGTCGCTGTTGATTCCTTACTCCTCTCCGTCCATCTGAGTCCTGTGAAGAGAGCCAGCGTCGCTGTTGATTCCTTACTCCTCTCCGTTCATCCGAGTCCTGTGAAGAGAGCCAGCTCTGCTGTTGATTCCTTACTCCTCTCCGTCCATCCGAACCCTGTGAAGAGAGCCAGTGTCGCTGTTGATTCCTTACTCCTCTCCGTCCATCCGAGTCCTGTGAAGAGAGCCAGCGTCGCTGTTGATTCCTTACTCCTCTCCGTTCATCCGAGTCCTGTGAAGAGAGCCAGTGTCGCTGTTGATTCCTTACTCCTCTCCGTCCATCCGAACCCTGTGAAGAGAGCCAGTGTCGCTGTTGATTCCTTACTCCTCTCCGTTCATCCGAACCCTGTGAAGAGAGCCAGCTCTGCTGTTGATTCCTTACTCCTCTCGGTCCATCCGAACCCTGTGAAGAGAGCCAGTGTCGCTGTTGATCCCTTACTCCTCTCCGTTCATCCGAGTCCTGTGAAGAGAGCCAGTGTCGCTGTTGATTCCTTACTCCTCTCCGTCCATCCGAGTCCTGTGAAGAGAGCAAGCGTCGCTGTTGATTCCTTACTCCTCTCCGTTCATCCGAGTCCTGTGAAGAGAGCCAGCTCTGCTGTTGATTCCTTACTCCTCTCCATTCATCCGAGTCCTGTGAAGAGAGCCAGCGTCGCTGTTGATTCCTTACTCCTCTCCGTCCATCCGAACCCTGTGAAGAGAGCCAGTGTCGCTGTTGATTCCTTACTCCTCTCCGTCCATCCGAGTCCTGTGAAGAGAGCCAGCGTCGCTGTTGATTCCTTACTACTCTCCGTCCATCCGAACCCTGTGAAGAGAGCCAGTGTCGCTGTTGATTCCTTACTCCTCTCCGTCCATCCGAGTCCTGTGAAGAGAGCCAGCGTCGCTGTTGATTCCTTACTACTCTCCGTCCATCCGAACCCTGTGAAGAGAGCCAGTGTCGCTGTTGATTCCTTACTCCTCTCCGTCCATCCGAGTCCTGTGAAGAGAGCCAGCGTCGCTGTTGATTCCTTACTACTCTCCGTCCATCCGAACCCTGTGAAGAGAGCCAGTGTCGCTGTTGATTCCTTACTCCTCTCCGTCCATCCGAGTCCTGTGAAGAGAGCCAGCGTCGCTGTTGATCCCTTACTCCTCTCCGTCCATCCGAACCCTGTGAAGAGAGCCAGTGTCGCTGTTGATTCCTTACTCCTCTCCGTCCATCCGAGTCCTGTGAAGAGAGCCAGCGTCGCTGTTGATCCCTTACTCCTCTCCATTCACCCGAACCCTGTGAAGAGAGCCAGCGTCGCTGTTGATCCCTTACTCCTCTCCGTCCACCCGAACCCTGTGAAGAGAGCCAGCTTCGCTGTTGATTCCTTACTCCTCTCCATTCACCCGAACCCTGTGAAGAGAGCCAGCGTCGCTGTTGATCCCTTACTCCTCTCCGTTCACCCGAACCCTGTGAAGAGAGCCAGCGTCGCTGTTGATTCCTTACTCCTCTCCGTCCACCCGAACCCTGTGAAGAGAGCCAGCTTCGCTGTTGATCCCTTACTCCTCTCCATTCACCCGAACCCTGTGAAGAGAGCCAGCGTCGCTGTTGATTCCTTACTCCTCTCCGTCCACCCGAGTCCTGTGAAGAGAGCCAGCTTCGCTGTTGATCCCTTACTCCTCTCCGTTCACCCGAACCCTGTGAAGAGAGCCAGCGTCGCTGTTGATTCCTTACTCCTCTCCGTCCACCCGAACCCTGTGAAGAGAGCCAGCTTCGCTGTTGATCCCTTACTCCTCTCCATTCACCCGAACCCTGTGAAGAGAGCCAGCGTCGCTGTTGATTCCTTACTCCTCTCCGTCCACCCGAACCCTGTGAAGAGAGCCAGCTTCGCTGTTGATCCCTTACTCCTCTCCATTCACCCGAACCCTGTGAAGAGAGCCAGCGTCGCTGTTGATTCCTTACTCCTCTCCATTCACCCGAACCCTGTGAAGAGAGCCAGCGTCGCTGTTGATTCCTTACTCCTCTCCGTCCACCCGAACCCTGTGAAGAGAGCCAGCTTCGCTGTTGATCCCTTACTCCTCTCCATTCACCCGAACCCTGTGAAGAGAGCCAGCGTCGCTGTTGATCCCTTACTCCTCTCCATTCACCCGAACCCTGTGAAGAGAGCCAGCGTCGCTGTTGATTCCTTACTCCTCTCCATTCACCCGAACCCTGTGAAGAGAGCCAGCGTCGCTGTTGATTCCTTACTCCTCTCCGTCCACCCGAACCCTGTGAAGAGAGCCAGCTTCGCTGTTGA
The DNA here is from genome assembly GCA_031834385.1 of Semotilus atromaculatus. NCBI lineage: Eukaryota > Metazoa > Chordata > Actinopteri > Cypriniformes > Leuciscidae > Semotilus > Semotilus atromaculatus. The sequence goes on from JAULUF010000007.1 coordinate 21,783,014, forward strand.
TCCCTTACTCCTCTCCATTCACCCGAACCCTGTGAAGAGAGCCAGCGTCGCTGTTGATTCCTTACTCCTCTCCGTCCACCCGAACCCTGTGAAGAGAGCCAGCGTCGCTGTTGATCCCTTACTCCTCTCCGTTCACCCGAACCCTGTGAAGAGAGCCAGCGTCGCTGTTGATCCCTTACTCCTCTCCGTTCACCCGAACCCTGTGAAGAGAGCCAGCGTCGCTGTTGATTCCTTACTCCTCTCCGTCCACCCGAACCCTGTGAAGAGAGCCAGCGTCGCTGTTGATCCCTTACTCCTCTCCGTTCACCCGAACCCTGTGAAGAGAGCCAGCGTCGCTGTTGATCCCTTACTCCTCTCCGTCCACCCGAACCCTGTGAAGAGAGCCAGCGTCGCTGTTGATTCCTTACTCCACTCCGTCCATCCGAACCCTGTGAAGAGAGCCAGCGTCGCTGTTGATTCCTTACTCCACTCCGTCCATCCGAACCCTGTGAAGAGAGCCAGCTACACTGTTGAATCCTCATCTTCTTTCTGCCTGCCTGGGCCCTGTGAACATGTTAAATATTTACAATCAGAAGTCCAGTTGTGTGGGGGGCGGACAAACGCACACTCTGGAAAATATCACGTGAAACGAAACAATACTCAATCAGAAAGTGAGCTGATGGAAGACTCAGCTCCAGCTCACGCTGTAACATGTAAAGCCCCCCCCCACCAAGCAGTCCATACACTATAAGTGCCATTACTTCTTGCCGGTCGTCCCCCATGTTTGTTTACTTTAAAGTCAAGTTTGATGCAAGTGATTTTGCAAGATTTCCCGTGTTCACAGATGGGACTCTGTTAGTGTATGTTGTGCTTTCCTGATCACATCGTGACACTCCACACACCAGAGGTGGTGACAGAGAAGCCCGGTGGGGGATTCCAGAAAGCAGGTTCTGTGACATAGGCGGGGTATGTTTAAGAGTAAGCGGATAATCTCAACTTTCGGTTCCAAAGCGGAGGTAACTTTCAGGGTAAGTAGCCATAGCAACCTACTCTCTAAACATAACCTGTTCCGCAGCAGCTCATGATCCAGGGTTAGTTTCCTTCAGGCGTTCAGCGCATGCGTTCCCTATTGATGATGCTCCAGCGTTGTTTTGGCAGCACGTGGAGGACCAACAGCATATCAGGTAGGTGGTCATAATGTTTTGGCTCATCGGTGTACATGCACGAACACAAAACAGTGGATAATTATTGATTCTTAATTATTGTATTGCTCCTTAGACATGAATTCAGTCTTTTAAATTACACAGCGTTCTACATTTAATGCTATAATAGTGGGTTTGTAGGGTTACTCGTTGAAATGGGGCTTGGATCATCTGAGAAAATATTGTCTCGTTTTACAGATACAGCCACTGTTTTCTGTATGTCTTTCTTACACTGCAGAAGATCAGGGTTTCAAGTTTGTTTTTCAGATGGATGTCCTGACCTCTTTTCCCCTCAAAAATCTCCTGCCCAATGCAGTTCGGATGGGGTTTCTGATGTAGATGGTGAGTCAAAAAGTGTTTTTCATCAAGACAAAATAATCATTTACGAACACCTGCCTTTAGTTATAGGACCCTAATGGTTGTTGTTCATATTTTAACCAGCTATTTACTAACTCAAGGATATGTTACAGTAAAGTTGATCGTTTAAATTTTTCTCTAGTTTTTATTTAAGTATTTGTAAAACACTATGGTTGGAAGGCACAATAGAAGACCTTGCAATGTTCTTCTGTGACAAATTGATCTCACCTGTAGCTGTATTGTAGTGTTCAAGGATAGTCTGCTGCGTACACCTGTTTCACACTGGCCACGCGTCAGCAGTGCGGAGGCAGAGCAGAAGCTGTGTGTGTGGAGAGCGGGAGCAGCACGCATCCGCTGTGCTTTCACACTGCCAGCGGTTGTCGCAGCTGTACCACGACTTGTGTACTGCAAATACGCAAATATGTTTTCCTCTGACCCTTGTCTGCCATGTGCTTTGATATATGACGGCCACTTGGTCAGCGTCCTCTGCTGCGATGCTACCATGTTCCCCTCTGTCCCACACACATGCATATAACATGCTGTATATAGGTTTACATGATAAAAGTAGAGTAATCTTGATAGTTAGAGCAATCGTAAGTTTGGGAAAAAACTCCAGGCAATGAGTATTTTATTTATTTATTTTCACAGCGTTGAAGTTCATGTGGTGATTTAGAACACCTCACTTGCATGATTTTTGGGGATTTTATTTTTCATGTTGCTCTTGCACAGCCTCTGCGTGCGGTGGGAATGCTAATACCTGTTAACATGGGTTTAAAAAAAATATGCACTGCTTACGCCCTGCTAACGCGTGTGTGAAACCGGCTTTACAGTGGGGAACTCTGTCAGGTTTTAGTAGTCAGATTTTACTGTAAACACTTACAATAACAGGTACTAATGCTTGTCTGTTGCAGATCACAGCCAGGAAACAAGCCGGGCCACAAGGCCCTCACCGAAGAAGAAAAGTGCAGAAAAACGGACTAAGAGCGTGAAACTAATGGGTAAGTTTCATAAATCTTACCAAAAGAGTAGCGAGTAGCACCAGCGTTTATTCTTATTGTAAGTCGTCAGTTGTATTTGTAGAGAGCTTTTCACAAACATTGTTTTAAATCAACTTTACAGAGCTTACATGCAAGTAAAATCTAGCTATTTAAAGACATAAGATGAATTGCATTTATGATCTGGAGAGTCCTTTATCTCCCAGAAAGCAGGGCAAAGCTACAGGGTTTTGATTAGGTGAAGGTGAAACAGAGGGAAACCTGCTGTCACTCAGAAATACGGCTGCAACTAACAATTATTTTGATAATTGATTAATCTAATGATTATTAGAACAATTATTTGACTATACAGTAAGAGTATACATTAAGAGTATAACAATAGTCAAGTCATCTTCATTTATAAAGCGCTTTTAACACTATAGAGTTCCACAGCAGCTTTACAGTGATAACAGGAGATTACAGTAACAGAGATTGTTTAGGCTTTACAGCAGATCTAGAATAAAGTTATTGTCCAGATAAAGTTAGTTTTGATTCACTTCCGTCGCAACGATCATTAGTTATTAACTTAGGGGCCGCTAACACGACACCGTTTTAACAGAAAACTCTTTAAGTTCTCTCTACGCAAACTTTAAAAACGCGGGCCTGTGAGAACGCTGATGGCGCGCACATGCGTATTAAGAGTTCTATAGTTATATGCACGTTTGAATATATGTGCGCAGGCATGTAGTCCTTCCCTAAAAAACACATCTCATGATTCGGTACAGTATACAATACTGAACTCATGGTTTACAAAGTGGTTCATTCTTATTACGACTCTGTTTTAAAAAAACATTTATAGATTAAACTTTTTGATTCAGCACATAGGCTGTTTCAGGACAATTAAATGTCCAGTCATAAAGGTGAATCAATTGCTCTGTTCTCTGTGTTTAGCCTACGTTCCATTACTTTGACAGGTCAGGCAGTTTCTGCTTTGATTTAATTTTTTGGCAGAAAAGCAGAGACACAAGTGCTGTAAAGGCGGGTCTTTCCCAGAATCCTGCTGCTCTTTGCATTACATTGTTACGTGGTTTCAGTGTCAGTTATTGCTGTTTCAGCCAAACTTAACATAGAGCACTTTAAATTTTAGTATACAATCTATTTTTGAGCTCCTTGTGTTGAACAAACAATTAAATAATTTTAAAAAAGCGCCCACTCACCATGGCACCGCACTTTTTTTAAACCATGATACACAAAATATATATATATATATATTTTACACCCCTACTATACAGTGACTATCGTAAACATTAAAGGGGTCATGACATGGCTTTTTTATCTTTATTTTAAGCTATGAAACTTGCAGTATGTTTTAATGGTACAAAGACCTCTTATATGGCAACATATCAAGGCAAATTTGATGGCTCATGTCATATCATTGTCTTTAATCAAAAATCCATTAGCTCTGTGTCATAATGAACACATTAGGGACAAATGTTACATTTGGGGACTTTCTGTGACTGAGCAAGAAAAAGCAGTTTAAGAAACCTACATTTTGGTCTCTGTTTTTAAGTTTACACAATCTACATTGTATTTTTTATTTGTAGAGACATCCAGGATAATCCTGAAGAGACCATGGAGTGAAGAAGAGAGAAGGGCAGTGAACAAACACCTAGGGAAGTTCATGGCAGAGCGCAGGGTTCCTGGAAAACTGGAGTGCATGAGGTGCCTAGAAGAGGACAGCGCCCTGAAGGAAAGATCTTGGAAAGATATTAAAAACTTTGTTTACAATTCAATTGTAACTCTAAAAAGGAAGTCTGCTGCACGGAAAATCATGTTTTGAAAGCTTGCCGTCCAGGTGTTCTGTTGACCTTATCCGAAGACATTATTTTTGGTGTAACCATATGTTCACAAAATAAATAATGTAGAGCTGGTCACTGGAGATGGCATCTCTTGCAGTTTTATTTGTAGCTTTTAGATAGTTACGTATATTATTATTACGCTAAAATCTGGTTAATTTAATTGGATAAATAAATGGAACAATTAAACATTTATGTTTAGGTAGATTCTGAAACTTGAATTAATTGTCAAGTCACCTTTATTTATATAGTGCTTTATACAATACAGTTTTTTCGAAGCAGCTTTACAGAAAATTATCAATTATGTAAATAGAATTTAATGCAGCAGTAAAGAAGTCATTATTCAGCTGGATGTTATTTCAGTTGAATAATGACTAGGAGCTGTCCACACTAAAACATAAAATAGCAAACAATAAATGCAAGCTAAAAAATAAGGTAGTTAAAATAATTCAGTCAGAAATGAACTCAATAGCGCCCCCATGAAAATGTCCTCACTCTGCTGGTAAAATGCTGGTTCTTTTCCTTTGTTTATTTAAGAAGCTGAGGTAAAAACCTGAATTATGGACATATCTAGTGTTGAAATATAGTATATATTTAACTGTAATTGTAGCAGAAATGGTGGTCCTCACTTTTCAGGTTAAATGACTCGGTCCTCACCTTGATACATGTACAGGAATGTGTGTGTGTGTGTGTGTGTGTGTGTGTGTGTGTGTGTGTGTGTGTGTGTGTGTGTGTGTGTGTGTGTGTGTGTGTGTGTGTGTGTGTGTGTGTGTGTGTGTGTGTGTGTGTGTGTGTGTGTGTGTGTGTGTGTGTGTGTGTGTGTGTGTGTGTGTGTGTCTCTGTTCCCGAGCCTGTGTGTGTGTCTGTTCCCGAGCCTGTGTGTCTGTTCCCGAGCCTGTGTGTGTCTGTTCCCGAGCCAGTGTGTGTGTCTGTTCCCGAGCCAGTGTGTGTGTGTGTGTGTGTGTGTGTCTCTGTTCCCGAGCCTGTGTGTGTGTGTCTGTTCCCGAGCCAGTGTGTGTGTCTGTTCCCGAGCCAGTGTGTGTGTCTGTTCCCGAGCCAGTGTGTGTGTCTGTTCCCGAGCCTGTGTGTGTGTGTGTGTGTGTGTGTGTCTGTTCCCGAGCCAGTGTGTGTGTCTGTTCCCGAGCCTGTGTGTGTGTGTCTGTTCCCGAGCCTGTGTGTGTGTCTGTTCCCGAGCCTGTGTGTGTGTGTGTGTGTGTGTGTGTGTCTGTTCCCGAGCCTGTGTGTGTGTGTCTGTTCCCGAGCCTGTGTGTGTGTGTGTCTGTTCCCGAGCCTGTGTGTGTGTGTCTGTTCCCGAGCCAGTGTGTGTGTCTGTTCCCGAGCCAGTGTGTGTGTCTGTTCCCGAGCCAGTGTGTGTGTCTGTTCCCGAGCCTGTGTGTGTGTGTGTGTGTGTGTGTCCCCGAGCCTGTGTGTGTGTCTGTTCCCGAGCCAGTGTGTGTGTCTGTTCCCGAGCCAGTGTGTGTGTCTGTTCCCGAGCCTGTGTGTGTGTCTGTTCCCGAGCCTGTGTGTGTGTCTGTTCCCGAGCCTGTGTGTGTGTCTGTTCCCGAGCCTGTGTGTGTGTCTGTTCCCGAGCCTGTGTGTGTGTGTCTGTTCCCGAGCCTGTGTGTGTGTCTGTTCCCGAGCCTGTGTGTGTGTCTGTTCCCGAGCCTGTGTGTGTGTCTGTTCCCGAGCCTGTGTGTGTGTGTCTGTTCCCGAGCCAGTGTGTGTGTCTGTTCCCGAGCCTGTGTGTGTGTCTGTTCCCGAGCCTGTGTGTGTGTCTGTTCCCGAGCCTGTGTGTGTGTCTGTTCCCGAGCCTGTGTGTGTGTGTCTGTTCCCGAGCCTGTGTGTGTGTCTGTTCCCGAGCCTGTGTGTGTGTCTGTTCCCGAGCCTGTGTGTGTGTGTGTGTGTGTGTGTGTGTCTGTTCCCGAGCCTGTGTGTGTGTGTCTGTTCCCGAGCCAGTGTGTGTGTCTGTTCCCGAGCCAGTGTGTGTGTCTGTTCCCGAGCCAGTGTGTGTGTCTGTTCCCGAGCCAGTGTGTGTGTCTGTTCCCGAGCCAGTGTGTGTGTCTGTTCCCGAGCCAGTGTGTGTGTCTGTTCCCGAGCCTGTGTGTGTGTCTGTTCCCGAGCCTGTGTGTGTGTCTGTTCCCGAGCCTGTGTGTGTGTCTGTTCCCGAGCCTGTGTGTGTGTCTGTGTGTGTGTGTGTGTGTGTGTCTGTTCCCGAGCCTGTGTGTGTGTCTGTTCCCGAGCCTGTGTGTGTGTCTGTTCCCGAGCCTGTGTGTGTGTCTGTTCCCGAGCCTGTGTGTGTGTGTGTGTGTGTGTGTGTGTGTGTGTGTGTGTGTGTGTGTGTGTGTGTGTGTCTGTGTGTGTGTTCCCGAGCCAGTGTGTGTGTCTGTGTGTCTGTTCCCGAGCCAGTCTGTGTGTCTGTGTGTCTGTTCCCGAGCCAGTCTGTGTGTCTGTTCCCGAGCCAGTGTGTGTGTGTGTGTCTGTTCCCGAGCCAGTGTGTGTGTGTGTCTGTTCCCGAGCCAGTGTGTGTGTGTGTGTCTGTTCCCGAGCCAGTGTGTGTGTGTGTGTCTGTTCCCGAGCCAGTGTGTGTCTGTGTGTGTGTGTCTGTTCCCGAGCCAGTGTGTGTCTGTGTGTGTGTGTCTGTTCCCGAGCCAGTGTGTGTGTCTGTTCCCGAGCCAGTGTGTGTGTCTGTTCCCGAGCCAGTGTGTGTGTCTCTTCCCGAGCCTGTGTGTGTGTGTGTCTCTTCCCGAGCCTGTGTGTGTGTGTGTCTGTTCCCGAGCCAGTGTGTGTGTGTGTGTGTGTGTGTGTGTCTGTTCCCGAGCCAGTGTGTGTGTGTCTGTGTGTGTGTTCCCGAGCCAGTGTGTGTGTCTGTGTGTCTGTTCCCGAGCCAGTCTGTGTGTCTGTTCCCGAGCCAGTGTGTGTGTGTGTGTCTGTTCCCGAGCCAGTGTGTGTCTGTTCCCGAGCCAGTGTGTGTGTCTGTTCCCGAGCCAGTGTGTGTGTGTGTGTCTGTTCCCGAGCCAGTGTGTGTCTGTGTGTGTGTGTCTGTTCCCGAGCCAGTGTGTGTGTCTGTTCCCGAGCCAGTGTGTGTGTCTGTTCCCGAGCCAGTGTGTGTGTCTGTTCCCGAGCCAGTGTGTGTGTCTGTTCCCGAGCCAGTGTGTGTGTCTGTTCCCGAGCCAGTGTGTGTGTCTGTTCCCGAGCCAGTGTGTGTGTCTGTTCCCGAGCCAGTGTGTGTGTCTGTTCCCGAGCCAGTGTGTGTGTCTGTTCCCGAGCCAGTGTGTGTGTCTGTTCCCGAGCCAGTGTGTGTGTCTGTTCCCGAGCCTGTGTGTGTGTCTGTTCCCGAGCCTGTGTGTGTGTCTGTTCCCGAGCCAGTGTGTGTGTCTGTTCCCGAGCCTGTGTGTGTGTCTGTTCCCGAGCCTGTGTGTGTGTCTGTTCCCGAGCCTGTGTGTGTGTCTGTTCCCGAGCCTGTGTGTGTGTGTGTGTGAGTGTGTGTGTGTGTGTCTGTTCCCGAGCCTGTGTGTTTGTTTGTCTGTTCCCGAGCCAGTGTGTTTGTTTGTCTGTTCCCGAGCCAGTGTGTGTGTGTCTGTTCCTGAGCCAGTGTGTGAGTGTGTGTCTGTTCCCGAGCCTGTGTGTGTCTCTTCCCGAGCCTGTGTGTGTGTGTGTCTGTTCCCGAGCCAGTGTGTGTGTGTGTGTGTGTGTCTGTTCCCGAGCCAGTGTGTGTGTGTCTGTGTGTGTGTTCCCGAGCCAGTGTGTGTGTCTGTGTGTCTGTTCCCGAGCCAGTCTGTGTGTCTGTTCCCGAGCCAGTGTGTGTGTGTGTGTCTGTTCCCGAGCCAGTGTGTGTGTCTGTTCCCGAGCCAGTGTGTGTGTGTGTGTCTGTTCCCGAGCCAGTGTGTGTCTGTGTGTGTGTGTCTGTTCCCGAGCCAGTGTGTGTGTCTGTTCCCGAGCCAGTGTGTGTGTGTGTCTGTTTGTCTGTTCCCGAGCCAGTGTGTGTGTGTGTCTGTTCCTGAGCCAGCGTGTGTGTGTGTGTCTGTTCCCGAGCCTGTGTGTGTCTGTTCCCGAGCCAGTGTGTGTGTGTGTGTGTGTGTGTGTCTCTTCCCGAGCCAGTGTGTGTGTGTGTCTGTTCCCGAGCCAGTGTGTGTGTGTGTGTGTGTGTCTGTTCCCGAGCCAGTGTGTGTGTGTCTGTTCCCGAGCCAGTGTGTGTGTGTGTCTGTTCCCGAGCCAGTGTGTGTGTGTGTCTGTTCCCGAGCCAGTGTGTGTGTGTCTGTCTGTTCCCGAGCCAGTGTGTGTGTGTCTGTTCCCGAGCCAGTGTGTGTGTGTGTGTCTGTTCCCGAGCCAGTGTGTGTGTGTGTGTGTGTGTGTGTGTGTGTCTGTTCCCGAGCCAGTGTGTGTGTGTGTGTGTCTGTTCCCGAGCCAGTGTGTGTGTCTGTTCCCGAGCCAGTGTGTGTGTGTGTCTGTTCCCGAGCCTGTGTGTGTGTGTCTGTTCCCGAGCCTGTGTGTGTGTCTGTTCCCGAGCCTGTGTGTGTGTCTGTTCCCGAGCCTGTGTGTGTGTCTGTGTGTGTGTGTGTGTGTGTGTGTGTGTGTCTGTTCCCGAGCCTGTGTGTTTGTTTGTCTGTTCCCGAGCCAGTGTGTTTGTTTGTCTGTTCCCGAGCCAGTGTGTGTGTGTCTGTTCCTGAGCCAGTGTGTGAGTGTGTGTCTGTTCCCGAGCCTGTGTGTGTCTCTTCCCGAGCCTGTGTGTGTGTGTGTCTGTTCCCGAGCCAGTGTGTGTGTGTGTGTGTGTGTGTGTGTGTGTGTGTGTGTGTGTGTCTGTTCCCGAGCCAGTGTGTGTGTGTCTGTGTGTGTGTTCCCGAGCCAGTGTGTGTGTCTGTGTGTCTGTTCCCGAGCCAGTCTGTGTGTCTGTTCCCGAGCCAGTGTGTGTGTGTGTGTCTGTTCCCGAGCCAGTCTGTGTGTCTGTTCCCGAGCCTGTGTGTGTGTGTGTGTGTGTCTGTTCCCGAGCCAGTGTGTGTGTGTCTGTTCCCGAGCCTGTGTGTGTCTGTTCCCGAGCCAGTGTGTGTGTGTGTGTGTGTGTGTGTGTGTCTGTTCCCGAGCCAGTGTGTGTGTGTGTCTGTTCCCGAGCCAGTGTGTGTGT
>JAULUF010000007.1:21797500-21820000 GCA_031834385.1 Semotilus atromaculatus
TTAACCTTTGGAGTGAGGACCTTTTTGCAAAGTGAGGACATTTAGGCCGGTCCTCACTTTGTTTTCACTGCAATGGCCTCCATTGGCTATTTAAAGGCCTCTCTCAATGTTTCAGAGAGGTCCTCAGATAGATGGAAAAATGAGAAAAAAAGTGTGTGTATGACCCTCTGCATACACACGCGGTTTGCTCTCTATCGCCCCCTATTGTCTTTCCATGTACACTGCGCCGCATATATAGTCAAAGCGATATCTCAGGAACGCCTTGAGGGAATTTCTTCAAATTTGTTACAAATGTTCACTTGGAATCAAGGATGAACTGAATAGAATTTGGAGATCAAAGGTCAAGGTCACTGTGACCTCACAAAACATGACTTTGGCTGTAATTCAACTTGTGAACACAATAACTCAGGAACGGCTTATAGGAATTTCTTCACATTTGGCACAAATGTTCACATAGATGCAAAGATAAAGTGATTCAATTTTGTTGGTCAAAGGTCAAGATCACTATAACTTCCCATTCTTGTAAATGTGGTAGATCAGGAACATTGGAAAGAATTTCATTTAATCTGGACAAATGTCCAACTAGACTAAATGATTAGAATTTGTGGTCAAAGGCCAAAGGTGACCTCACAAAAAACTTTTTGGCCCATAATAACTCAAGAATTTATTTGATAATTGACTAAATTTCACAAAAGGTCAAAGGTCAAATTCACAGTGACATCATAATGTTCTGCAAAAACATATTTACCGTTTTATTTGATTAGCCTACCCTTTAAAAATGATTAAATATAAACCATATATAACTACAAGAGTTAACCATAGATATTATTGAGATAATATTTCATGGTTACTACTAAAACCAAGTTACCTTGGATACTACAGTAATGATGTAGTAAAACCATGGTTAATCATTATCATAGTTGTGTTTATTATAGTGATGGTTACAATATTACTGCAGTAAATCCATGGTAAATTTTCATAGAGGTATGATTTATTAACAAGGATTACAGAACATTATCAATGTTTTAACAGCTCTGAATTATCATATTATCTATTATCTATTATAATACAATAATCTATTATCTATTATAATACAATTCAGATCTATGTTTGTTATAGTTAATTCCAGATAATGTTTTATTACCTCAGCTGCTCCCTATTTAAACGAGCACTATGACTTGTTTTGACTTATGGCATGATAATTTGGCAAACATGATGTCACAGATGGGTACCTTGGTTTGGAGCTCCTCAGTTTTTATTGTTGGTCCTATCTTTAGTCACTTTTGTCCAATAACTTTTACCAGGGTAAACCTGCTGGACATGTATACCTGTCGGTCTTTTGCTGTTTTTTGATTATTAAAGGGGTGGTTCATTATGATTTCTTTTTCTTTTTTTTACTTTTAGTTAGTGTGTAATGTTTGAGCATAAACAACATCTTCAAATTTACAAAGTTCAAAGCAAATTGAGATATTTGTTTTTAAAGAAATTCCTTTTTAAGAACTACAACAAATGTCTGGTAGGAACTACACAGGCACACCAACCCTAGAAATTACATAAACCCCTCCCCCATGAACACGATTTATAGATTATCATGACAGAATATGCTAATCAATGACTAGAAGATAAACTACACATAAACTACATAAATTCATCAACTAACCATTCAGAAATGTCCCTGTTGCTTCTACATGTCGTCACTTCTTCTTCAGTCTCTCCATCTTTGTCCGGTTTGAACATAAAAGGCTAAACGTTTTTGAAATTTTCAGTGCATGTCTGTGTGAGGTAATCGGAGCTGCTAACACACACCACACGACTGACACCAGCTATTGAAGCTCCGCCCTCGGGGAGCAGAAGCTCTTTTGGATTTAAAGGGACACACAAAAACTTTTCTTTTTAACATGCTATAAAAATATCTGTGGGGCATTTTGAGCTAAAACTTTACATACACACTCAGGGGACATCAGAGACTTATTTTATATTTTTTGAAAAGGGCATTATAGGACCTCAAAATTTACTGGACATTTTTACACACTCAGACAGGCTTTATTGCTGAATATTCACCTGGTGAATATACGTTTCCTTGCCAACAAAACAAACAATAATTTGCTGAATTATGTTTAGCAAAGTTTGGTGCACATGTATACAATTTTGGAAAAGATGTGCTGTTCTAAATTAGAACTCTTCATTAACTGCAAGTCTTTTTAGAGGAAGAGTTTTCTGCAGAGTAAACTGCAAGAGTTTTCCTTGTTCATGCTGGTGAATGTTTACTTCCCGTCTCAAGCCTGCGTGAGCACAGCACTACAACAGCTAGCTGATCAGGATATAGCCATGAAGCAACAGCACCCTGACTCTGTTATTACCCGACTCACTATTAAAGTCTCCCTGTGGTGAAAATACAGCTTTTAATGTTGTTTATATGTCTATGTGGTGTTTTTAATATGGTTTAAGACAAATCATGTGTAAGTTCATAAGTCGACAGCATTGCTGAGTATTTTCTCCTTAAAACTGCAGTGAACCAAAGACAGTCTCAAAAACACGGTGTGAAATCGCTGGTGTTTCTGACGTCACAAACTATCTTCGTGTCACAAGGGGGGCATGGCTTTAACATATCATTAACTATTATATGAAGCAGCAGAGTCTCAAGAGAAGCCAGGTTATCCAGTATATTTTTCTGTTGATATGAAAAATCTGGAACATTTGGCAATATAGTGGGCGAATTATTTATATGCTGTATATTATGATGAACTATATGCCTTTCTCCACTGATGTTCTGAGATGTTCAAAGCGTTTCTAATGATGCTGATTGTTAGAAGGGAGCTGTCTGACTCTGAGATGACAAATGGGAACATGGTTTGTGTAACATTAGCAACATATTATTAGGCGTTTGATAACGTAGTCATAAGGCTAATCATATTAAATATGAATTATCTTTATGTTTTAAAGAGCGATACAATTGTGCAGCGTTTACTACAGTAAAGTTGAGCAAGTGGATCTCCGAGCTCGTGTGAGTGAGTGGAGGCGGGGCTAATTTGCATATTCATAGCACTGCGTAACGAGGCAAGGATGTAGAGTTACTTTCAAGATATTTTAAGACATTTTAAGATTTTTCATTTATTTCACAGGAAAAAAACGTTTAAATATGTTATTTTGGTGATCAAAGATGATTTTTAAAGGGATAGTTCAACCAAAAATGTAAATTAACCCATGATTTACCCTATGACTTCTTTCAGACAAATACAATCCGAGTCATATTAATAAATGTCCTGGCTCTTCCAAGCTTTATAATGGCAGTGAATGGCAGTGAATGGCTGTTTCTGTCTTGAAGTCCATAAAAGTGCATCTATCCATCATAAAAGTGCTTCTTAATAAAGGTTAATAAAGGCCTTCTGAACAAAGCGATGAGTTTGTGTAAGAAAAATATTCATATTTAACACATTACAAAGTAAAACATTTTAAGGTAAAAAAAAGGTAATTAATATAACTCAGATTGTATTTGTCTGAAAGAAGAATGTCATACACACCTAGGATGACTTGAGTTGAGAGTGATTAAATCATGGGGTAATTTTCATTTTTGGATAAACTATCCCTTTAAGGGATACAATTATTGACTACAGGGGAACTTTAAGTTTTTCATATTACCTGTATACATTGTTCTAGAATGATCTGACCAGCTTTTAACTTCAAAGGGTGATTGTCTCTGGGTTCTCCTGAGTGTCATATTAAGAATGTGTCTCTAGAATGAGGGGAAAGTTTTTCTAGCTTGTATGCAAGAAACAGTCACATACGCTTCTGTGTCTCATGCCCATACTGAACCAAGTCAAATTAGGCTTAGGTTAGGTTAGGGTTAGGCTTAGGCTTAGGCTTAGTCCTTTTGTGTTAGGTTAGGGTTAGTCCTTTTGTGTTAGGGTTAGGGTTAGTCCTTTTGTGTTAGTTTAGGGTTAGTCCTTTTGTGTTAGTTTATGGTTAGTCCTTTTGTGTTAGGGTTAGAGTTTTTGTGTTAGTTTAGGGTTAGTCCTTTTGTGTTAGTTTAGGGTTAGTCCTTTTGTGTTAGTTTAGGGTTAGTCCTTTTGTGTTAGTTTAGGGTTAGTCCTTTTGTGTTAGGGTTAGTCCTTTTGTGTTAGGTTAGGGTTAGTCCTTTTGTGTTAGTTTAGGGTTAGTCCTTTTGTGTTAGTTTATGGTTAGTCCTTTTGTGTTAGGGTTAGAGTTTTTGTGTTAGTTTAGGGTTAGTCCTTTTGTGTTAGTTTAGGGTTAGTCCTTTTGTGTTAGTTTAGGGTTAGTCCTTTTGTGTTAGTTTAGGGTTAGTCCTTTTGTGTTAGGGTTAGTCCTTTTGTGTTAGGTTAGGGTTAGTCCTTTTGTGTTAGTTTAGGGTTAGTCCTTTTGTGTTAGGGTTAGTCCTTTTGTGTTAGTTTAGGGTTAGTCCTTTTGTGTTAGGGTTAGTCCTTTTGTGTTAGTTTAGGGTTAGTCCTTTTGTGTTAGGGTTAGTCCTTTTGTGTTAGGTTAGGGTTAGTCCTTTTGTGTTAGGGTTAGTCCTTTTGTGTTAGTTTAGGGTTAGTCCTTTTGTGTTAGGGTTAGTCCTTTTGTGTTAGGTTAGGGTTAGTCCTTTTGTGTTAGGGTTAGGGTTAGTCCTTTTGTGTTAGGGTTAGTCCTTTTGTGTTAGTTTAGGGTTAGTCCTTTTGTGTTAGGGTTAGTCCTTTTGTGTTAGTTTAGGGTTAGTCCTTTTGTGTTAGTTTAGGGTTAGTCCTTTTGTGTTAGGGTTAGTCCTTTTGTGTTAGTTTAGGGTTAGTCCTTTTGTGTTAGTTTAGGGTTAGTCCTTTTGTGTTAGGGTTGGTCCTTTTGTGTTAGTTTAGGGTTAGTCCTTTTGTGTTAGGGTTAGGGTTAGTCCTTTTGTCAATGTGTAATTTATTACATGGGGGCTAAATACATGGTCCATGATGACATTTTAACTTTTAAAGATTGATGTACTTTGATTAAACCCCCTTTTCTGGCACTCTTCACAATCAAATTTTACACAATAACATTTTTCTAACTAATATATCAGTGCAGTTTGCCTGAAAAATTACTGTCAATGACCTACTTTGGTTAGGTTTACTTAGGTTAGGTTTATGCATAAACAAATAATTGGTTAGGTTTAGGCACACAAACTACTTGGTAAAGTTTAGGAAAAGATCATGGTTTGTCTATAGTCTCATAGTGTCCTGTATGTTCAAGCCTACCCTGTGCAATGAAAGCTGTGGGTCCCATATCTTTTAGTCACTCACATGAGTGAGTAGTTGGATCTTATGAGTCTCTGTGCTTACACAGTAGCTGTAACGGCTAAGTGTACATCTATATTGCTTTGTATTTTAGTTAGCTTTATATTAGCCTACAAACTAGTAACCCAGTGAGCCCATGCAATGAACCTTAGCATCCTCACCACGGACCATGTTTTATTCATGGTAAGTGTACTATCATGGATACAAATACAAAATATTTACATAATATATACATTAGTGACAGAAAGTAATAGTATAGCAATATAGCATAATTCAAATTAGCTCCACCTTTACAATCTGTGATTTAAAAATTATTTTAATTAATGCATCAAAATTATAATCCAGTAGTTTAAGTATTCTGAATTGTGCATAATGAATATACTTTTGGTACAAAGTATATTTTTCTGCTTATACTTTTGTATTTTTACTTAAGTTAATATGTAAATGCAGGCCTTAAAACAGAGTTTTATTACACTGTGGAACTTTTACTAAAGAAAATATCTTCACTAGTACTTCACTATAGATGTACATACAGATAAAATGTAGGTGCATTGTTAAATTCTACTTTTAAGAGAGCAGAATTGTGGTTTGTTTATTAATTTATGGATAACTGCAGTAATAAATGTCAATTTAATATAGTTACTATTTAATTAAATTAATTATTTAATTATTATTATTATTAAATGTAATACTGGGGAATATTGTCTTTGAGGAACACTTATTTGAGCTGCCCTTAAAAAATAAAAAATAAACCCACACCAACAACTCTAAGCTGCTTTCAGCGCCCATAAGTATCCGTCTTAATTGATGGCCACGCCCCTTGCCCTCCACCTGCACTTTCGCTCGTGCCTCGTGGTGCTTCTGGTAAAGAGTGATGATGGATGAGAGTAGCAGCAGTGACCTGGCCCGGTTCAAGAGAAGAATGGAGCGACTACGATCTCATCACAATCGATGCGCAAGCTTTACAGTGCAGGTAAGATTTTATGATCTTTAAGATTTCTATTATTGTTTTTAACTGTCGTGATTTGGTGTGGGTGGGGGGGTATTTGGTAGAGATCGCGCTATATGCACAGTTTGCCGAATTGCGCATATTAATATATATATATTCTCACAAACTTGTACAGCGCAGGTATGATTTTATGATCCCTGACATTTCTTTTCTTTGGAACTGTCGTGATTGGGGTGGGGGAGGGGAGGCTGAGTGCAAGTCTACGATCTCATGATCTCAGGCCTCGTCCTCTAGTCCAGCGCGTGCAAGTTCGGGATGGGGGAGGGGGCGGGAGACATCGCGCTGGTTGTACAGGCTAATTCATGTATATAATGTAATAATGTACATATAAATAGCCTATAGTAAGTTTTAAGAACAAATTAAAATCGAGTAGAAAACGTAATAAACTACATAATTACTAATGACGAGTGAACTTGAACAGCAGAAGTCGGAGGGCCTTTATCTTTGAATCAGCTTCTCTATGACCAAATGATAGGTACGGTGTCAATTATACAGATTAAGTTATACATGGATGCAATTTTGAATGTAGTATATCACTATACTTAAGGTCTTTATTGTAATATAACTGAATGCTAAAACATTACTGTCTAGTAGTGCTGTATAGACCACTGCTTATTGTAGCCTGTGAATGGAATTATTTTGTTGAAATTAATATAAAATTTTTCAATCTTCTCTTTGGTGTCCAGGAAAATCCCTATCTCTATGCAAGACCTGGTGTGATGACAAACATACGTGGATGTGACTGTCTGCGAAAATATGCAGAAGAAAGCAAAGCAGAGAACCCCGAACTCCTCAGGTCAACTAAATTGAGAAAACAAGTTGCCACACTCTGCCAACTCTTGGACCTTAGTGAACAAGAGCTGGAGCAAGTTGCAAGGTTCATGGGTCATGACATCAGAGTTCACCGTGATTTTTACAGACAGACTGACAAAACATTTCAAATTGCCAAGATAAGTAAACTTCTGTTCGCAATGGAGCAAGGCACCGAGACCTTAAAAGGGAAGAACCTCGATACGCTTCATCCTTCAGTATGTGGTATGTATGCACTCTGTTTTATCGCCAATTCAATTATATTGTGTAGTCCTACAAGTAGTGGCTTTAGCCACTGGAGTAATTTTTAAGAGAACACCATTGACTTTTTTGGAAGAACAATCTTTAACAGATGGACAGTAAAACTAATTTAACATTAGTTAATAGAAACACATTTTAAAGGTGACCATAGACACACAGTACACCTTATGAGCTGTTATGCTCACTGCTTTGTACTAGAGCCCGACCGATAAAGGATTTTGAAGGCCGATACCGATACAAATATTTGTTGGTTTTAAAATCCGATATTCCGATATATCGGCCGATATATATATATATATATATATATATATATATATATATATATATATATATATATATATATATTAGGGGTGGCACGGTACATGAAAAAACATCCGAACCGTTCGGTTCGCTTGTCTCGGTTCGGTGCGTGTGTGCGTCGCACGGTTCGTTCGTCGCATGCGCAATGTAACCTCGTGCCCGTGACCTCAGACGGTGCGTATACTTTTCGCGCGAAATAAGAGATGTGTGGACATACATATGAGGCTTGTTCGACTTGAACCGGCGCTGCACAGACCGGTCGATGAATAACATCAAAGTACCGCGAGAGCAACGGCTCCGTATGCTTTTCAATCTCTCTCGCAGTACTTCGATGTCATAAACTGATCGGTCTGTGCAGCGCTGCAGGTCTCGTCACGTATAGAAATGGCAAGTGGGAGAGATAAGGAAGGCTAACAGGAGTTGGGGGATGCACCAGCGTCGTATAAGTCGGTGTGTGGGAACATTTTGGATTTCATCTTACCTGATATTTAAATATATACAGTGACACTAAGTTTAGATGAGAACTCCAGTCACATGTTTCCAAACTGCACTTTAATTTCACGTGAAAAAAATGTATCCTCACTCTCAGGGAATAGAAGCATTGTTGATATACTGTTTTTGAGTTTGAACTTATGTTTCACTTTATGATTATGGCCTTTGCTATATTGTTATAGCCTCATTATCTATAGGCAATTATTTGTAACGTATTTTGACTTATTTAAAAGATAGTGCTTTAAGAGTTCCTCTCTTTTTCTTTTAAAAGATAAACATTTTGTAAGAGCTAACGTTACACTGAAGTTGACAGTTTGATAAATGCAAGTTAATTCATTCTTTGTGTGTCAAATAAACAAAAGCATTTCATCAATGTCTTCTCTTTTGCTGTATAAAAATGTCACCGGCTTTCCTCAGAGATGGTCTCTCAATAATGTGCTTAAAGTCAAGTAAAAAAAATACTGTATCCTGAATTGTGGATAATTAAGCTATAGCCCATATCGTATGCTGAAGTACATTTCTGGAGTGTTAAAGATTAAAAGAAAAAATAACAACAAGAACCGTACAGAACCGAAAACCGTGACCCTAAAACCGTGAAACGAACCGAACCGTGGGTTTTGTGAACCGTGCCACCCCTAATATATATATATATATATTATTTATTTTTTTCAGAAATGCGCAACAAAACATTAACAGATTTCCCTAACATTAGTTATTTGTAGTTATTTATGAGTTTTAACTAAAATAGTATGATAATGCATTTTAAAAAGAAACTTGCTGCTTTTATTGTCACAACAGTAGCAATATTACTTGTGTATTATATTACAGTACCAGTCAAATGTTTGGACACACTTTCCTATTGGTGCGTACAAACTTTTGATGGGTACTGTATATAGAATACACAGTATAAACAGAATAAATATATAAACAATGTTTTTGCAATGATCACTCAAATGTGGTGGTCAAACACTTCTGTGACAAAGATCTGTAATGGAGGCAGGGTGAATTATACATTTGAGCTGTAACCAAACTAGTTTGCATTGCATGTTATATTATTCTAAATACTGTTGCATAATCTTCATTAACGACTTTGTCTTTTAATTTAGTCACGTTATATAAAACATAACTTGTACTAATAAATATATCAAAAGTGTCACTGACAAAACCTTATTATCTTCTTTTTTAGTCTTAATTCCTCGAATCTCTACCAGTGGAGGAATAACTCATATCTTTTTACTAAAGTAAAATGAATAATATCATAATGAAAACGTTTTTAATTACATATGTACAGTAGTACTTTTATACTATTTTAAATTAGTAAGCAAAATGATGTACGCTACTAAACGTGAAACTAGGCTACTCTTATGCAAAATGGCCCTATATAAAGTGTTATAATTATATAAATTATTGGAATATTGCTTGATGTTGTAACGTAGCGTTATAGGCAGAATGAGCTTTAACACTGTCTACACACCGGACGCGGCCGCTATCGCTCGCATCGCAACAGCTGTTGTTTACCGGAGACGCGGCACAGCGCCCGTTACAGAGCAGAATGGGGCATCAGTTTACTGTCGGAGATTTGTCGCTCGCGCCACGCATTTTAATCAATGTTTTAATCAACCAATTGCCTGGATTTAATAAATAAGAAGTAAATATAGCAGACAATATAATCAGGACTTCTCAGCTGTGCGCTTGCAATAGCCGCAAGCTCACACAATACGTAACAGAGGCTGGTAGCAGAGAAATCAATTCTGTGAATTACACTGCGCAAATCAAAAGTAATAGGCTAATACAGTACCCACCGGATGAAGGAGGGTTGGCTCTCAACAGAACATAAAATATTCATTTTATTTTATTTTTCGTGTTCGCATTTATGAGGAAAAAACAATGTTACGGACGTGCACGAGCTCTGAAAGCGGCACTAAAGTGCTTTAAAACTTTCACAGAGAAACAGAAAGCACAAAGCCTTTCATTAAGGTGAATTTCGTTTTGTATTAATTGTATCTTAAAGCTGCCGTCGGCAACTCTGGCTGATTGAGTGGACTTAGGCAAAATTTTGAATGTTTACAACTCTCATGCCCCTCCCCCACTATCAACGAATACCCTCCCACAGAGTTCGTGCTCGTCAGTGCGCCATCACTCTTCGCTACTGCGCGAACTTCAGGCGTGTGCATGTGATTGACGTGTGCATGCAAGACTTGTGATTGACAGTCATATCTCACACCCCCCTGCGCTGATTGGACACAATGAACCGGGAGCGGTGGATTTTTGCAAAACAAATAACACGCTCCAGGTGGAGTTAGAAGTTCAGGTTTTTTTTCTAAAACACTTTATTTATGTTGTTCTGTCGGAATATAGTGTCGAATTCGCTGAATATGATTAAAAAAAAGTTGCCGACGGCAGCTTTAATTTTAATCTATGTTTCATCAACCAATTGCCTGGATTTAATAAATAAGAAGTAAATATAGCGGACGATAGATAATCTCGACACGGATGCGCCGGCGGGTGAACTGCAACTCGTCTCATAAATGAACCGAAACTCAGTGTATAGAACTGAGAAATATATCTATATTGAAATGTCTACTTTTAAACAGAACAATTCAAAACGAAAGACAGACTGCTCTCTGCTTATGTAGCCTAATCCGTATGAAATGTGCATTTCTCTCTGTCGTGTTCACTGAAGATCGCGAGTCAGCGTCGTCAACTTCATCTGCCGACACTGACTGAAAACACTTGTTATTAATAAACAATTAAAATGTTTCCTTGCTATATTTGATGTATTCATAATCATTACTTTTACCAGTTCTTTGTGACAGCTTTTAGGTGCTTTATTGGCAGCGCCACCCTTTGCACCCTGCATTTTTAAAATATTCATTTATCGGCCATTATAAATGCCGATACCGATAGTTAGGAAAATGCCTAATATCGGCCGATAATATCGGCCTGCCGATAGATCGGTCAGGCTCTACTTTGTACTTCAGTTTCCAGTGGTCGTGTTTAAATTTATGCAAATATGCAACTTTATGTTTAAAAAATCCAAACAAAATTAGCAGTCTTTCTGCTATATGCTTCATAATTCTAACTGGAGTAGGATTTGTTTAAGAATGTTTTTGACTCTGATAAAGGAACACTTGGGCATGTAATTTCTGGTAGTAAAAATAGTGTAAAGGCAACAACTGACAACTGTAGGTAAAATGTATTTATTTATAGCTCTTTTAATCAAAAGTATGTACTTATGACTTTTGGACAGTCAAGAACTAATATTTGATTGTTTTTACTCTTTTATAGGTGAAAGACCCACATCAACTTCTGTTTTACAGAGACAAACAAAAAAAGGACGAGCCAAGAGAGGAAGAGAAGTCGATGAGGGTAAGATTTAAATTTTACATTTTAAACTTGTCTATATAAACAGTTGTAAACTTTGTTGTTTAAAGCACCTCCCAGTAAAATTGTTCAATACAAAACCACAGCTATGACCTACTACGTAAATAGTGTTTTTCATGAAATCTACAAAAACTCCTGCCTTTTCATAGTCACAGCATTAGTTAAAAGTAGCTTTACTCAAGTATACTGTATGTACCGCAGTTCTTATCACTTTTTCTTCATCTTATTTTAGTAGATTTGAGATGGGTACACATTAGGGGTGTAACGGTTCACAAAATTCACGGTTCGATATGATACAGTGGTGTCACGGTTCGGTACGTTTTCGATACAGCAAAAAGAAAGAAATGCCAGAGAAATGTCCTTGATTAAATTTTTTATTTATTTATTAAAACGAACATAAATTATGATAATTTTTTACTTTGAGCTATGATGGAGCTATACTCTTCTCTGAGAGAACGCGGCGTTAATGCAGCGACAGATGCCAAAAGCTCAGTCCGTTTTTACTTTTACTTTCAGAGCATGAGCGCGTCTACATGCACGTTCTTAACCTGATTATGCTGAAGAAACTGACAATGCATGTGGTCATGTAAACGCATTAACCCATTTTCCTTTATCGGAGTCAAGTCATAAGTATAAACCGATCGACTCAGCTAGATTTTTCCCCTTTACTCTAATTTCTCCCGGCATTTAAAACACATTAACCCGCTATCTTCGTGCTTATTGAAGTGCGCATGTGAAGTGCATCCAGACAGAGAGAGCATAGGAGGACATATAGCGCAAACTCCGATTCTTTCTTGACCCAAGAAATTATTAAAACGTGTTTTCATCTCGTGCAGAAGTAGGCTACAGTCAGTGCTACATCTGTAACGGCATGAGAGGATAATGTGTGTCCGTAAATTTCACGCTGACATGTTGAAATACTCCGAGTCGGATACAAAAATGATTAGGATCTTTTTTTACCTCATTATACAGGGAAATAACCTGATTTAGCCTAGTAATAAACACTCCACCTTTGCTAGCTAAATAGAAAAAGATTATCGTATATAAAATGAAGTAATAAAAAGCATATTAATGAGTAAATAATCAAGTTAATAATCAAATAAGTAAGCCCCGCCCCCTCACAATAATATCGTATATCGCCGATCTCACAGGCTGACGATAGGACGATATGAAAATGGAGCATATCGCCCCAACACTAATCAGCGCTTCCAAAACATGTTGTAAATAGACAGTTGCTATCAGCATATCCCTAATATATCTGCTGATAGACGGATCCGCTGATAGACACTGCTTTCAAACGCTCCCGTGTGTATCTGTGTAAGCGCTATCTGTACATGTAATGTACATTAAATTACTGTATGAATACAATTTGTAAAGTTAATCTAACAGTCCATCAAAAGATGGTGTTCACACATTTGTGGTTTAATCTGTTGTTGGGGCTTGGATCATCTGAGAAAATATCGTCTCTTTTTACAGATACAGCCACTGTTTTCTGTATGTCTTTCTTACACTGCAGAAGATCAGGGTTTCAATTTTGTTTTTCAGACGGATGTCCTGACCTCTTTTCCCCTCAAAAATCTCCTGCCCAATGCAGTTTGGATGGGGTT
This sequence comes from Semotilus atromaculatus, assembly GCA_031834385.1. Classification (NCBI taxonomy): domain Eukaryota; kingdom Metazoa; phylum Chordata; class Actinopteri; order Cypriniformes; family Leuciscidae; genus Semotilus; species Semotilus atromaculatus. The sequence goes on from JAULUF010000007.1 coordinate 21,810,616, forward strand.
TCTGATGTAGATGGTGAGTCAAAAAGTGTTTTTCATCAAGACAAAATAATCATTTACGAACACCTGCCTTTAGTTATAGGACCCTAATGGTTGTTGTTCATATTTTAACCAGCTATTTACTAACTCAAGGATATGTTACAGTAAAGTTGATCGTTTAAATTTGTCTCTAGTTTTTATTTCATGTAGCTTAATGTGTAACATTTGAGTATAAGGATTTGTAAAACACTATGGTTGGAAGGCACACTAGAAGACCTTGCAATGTTCCACGGTGACCATCTCCCCTATAGCTGTACTGTAATGTTCAAGGATAGTCTGTTGCGTACAGTTGGGAACTGTCAGGTTTTAGTAGTCAGATTTTACTGTAAACACTTACAATAACAGGTACTAATGCTTGTCTGTTGCAGATCACAGCCAGGAAACAAGCCGGGCGACAAGGCCCTCACCGAAGAAGAAGAAAAGTGGAAAACAGACAAGCAAAGTAAAGGGTATGTTCTTTTGAAGTATTAACTGCTTTCTGTTACTGTCTACTGGAGCCAAATATATGTCACCGGGGTGACGAAGGTAGGCGGAACCTTTAATCACGGCCGGGTTTCTGGGGGGAAGGATTTCCGGTGTGGGACCCGGAAGACTCCAGTTCCGGAAACTCCGGGGAGAGACGGAGAATTATTAGTAAAAGATTCGAAACAGGTGCAGGAGAGGACGAACGTGATAGCGATTGGGACACGTTGTCATTTGAGAAGGAAAAAAGGATATCTCATCTTCAACTAAGGGACACAAAAAGGAAAAGCTGCCGGTGTTCGGGCGAATTTGGAGGTTTGGAGAGGAGAACCGTGGTGGATTAGAGAGAAGTGCTGTTGATGTTTGGATTATGATATGAGGAATCTTGTGGAGGATGTAATGAGACTTAATGATGTGTAAAACTGTCTTTTTGGAGAAGGTTTGAACGCCCCACGCTTCATCGGGGGAAGCCAATGAGATTGTAGTGATGCGCTGTGGACCAGATCCCCTGTCTACACCCTAGTCTGTGAGTGATGAGACTTTGCAGTGTTGTACATTAAGATAATCACGTGTGCGGATATGTGTGGGTTACAGTGGAACACGAGTGGAAGTGTAATGCAGCGACATTGGGGAAGCGGTCCTGGCTGTGGAAACATCGTCTGCATCTCGTCGGATTGAGGCCGATGAAGGAAGCCATCTAGTGGTGAAATTATCCTCTTCTCCTCATTTTCTACGTGGGTTTGTGAAGTATCAGTTTACTGTTGAGTCCTTGCCTTCTTTCTGCCTGCCTGGGCCCTGTGAAGAGAGCCAGCTTCGCTGTTGATTCCTTACTCCTCTCCGTTCATCCGAACCCTGTGAAGAGAGCCAGCTCTGCTGTTGATCCCTTACTCCTCTCCATTCATCCGAGTCCTGTGAAGAGAGCCAGCGTCGCTGTTGATTCCTTACTCCTCTCCGTCCATCCGAACCCTGTGAAGAGAGCCAGTGTCGCTGTTGATTCCTTACTCCTCTCCGTTCATCCGAACCCTGTGAAGAGAGCCAGCTCTGCTGTTGATCCCTTACTCCTCTCCATTCATCCGAGTCCTGTGAAGAGAGCCAGCGTCGCTGTTGATTCCTTACTCCTCTCCGTCCATCCGAACCCTGTGAAGAGAGCCAGTGTCGCTGTTGATCCCTTACTCCTCTCCGTTCATCCGAACCCTGTGAAGAGAGCCAGTGTCGCTGTTGATTCCTTACTCCTCTCCGTCCATCTGAGTCCTGTGAAGAGAGCCAGCGTCGCTGTTGATTCCTTACTCCTCTCCGTTCATCTGAGTCCTGTGAAGAGAGCCAGCTCTGCTGTTGATTCCTTACTCCTCTCCGTCCATCCGAACCCTGTGAAGAGAGCCAGTGTCGCTGTTGATTCCTTACTCCTCTCCGTCCATCCGAGTCCTGTGAAGAGAGCCAGCGTCGCTGTTGATTCCTTACTCCTCTCCGTCCATCCGAACCCTGTGAAGAGAGCCAGTGTCGCTGTTGATTCCTTACTCCTCTCCGTCCATCCGAGTCCTGTGAAGAGAGCCAGCGTCGCTGTTGATTCCTTACTCCTCTCCGTCCATCCGAGTCCTGTGAAGAGAGCCAGCGTCGCTGTTGATTCCTTACTACTCTCCGTCCATCCGAACCCTGTGAAGAGAGCCAGTGTCGCTGTTGATTCCTTACTCCTCTCCGTCCATCCGAGTCCTGTGAAGAGAGCCAGCGTCGCTGTTGATTCCTTACTACTCTCCGTCCATCCGAACCCTGTGAAGAGAGCCAGTGTCGCTGTTGATTCCTTACTCCTCTCCGTCCATCCGAGTCCTGTGAAGAGAGCCAGCGTCGCTGTTGATCCCTTACTCCTCTCCGTCCATCCGAACCCTGTGAAGAGAGCCAGTGTCGCTGTTGATTCCTTACTCCTCTCCGTCCATCCGAGTCCTGTGAAGAGAGCCAGCGTCGCTGTTGATCCCTTACTCCTCTCCATTCACCCGAACCCTGTGAAGAGAGCCAGCGTCGCTGTTGATCCCTTACTCCTCTCCGTTCACCCGAACCCTGTGAAGAGCCAGCGTCGCTGTTGATCCCTTACTCCTCTCCGTCCACCCGAACCCTGTGAAGAGAGCCAGCTTCGCTGTTGATCCCTTAATCCTCTCCATTCACCCGAACCCTGTGAAGAGAGCCAGCGTCGCTGTTGATTCCTTACTCCTCTCCGTCCACCCGAACCCTGTGAAGAGAGCCAGCTTCGCTGTTGATTCCTTACTCCTCTCCGTTCACCCGAACCCTGTGAAGAGAGCCAGCGTCGCTGTTGATCCCTTACTCCTCTCCGTTCACCCGAACCCTGTGAAGAGAGCCAGCGTCGCTGTTGATTCCTTACTCCTCTCCGTCCACCCGAACCCTGTGAAGAGAGCCAGCGTCGCTGTTGATCCCTTACTCCTCTCCGTTCACCCGAACCCTGTGAAGAGAGCCAGCGTCGCTGTTGATTCCTTACTCCTCTCCGTCCACCCGAACCCTGTGAAGAGAGCCAGCTTCGCTGTTGATTCCTTACTCCTCTCCATTCACCCGAACCCTGTGAAGAGAGCCAGTGTCGCTGTTGATTCCTTACTCCTCTCCGTCCATCCGAACCCTGTGAAGAGAGCCAGTGTCGCTGTTGATTCCTTACTCCTCTCCGTTCATCCGAACCCTGTGAAGAGAGCCAGCTCTGCTGTTGATTCCTTACTCCTCTCGGTCCATCCGAACCCTGTGAAGAGAGCCAGTGTCGCTGTTGATCCCTTACTCCTCTCCGTTCATCCGAGTCCTGTGAAGAGAGCCAGTGTCGCTGTTGATTCCTTACTCCTCTCCGTCCATCCGAGTCCTGTGAAGAGAGCAAGCGTCGCTGTTGATTCCTTACTCCTCTCCGTTCATCCGAGTCCTGTGAAGAGAGCCAGCTCTGCTGTTGATTCCTTACTCCTCTCCATTCATCCGAGTCCTGTGAAGAGAGCCAGCGTCGCTGTTGATCCCTTACTCCTCTCCGTTCACCCGAACCCTGTGAAGAGAGCCAGCGTCGCTGTTGATTCCTTACTCCTCTCCGTCCACCCGAACCCTGTGAAGAGAGCCAGCTTCGCTGTTGATTCCTTACTCCTCTCCATTCACCCGAACCCTGTGAAGAGAGCCAGCGTCGCTGTTGATCCCTTACTCCTCTCCGTCCACCCGAACCCTGTGAAGAGAGCCAGCTTCGCTGTTGATTCCTTACTCCTCTCCATTCACCCGAACCCTGTGAAGAGAGCCAGCGTCGCTGTTGATCCCTTACTCCTCTCCGTTCACCCGAACCCTGTGAAGAGAGCCAGCGTCGCTGTTGATTCCTTACTCCTCTCCTTTCACCCGAACCCTGTGAAGAGAGCCAGCGTCGCTGTTGATTCCTTACTCCTCTCCGTTCACCCGAACCCTGTGAAGAGAGCCAGCGTCGCTGTTGATTCCTTACTCCTCTCCTTTCACCCGAACCCTGTGAAGAGAGCCAGCGTCGCTGTTGATCCCTTACTCCTCTCCGTTCACCCGAACCCTGTGAAGAGAGCCAGCGTCGCTGTTGATTCCTTACTCCTCTCCGTCCACCCGAACCCTGTGAAGAGAGCCAGCTTCGCTGTTGATCCCTTACTCCTCTCCATTCACCCGAACCCTGTGAAGAGAGCCAGCGTCGCTGTTGATCCCTTACTCCTCTCCGTCCACCCGAACCCTGTGAAGAGAGCCAGCTTCGCTGTTGATTCCTTACTCCTCTCCATTCACCCGAACCCTGTGAAGAGAGCCAGCGTCGCTGTTGATCCCTTACTCCTCTCCGTTCACCCGAACCCTGTGAAGAGAGCCAGCGTCGCTGTTGATTCCTTACTCCTCTCCGTCCACCCGAACCCTGTGAAGAGAGCCAGCTTCGCTGTTGATCCCTTACTCCTCTCCGTTCACCCGAACCCTGTGAAGAGAGCCAGCATCGCTGTTGATTCCTTACTCCTCTCCGTCCACCCGAACCCTGTGAAGAGAGCCAGCGTCGCTGTTGATTCCTTACTCCTCTCCGTCCACCCGAACCCTGTGAAGAGAGCCAGCTTCGCTGTTGATCCCTTACTCCTCTCCATTCACCCGAACCCTGTGAAGAGAGCCAGCGTCGCTGTTGATTCCTTACTCCTCTCCGTCCACCCGAACCCTGTGAAGAGAGCCAGCTTCGCTGTTGATCCCTTACTCCTCTCCATTCACCCGAACCCTGTGAAGAGAGCCAGCGTCGCTGTTGATTCCTTACTCCTCTCCATTCACCCGAACCCTGTGAAGAGAGCCAGCGTCGCTGTTGATCCCTTACTCCTCTCCGTTCACCCGAACCCTGTGAAGAGAGCCAGCGTCGCTGTTGATCCCTTACTCCTCTCCGTTCACCCGAACCCTGTGAAGAGAGCCAGCGTCGCTGTTGATTCCTTACTCCTCTCCGTCCACCCGAACCCTGTGAAGAGAGCCAGCGTCGCTGTTGATCCCTTACTCCTCTCCGTTCACCCGAACCCTGTGAAGAGAGCCAGCGTCGCTGTTGATCCCTTACTCCTCTCCGTTCACTCGAACCCTGTGAAGAGAGCCAGCTTCGCTGTTGATTCCTTACTCCTCTCCGTCCACCCGAACCCTGTGAAGAGAGCCAGCGTCGCTGTTGATCCCTTACTCCTCTCCGTTCACCCGAACCCTGTGAAGAGAGCCAGCGTCGCTGTTGATTCCTTACTCCACTCCGTCCATCCGAACCCTGTGAAGAGAGCCAGCGTCGCTGTTGATTCCTTACTCCACTCCGTCCATCCGAACCCTGTGAAGAGAGCCAGCTACACTGTTGAATCCTCATCTTCTTTCTGCCTGCCTGGGCCCTGTGAACATGTTAAATATTTACAATCAGAAGTCCAGTTGTGTGGGGGGCGGACAAACGCACACTCTGGAAAATATCACGTGAAACGAAACAATACTCAATCAGAAAGTGAGCTGATGGAAGACTCAGCTCCAGCTCACGCTGTAACATGTAAAGCCCCCCCCACCAAGCAGTCCATACACTATAAGTGCCATTACTTCTTGCCGGTCGTCCCCCATGTTTGTTTACTTTAAAGTCAAGTTTGATGCAAGTGATTTTGCAAGATTTCCCGTGTTCACAGATGGGACTCTGTTAGTGTATGTTGTGCTTTCCTGATCACATCGTGACACTCCACACACCAGAGGTGGTGACAGAGAAGCCCGGTGGGGGATTCCAGAAAGCAGGTTCTGTGACATAGGCGGGGTATGTTTAAGAGTAAGCGGATAATCTCAACTTTCGGTTCCAAAGCGGAGGTAACTTTCAGGGTAAGTAGCCATAGCAACCTACTCTCTAAACATAACCTGTTCCGCAGCAGCTCATGATCCAGGGTTAGTTTCCTTCAGGCGTTCAGCGCATGCGTTCCCTATTGATGATGCTCCAGCGTTGTTTTGGCAGCACGTGGAGGACCAACAGCATATCAGGTAGGTGGTCATAATGTTTTGGCTCATCGGTGTACATGCACGAACACAAAACAGTGGATAATTATTGATTCTTAATTATTGTATTGCTCCTTAGACATGAATTCAGTCTTTTAAATTACACAGCGTTCTACATTTAATGCTATAATAGTGGGTTTGTAGGGTTACTCGTTGAAATGGGGCTTGGATCATCTGAGAAAATATTCTCGTTTTACAGATACAGCCACTGTTTTCTGTATGTCTTTCTTACACTGCAGAAGATCAGGGTTTCAAGTTTGTTTTTCAGATGGATGTCCTGACCTCTTTTCCCCTCAAAAATCTCCTGCCCAATGCAGTTCGGATGGGGTTTCTGATGTAGATGGTGAGTCAAAAAGTGTTTTTCATCAAGACAAAATAATCATTTACGAACACCTGCCTTTAGTTATAGGACCCTAATGGTTGTTGTTCATATTTTAACCAGCTATTTACTAACTCAAGGATATGTTACAGTAAAGTTGATCGTTTAAATTTTTCTCTAGTTTTTATTTAAGTATTTGTAAAACACTATGGTTGGAAGGCACAATAGAAGACCTTGCAATGTTCTTCTGTGACAAATTGATCTCACCTGTAGCTGTATTGTAGTGTTCAAGGATAGTCTGCTGCGTACACCTGTTTCACACTGGCCACGCGTCAGCAGTGCGGAGGCAGAGCAGAAGCTGTGTGTGTGGAGAGCGGGAGCAGTACGCATCCGCTGTGCTTTCACACTGCCAGCGGTTGTCGCAGCTGTACCACGACTTGTGTACTGCAAATACGCAAATATGTTTTCCTCTGACCCTTGTCTGCCATGTGCTTTGATATATGACGGCCACTTGGTCAGCGTCCTCTGCTGCGATGCTACCATGTTCCCCTCTGTCCCACACACATGCATATAACATGCTGTATATAGGTTTACATGATAAAAGTAGAGTAATCTTGATAGTTAGAGCAATCGTAAGTTTGGGAAAAAACTCCAGGCAATGAGTATTTTATTTATTTATTTTCACAGCGTTGAAGTTCATGTGGTGATTTAGAACACCTCACTTGCATGATTTTTGGGGATTTTATTTTTCATGTTGCTCTTGCACAGCCTCTGCGTGCGGTGGGAATGCTAATACCTGTTAACATGGGTTTAAAAAAATATGCACTGCTTACGCCCTGCTAACGCGTGTGTGAAACCGGCTTTACAGTGGGGAACTCTGTCAGGTTTTAGTAGTCAGATTTTACTGTAAACACTTACAATAACAGGTACTAATGCTTGTCTGTTGCAGATCACAGCCAGGAAACAAGCCGGGCCACAAGGCCCTCACCGAAGAAGAAAAGTGCAGAAAAACGGACTAAGGGTAAGTTTCATAAATCTTACCAAAAGAGTAGCGAGTAGCACCAGCGTTTATTCTTATTGTAAGTCGTCAGTTGTATTTGTAGAGAGCTTTTCACAAACATTGTTTTAAATCAACTTTACAGAGCTTACATGCAAGTAAAATCTAGCTATTTAAAGACATAAGATGAATTGCATTTATGATCTGGAGAGTCCTTTATCTCTCAGAAAGCAGGGCAAAGCTACAGGGTTTTGATTAGGTGAAGGTGAAACAGAGGGAAACCTGCTGTCACTCAGAAATACGGCTGCAACTAACAATTATTTTGATAATTGATTAATCTAATGATTATTAGAACAATTATTTGACTATACAGTAAGAGTATACATTAAGAGTATAACAATAGTCAAGTCATCTTCATTTATAAAGCGCTTTTAACACTATAGAGTTCCACAGCAGCTTTACAGTGATAACAGGAGATTACAGTAACAGAGATTGTTTAGGCTTTACAGCAGATCTAGAATAAAGTTATTGTCCAGATAAAGTTAGTTTTGATTCACTTCCGTCGCAACGATCATTAGTTATTAACTTAGGGGCCGCTAACACGACACCGTTTTAACAGAAAACTCTTTAAGTTCTCTCTACGCAAACTTTAAAAACGCGGGCCTGTGAGAACGCTGATGGCGCGCACATGCGTATTAAGAGTTCTATAGTTATATGCACGTTTGAATATATGTGCGCAGGCATGTAGTCCTTCCCTAAAAAACACATCTCATGATTCGGTACAGTATACAATACTGAACTCATGGTTTACAAAGTGGTTCATTCTTATTACGACTCTGTTTTAAAAAAACATTTATAGATTAAACTTTTTGATTCAGCACATATAGGCTGTTTCAGGACAATTAAATGTCCAGTCATAAAGGTGAATCAATTGCTCTCTCTTATCTGTTCTCTGTGTTTAGCCTACGTTCCATTACTTTGACAGTTCAGGCAGTTTCTGCTTTGATTTAATTTTTTGGCAGAAAAGCAGAGACACAAGTGCTGTAAAGGCGGGTCTTTCCCAGAATCCTGCTGCTCTTTGCATTACATTGTTACGTGGTTTCAGTGTCAGTTATTGCTGTTTCAGCCAAACTTAACATAGAGCACTTTAAATTTTAGTATACAATCTATTTTTGAGCTCCTTGTGTTGAACAAACAATTAAATAATTTTAAAAAAGCGCCCACTCACCATGGCACCGCACTTTTTTTAAACCATGATACACAAAATATATATATATATATATTTTACACCCCTACTATACAGTGACTATCGTAAACATTAAAGGGGTCATGACATGGCTTTTTTATCTTTATTTTAAGCTATGAAACTTGCAGTATGTTTTAATGGTACAAAGACCTCTTATATGGCAACATATCAAGGCAAATTTGATGGCTCATGTCATATCATTGTCTTTAATCAAAAATCCATTAGCTCTGTGTCATAATGAACACATTAGGGACAAATGTTACATTTGGGGACTTTCTGTGACTGAGCAAGAAAAAGCAGTTTAAGAAACCTACATTTTGGTCTCTGTTTTTAAGTTTACACAATCTACATTGTATTTTTTATTTGTAGAGACATCCAGGATAATCCTGAAGAGACCATGGAGTGAAGAAGAGAGAAGGGCAGTGAACAAACACCTAGGGAAGTTCATGGCAGAGCGCAGGGTTCCTGGAAAACTGGAGTGCATGAGGTGCCTAGAAGAGGACAGCGCCCTGAAGGAAAGATCTTGGAAAGATATTAAAAACTTTGTTTACAATTCAATTGTAACTCTAAAAAGGAAGTCTGCTGCACGGAAAATCATGTTTTGAAAGCTTGCCGTCCAGGTGTTCTGTTGACCTTATCCGAAGACATTATTTTTGGTGTAACCATATGTTCACAAAATAAATAATGTAGAGCTGGTCACTGGAGATGGCATCTCTTGCAGTTTTATTTGTAGCTTTTAGATAGTTACGTATATTATTATTACGCTAAAATCTGGTTAATTTAATTGGATAAATAAATGGAACAATTAAACATTTATGTTTAGGTAGATTCTGAAACTTGAATTAATTGT
>JAULUF010000007.1:21822500-21827500 GCA_031834385.1 Semotilus atromaculatus
GTGTCTGTTCCCGAGCCTGTGTGTGTGTCTGTTCCCGAGCCTGTGTGTGTGTCTGTTCCCGAGCCTGTGTGTGTGTCTGTTCCCGAGCCTGTGTGTGTGTGTGTGTGTGTGTGTGTGTGTGTGTGTGTGTGTGTGTGTGTGTGTGTGTGTGTGTGTGTGTGTGTGTGTGTGTGTGTGTGTGTGTGTGTGTGTGTGTGTGTGTCTGTTCCCGAGCCAGTGTGTGTGTGTGTGTCTGTTCCCGAGCCAGTGTGTGTGTGTGTGTCTGTTCCCGAGCCAGTGTGTGTGTCTGTTCCCGAGCCAGTGTGTGTGTGTGTGTCTGTTCCCGAGCCAGTGTGTGTGTGTGTGTCTGTTCCCGAGCCAGTGTGTGTGTGTGTGTCTGTTCCCGAGCCAGTGTGTGTCTGTGTGTGTGTGTCTGTTCCCGAGCCAGTGTGTGTGTCTGTTCCCGAGCCAGTGTGTGTGTCTGTTCCCGAGCCAGTGTGTGTGTCTGTTCCCGAGCCAGTGTGTGTGTCTGTTCCCGAGCCAGTGTGTGTGTCTCTTCCCGAGCCTGTGTGTGTGTGTGTCTCTTCCCGAGCCTGTGTGTGTGTGTGTCTGTTCCCGAGCCAGTGTGTGTGTGTGTGTGTGTGTGTGTGTGTCTGTTCCCGAGCCAGTGTGTGTGTGTCTGTGTGTGTGTTCCCGAGCCAGTGTGTGTGTCTGTGTGTCTGTTCCCGAGCCAGTCTGTGTGTCTGTTCCCGAGCCAGTGTGTGTGTGTGTGTCTGTTCCCGAGCCAGTGTGTGTCTGTTCCCGAGCCAGTGTGTGTGTCTGTTCCCGAGCCAGTGTGTGTGTGTGTGTCTGTTCCCGAGCCAGTGTGTGTCTGTGTGTGTGTGTCTGTTCCCGAGCCAGTGTGTGTGTCTGTTCCCGAGCCAGTGTGTGTGTCTGTTCCCGAGCCAGTGTGTGTGTCTGTTCCCGAGCCAGTGTGTGTGTCTGTTCCCGAGCCAGTGTGTGTGTCTGTTCCCGAGCCAGTGTGTGTGTCTGTTCCCGAGCCAGTGTGTGTGTCTGTTCCCGAGCCAGTGTGTGTGTCTGTTCCCGAGCCAGTGTGTGTGTCTGTTCCCGAGCCTGTGTGTGTGTCTGTTCCCGAGCCTGTGTGTGTGTCTGTTCCCGAGCCTGTGTGTGTGTCTGTTCCCGAGCCTGTGTGTGTGTGTGTGTGAGTGTGTGTGTGTGTGTGTGTGTGTGTCTGTTCCCGAGCCTGTGTGTTTGTTTGTCTGTTCCCGAGCCAGTGTGTTTGTTTGTCTGTTCCCGAGCCAGTGTGTGTGTGTCTGTTCCTGAGCCAGTGTGTGAGTGTGTGTCTGTTCCCGAGCCTGTGTGTGTCTCTTCCCGAGCCTGTGTGTGTGTGTGTCTGTTCCCGAGCCAGTGTGTGTGTGTGTGTGTGTGTGTGTGTGTGTGTGTGTGTCTGTTCCCGAGCCAGTGTGTGTGTGTCTGTGTGTGTGTTCCCGAGCCAGTGTGTGTGTCTGTGTGTCTGTTCCCGAGCCAGTCTGTGTGTCTGTTCCCGAGCCAGTGTGTGTGTGTGTGTCTGTTCCCGAGCCAGTGTGTGTGTCTGTTCCCGAGCCAGTGTGTGTGTGTGTGTCTGTTCCCGAGCCAGTGTGTGTCTGTGTGTGTGTGTCTGTTCCCGAGCCAGTGTGTGTGTGTGTCTGTTTGTCTGTTCCCGAGCCAGTGTGTGTGTGTGTCTGTTCCTGAGCCAGCGTGTGTGTGTGTGTCTGTTCCCGAGCCTGTGTGTGTCTGTTCCCGAGCCAGTGTGTGTGTGTGTGTGTGTGTGTGTCTCTTCCCGAGCCAGTGTGTGTGTGTGTCTGTTCCCGAGCCAGTGTGTGTGTGTGTGTGTGTGTCTGTTCCCGAGCCAGTGTGTGTGTGTCTGTTCCCGAGCCAGTGTGTGTGTGTGTGTCTGTTCCCGAGCCAGTGTGTGTGTGTGTCTGTTCCCGAGCCAGTGTGTGTGTGTCTGTCTGTTCCCGAGCCAGTGTGTGTGTGTCTGTTCCCGAGCCAGTGTGTGTGTGTGTGTCTGTTCCCGAGCCAGTGTGTGTGTGTGTGTGTGTGTGTGTGTGTCTGTTCCCGAGCCAGTGTGTGTGTGTGTGTGTCTGTTCCCGAGCCAGTGTGTGTGTCTGTTCCCGAGCCAGTGTGTGTGTGTGTCTGTTCCCGAGCCTGTGTGTGTGTGTCTGTTCCCGAGCCTGTGTGTGTGTCTGTTCCCGAGCCTGTGTGTGTGTCTGTTCCCGAGCCTGTGTGTGTGTCTGTGTGTGTGTGTGTGTGTGTGAGTGTGTGTGTGTGTGTGTGTGTGTGTCTGTTCCCGAGCCTGTGTGTTTGTTTGTCTGTTCCCGAGCCAGTGTGTTTGTTTGTCTGTTCCCGAGCCAGTGTGTGTGTGTCTGTTCCTGAGCCAGTGTGTGAGTGTGTGTCTGTTCCCGAGCCTGTGTGTGTCTCTTCCCGAGCCTGTGTGTGTGTGTCTGTTCCCGAGCCAGTGTGTGTGTGTGTGTGTGTGTGTGTGTGTGTGTGTGTCTGTTCCCGAGCCAGTGTGTGTGTGTCTGTGTGTGTGTTCCCGAGCCAGTGTGTGTGTCTGTGTGTCTGTTCCCGAGCCAGTCTGTGTGTCTGTTCCCGAGCCAGTGTGTGTGTGTGTGTCTGTTCCCGAGCCAGTCTGTGTGTCTGTTCCCGAGCCTGTGTGTGTGTGTGTGTGTGTCTGTTCCCGAGCCAGTGTGTGTGTGTCTGTTCCCGAGCCTGTGTGTGTCTGTTCCCGAGCCAGTGTGTGTGTGTGTGTGTGTGTGTGTGTGTGTGTGTCTGTTCCCGAGCCAGTGTGTGTGTGTGTCTGTTCCCGAGCCAGTGTGTGTGTGTGTCTGTTCCCGAGCCAGTGTGTGTGTGTGTCTGTTCCCGAGCCAGTGTGTGTGTGTCTGTTCCCGAGCCAGTGTGTGTGTGTGTCTGTTCCCGAGCCAGTGTGTGTGTGTGTCTGTTCCCGAGCCAGTGTGTGTGTGTCTGTTCCCGAGCCTGTGTGTGTGTCTGTTCCCGAGCCTGTGTGTGTGTCTGTTCCCGAGCCAGCGTGTGTGTTTGTGTGTGTGTGTGTGTGTGTGTGTCTGTTCCCGAGCCTGTGTGTGTTTGTTTGTCTGTTCCCGAGCCAGTGTGTGTGTGTGTCTGTTCCTGAGCCAGTGTGTGAGTGTGTGTCTGTTCCCGAGCCAGTGTGTGTGTGTGTGTCTGTTCCTGAGCCTGTGTGTGTGTGTCTGTTCCCGAGCCAGTGTGTGTGTCTGTTCCCGAGCCAGTGTGTGTGTGTGTCTGTTCCCGAGCCTGTGTGTGTCTGTTCCTGAGCCAGTGTGTGTGGGTCTGTTCCCGAGCCAGTGTGTGTCTGTTCCCGAGCCTGTGTGTGTCTGTTCCCGAGCCAGTGTGTGTGTGTGTCTGTTCCCGAGCCTGTGTGTGTCTGTTCCTGAGCCAGTGTGTGTGTGTGTCTGTTCCCGAGCCAGTGTGTGTGTCTGTTCCCGAGCCAGTGTGTGTGTGTGTGTGTGTGTGTGTGTGTGTGTGTCTGTTCCCGAGCCTGTGTGTGTCTGTTCCCGAGCCTGTGTGTGTCTGTTCCCGAGCCAGTGTGTGTGTGTGTCTGTTCCCGAGCCAGTGTGTGTGTGTGTGTCTGTTCCCGAGCCAGTGTGTGTGTGTGTCTGTTCCCGAGCCTGTGTGTGTGTGTCTGTTTCCGAGCCAGTGTGTGTGTGTGTGTGAGTCTGTTCCCGAGCCTGTGTGTGTCTGTTCCTGAGCCAGTGTGTGTGTGTGTCTGTTCCCGAGCCAGTGTGTGTGTCTGTTCCCGAGCCAGTGTGTGTGTGTTCCCGAGCCAGTGTGTGTGTGTCTGTTCCCGAGCCAGTGTGTGTGTGTGTGTGTTCCCGAGCCAGTGTGTGTGTGTGTCTGTTCCCGAGCCAGTGTGTGTGTGTGTCTGTTCCCGAGCCTGTGTGTGTCTGTTCCCGAGCCTGTGTGTGTGTGTCTGTTCCCGAGCCTGTGTGTGTGTGTGTGTGTCTGTTCCCGAGCCTGTGTGTGTCTGTTCCCGAGCCAGTGTGTGTGTGTGTCTGTTCCCGAGCCAGTGTGTGTGTGTGTCTGTTCCCGAGCCAGTGTGTGTGTGTCTGTTCCCGAGCCTGTGTGTGTGTGTGTGTGTGTCTGTTCCCGAGCCAGTGTGTGTGTCTGTTCCCGAGCCAGTGTGTGTGTGTGTCTGTTCCCGAGCCTGTGTGTGTGTGTCTGTTCCCGAGCCTGTGTGTGTGTGTGTGTGTGTGTGTGTGTGTGTGTGTGTGTGTGTGTGTGTGTGTGTGTGTGTGTGTGTGTGTGTGTGTGTGTGTGTGTGTGTGTGTGTGTGTGTGTGTGTGTGTCTGTTCCCGAGCCTGTGTGTGTGTGTGTGTGTGTGTCTGTTCCCGAGCCTGTGTGTGTGTCTGTTCCCGAGCCTGTGTGTGTGTCTGTTCCCGAGCCTGTGTGTGTGTCTGTTCCCGAGCCTGTGTGTGTGTCTGTTCCCGAGCCTGTGTGTGTGTCTGTTCCCGAGCCTGTGTGTGTGTCTGTTCCCGAGCCTGTGTGTGTGTCTGTTCCCGAGCCTGTGTGTGTGTCTGTTCCCGAGCCTGTGTGTGTGTCTGTTCCCGAGCCTGTGTGTGTGTGTCTCTTCCCGAGCCAGTGTGTGTGTGTGTGTGTGTGTGTGTGTGTCTGTTCCCGAGCCTGTGTGTGTGTCTGTTCCCGAGCCAGTGTGTGTGTCTGTTCCCGAGCCAGTGTGTGTGTGTGTGTCTGTTCCCGAGCCTGTGTGTGTGTCTGTTCCCGAGCCTGTGTGTGTGTCTGTTCCCGAGCCTGTGTGTGTGTCTGTTCCCGAGCCTGTGTGTGTGTCTGTTCCCGAGCCTGTGTGTGTGTCTGTTCCCGAGCCTGTGTGTGTGTGTGTCTGTTCCCGTGCCAGTGTGTGTGTGTGTCTGTTCCCGAGCCAGTGTGTGTGTGTGTCTGTTCCCGAGCCAGTGTGTGTGTGTGTCTGTTCCCGAGCCAGTGTGTGTGTGTCT
>JAULUF010000007.1:21832500-21947500 GCA_031834385.1 Semotilus atromaculatus
GTGTGTGTGTGTGTGTGTGTGTGTGTGTGTGTGTGTGTCTGTTCCCGAGCCTGTGTGTGTGTCTGTTCCCGAGCCAGTGTGTGTGTGTGTGTGTGTGTGTCTGTTCCCGAGCCAGTGTGTGTGTGTGTGTGTCTGTTCCCGAGCCTGTGTGTGTGTGTGTGTGTGTGTGTCTGTTCCCGAGCCAGTGTGTGTGTGTGTGTCTGTTCCCGAGCCAGTGTGTGTGTGTGTGTGTCTGTTCCCGAGCCAGTGTGTGTGTGTGTGTGTGTGTGTCTGTTCCCGAGCCAGTGTGTGTGTGTCTGTTCCCGAGCCAGTGTGTGTGTGTCTGTTCCCGAGCCAGTGTGTGTGTGTCTGTTCCCGAGCCAGTGTGTGTGTGTCTGTTCCCGAGCCAGTGTGTGTGTGTCTGTTCCCGAGCCAGTGTGTGTGTGTCTGTTCCCGAGCCAGTGTGTGTGTGTCTGTTCCCGAGCCAGTGTGTGTGTGTCTGTTCCCGAGCCAGTGTGTGTGTGTCTGTTCCCGAGCCAGTGTGTGTGTGTCTGTTCCCGAGCCAGTGTGTGTGTGTCTGTTCCCGAGCCAGTGTGTGTGTGTCTGTTCCCGAGCCAGTGTGTGTGTGTCTGTTCCCGAGCCAGTGTGTGTGTGTCTGTTCCCGAGCCAGTGTGTGTGTGTCTGTTCCCGAGCCAGTGTGTGTGTGTCTGTTCCCGAGCCAGTGTGTGTGTGTCTGTTCCCGAGCCAGTGTGTGTGTGTCTGTTCCCGAGCCAGTGTGTGTGTGTCTGTTCCCGAGCCAGTGTGTGTGTGTCTGTTCCCGAGCCAGTGTGTGTGTGTCTGTTCCCGAGCCAGTGTGTGTGTGTCTGTTCCCGAGCCAGTGTGTGTGTGTCTGTTCCCGAGCCAGTGTGTGTGTGTCTGTTCCCGAGCCAGTGTGTGTGTGTCTGTTCCCGAGCCAGTGTGTGTGTGTCTGTTCCCGAGCCAGTGTGTGTGTGTCTGTTCCCGAGCCAGTGTGTGTGTGTCTGTTCCCGAGCCAGTGTGTGTGTGTCTGTTCCCGAGCCAGTGTGTGTGTGTCTGTTCCCGAGCCAGTGTGTGTGTGTCTGTTCCCGAGCCAGTGTGTGTGTGTCTGTTCCCGAGCCAGTGTGTGTGTCTGTCTGTTTGTCTGTTCCCGAGCCAGTGTGTGTGTCTGTCTGTTTGTCTGTTCCCGAGCCAGTGTGTGTGTCTGTCTGTTTGTCTGTTCCCGAGCCAGTGTGTGTGTCTGTCTGTTTGTCTGTTCCCGAGCCAGTGTGTGTGTCTGTCTGTTTGTCTGTTCCCGAGCCAGTGTGTGTGTCTGTCTGTTTGTCTGTTCCCGAGCCAGTGTGTGTGTCTGTCTGTTTGTCTGTTCCCGAGCCAGTGTGTGTGTCTGTCTGTTTGTCTGTTCCCGAGCCAGTGTGTGTCTGTCTGTTTGTCTGTTCCCGAGCCAGTGTGTGTCTGTCTGTTTGTCTGTTCCCGAGCCAGTGTGTGTGTCTGTCTGTTTGTCTGTTCCCGAGCCAGTGTGTGTGTGTGTGTCTGTTCCTGAGCCAGCGTGTGTGTGTGTGTCTGTTCCCGAGCCAGTGTGTGTGTGTCTGTTCCCGAGCCAGTGTGTGTGTCTGTCTGTGTGTCTGTTCCCGAGCCAGTGTGTGTGTGTCTGTTCCCGAGCCAGTGTGTGTGTCTGTCTGTTTGTCTGTTCCCGAGCCAGTGTGTGTGTGTGTGTGTCTGTTCCCGAGCCAGTGTGTGTGTGTCTGTTCCCGAGCCAGTGTGTGTGTCTGTTCCCGAGCCAGTGTGTGTGTGTGTCTGTTCCCGAGCCTGTGTGTGTGTGTCTGTTCCCGAGCCTGTGTGTGTGTGTCTGTTCCCGAGCCTGTGTGTGTGTCTGTTCCCGAGCCTGTGTGTGTGTCTGTTCCCGAGCCAGCGTGTGTGTGTGTGTGTGTGTGTGTGTCTGTTCCCGAGCCTGTGTGTGTTTGTTTGTCTGTTCCCGAGCCAGTGTGTGTGTGTGTCTGTTCCTGAGCCAGTGTGTGAGTGTGTGTCTGTTCCCGAGCCTGTGTGTGTGTCTGTTCCCGAGCCTGTGTGTGTGTCTGTTCCCGAGCCTGTGTGTGTGTCTGTTCCCGAGCCAGCGTGTGTGTGTGTGTCTGTTCCCGAGCCTGTGTGTGTTTGTTTGTCTGTTCCCGAGCCAGTGTGTGTGTGTGTGTGTGTCTGTTCCTGAGCCAGTGTGTGAGTGTGTGTCTGTTCCCGAGCCTGTGTGTGTCTCTTCCCGAGCCTGTGTGTGTGTGTGTGTCTGTTCCCGAGCCAGTGTGTGTGTGTGTGTGTGTGTGTCTGTTCCCGAGCCAGTGTGTGTGTGTGTATCTGTTCCTGAGCCAGTGTGTGAGTGTGTGTCTGTTCCCGAGCCTGTGTGTGTCTCTTCCCGAGCCTGTGTGTGTGTCTGTTCCCGAGCCAGTGTGTGTGTGTCTGTTCCCGAGCCAGTGTGTGTCTGTGTGTGTGTTCCCGAGCCAGTGTGTGTGTGTGTCTGTTCCCGAGCCAGTCTGTGTGTCTGTTCCCGAGCCAGTGTGTGTGTGTGTCTGTTCCCGAGCCAGTCTGTGTGTCTGTTCCCGAGCCAGTGTGTGTGTGTCTGTTCCCGAGCCAGTGTGTGTGTGTCTGTTCCCGAGCCTGTGTGTGTCTGTTCCCGAGCCAGTGTGTGTGTGTGTGTCTGTTCCCGAGCCAGTGTGTGTGTGTGTGTGTCTGTTCCCGAGCCAGTGTGTGTGTGTGTCTGTTCCCGAGCCAGTGTGTGTGTGTGTCTGTTCCCGAGCCAGTGTGTGTGTGTCTGTTCCCGAGCCAGTGTGTGTGTGTCTGTTCCCGAGCCTGTGTGTGTGTCTGTTCCCGAGCCTGTGTGTGTGTCTGTTCCCGAGCCTGTGTGTGTGTCTGTTCCCGAGCCTGTGTGTGTGTCTGTTCCTGAGCCAGCGTGTGTGTCTGTTCCCGAGCCAGTGTGTGTGTGTGTCTGTTCCTGAGCCAGTGTGTGTGTGTGTGTGTCTGTTCCCGAGCCAGTGTGTGTGTGTGTGTCTGTTCCCGAGCCAGTGTGTGTGTGTGTCTGTTCCCGAGCCAGTGTGTGTGTGTGTGTGTGTGTGTGTCTGTTCCCGAGCCAGTGTGTGTGTGTCTGTTCCCGAGCCAGTGTGTGTGTGTGTGTGTCTGTTCCCGAGCCAGTGTGTGTGTGTGTCTGTTCCCGAGCCAGTGTGTGTGTGTCTGATCCCGAGCCAGTGTGTGTGTGTGTCTGTTCCCGAGCCAGTGTGTGTGTGTCTGTTCCCGAGCCAGTGTGTGTGTGTGTGTGTGTGTGTGTGTGTGTGTGTGTGTGTCTGTTCCCGAGCCAGTGTGTGTGTGTGTGTGTGTGTGTCTGTTCCCGAGCCAGTGTGTGTGTGTCTGTTCCCGAGCCAGTGTGTTTGTGCGTGTCTGTTCCCGAGCCAGTGTGTGTGTGTGTGTGTGTGTGTGTCTGTTCCCGAGCCAGTGTGTGTGTGTCTGTTCCTGAGCCAGTGTGTGTGTCTGTTCCCGAGCCAGTGTGTGTGTGTGTGTGTGTCTGTTCCCGAGCCAGTGTGTGTGTGTGTCTGTTCCCGAGCCAGTGTGTGTGTGTGTGTGTGTGTGTCTGTTCCCGAGCCAGTGTGTGTGTGTGTGTGTGTCTGTTCCCGAGCCTGTGTGTGTGTGTCTGTTCCCGAGCCTGTGTGTGTCTGTTCCTGAGCCAGTGTGTGTGTGTGTGTGTGTGTGTCTGTTCCCGAGCCTGTGTGTCTGTTCCTGAGCCAGTGTGTGTGTGTGTCTGTTCCCGAGCCAGTGTGTTTGTGCGTGTCTGTTCCCGAGCCAGTGTGTGTGTGTGTGTGTGTGTGTGTCTGTTCCCGAGCCAGTGTGTGTGTGTCTGTTCCTGAGCCAGTGTGTGTGTCTGTTCCCGAGCCAGTGTGTGTGTGTGTGTGTGTCTGTTCCCGAGCCAGTGTGTGTGTGTGTCTGTTCCCGAGCCAGTGTGTGTGTGTGTGTGTGTGTGTCTGTTCCCGAGCCAGTGTGTGTGTGTGTGTGTGTCTGTTCCCGAGCCTGTGTGTGTGTGTCTGTTCCCGAGCCTGTGTGTGTCTGTTCCTGAGCCAGTGTGTGTGTGTGTGTGTGTGTGTCTGTTCCCGAGCCTGTGTGTCTGTTCCTGAGCCAGTGTGTGTGTGTGTCTGTTCCCGAGCCAGTGTGTGTGTCTGTTCCCGAGCCAGTGTGTGTGTCTGTTCCCGAGCCAGTGTGTGTGTGTGTCTGTTCCCGAGCCAGTGTGTGTGTCTGTTCCCGAGCCAGTGTGTGTGTGTGTCTGTTCCCGAGCCAGTGTGTGTGTGTGTGTGTGTGTGTGTCTGTTCCCGAGCCAGTGTGTGTGTGTGTGTGTGTGTGTGTCTGTTCCCGAGCCTGTGTGTGTGTGTCTGTTCCCGAGCCTGTGTGTGTCTGTTCCTGAGCCAGTGTGTGTGTGTGTGTGTGTGTGTGTGTGTCTGTTCCCGAGCCCGTGTGTCTGTTCCTGAGCCAGTGTGTGTGTGTGTCTGTTCCCGAGCCAGTGTGTGTGTCTGTTCCCGAGCCAGTGTGTGTCTGTTCCCGAGCCAGTGTGTGTGTCTGTTCCCGAGCCAGTGTGTGTCTGTTCCCGAGCCAGTGTGTGTCTGTTCCCGAGCCAGTGTGTGTGTCTGTTCCCGAGCCAGTGTGTGTGTCTGTTCCCGAGCCTGTGTGTGTGTGTCTGTTCCCGAGCCAGTGTGTGTGTGTGTCTGTTCCCGAGCCAGTGTGTGTGTCTGTCTGTTCCCGAGCCAGTGTGTGTGTCTGTCTCTTCCCGAGCCAGTGTGTGTGTCTGTCTGTTCCCGAGCCAGTGTGTGTGTCTGTTCCCGAGCCAGTGTGTGTGTCTGTCTGTTCCCGAGCCAGTCTGTGTGTGTGTGTCTGTTCCCGAGCCAGTGTGTGTGTGTGTCTGTTCCCGAGCCTGTGTGTGTGTCTGTTCCTGAGCCTGTATGTGTGTGTGTGTCTGTTCCCGAGCCAGTGTGTGTGTGTGTCTGTTCCCGAGCCAGTGTGTGTGTGTGTGTGTGTCTGTTCCCGAGCCAGTGTGTGTCTGTCTGTTCCCGAGCCAGTGTGTGTCTGTCTGTTCCCGAGCCAGTGTGTGTGTCTGTCTGTTCCCGAGCCAGTGTGTGTGTCTGTTCCCGAGCCAGTGTGTGTGTGTGTCTGTTCCCGAGCCAGTGTGTGTGTGTGTCTGTTCCCGAGCCAGTGTGTGTGTGTGTCTGTTCCCGAGCCAGTGTGTGTGTGTGTCTGTTCCCGAGCCAGTGTGTGTGTGTCTGTTCCCGAGCCTTTGTGTGTGTGTCTGTTCCCGAGCCAGTGTGTGTGTGTGTGTGTGGGTCTGTTCCCGAGCCAGTGTGTGTGTGTCTGTTCCCGAGCCAGTGTGTGTGTGTGTCTGTTCCCGAGCCTGTGTGTGTGTCTGTTCCTGAGCCTGTATGTGTGTGTGTGTCTGTTCCTGAGCCTGTATGTGTGTGTGTGTCTGTTCCCGAGCCAGTGTGTGTGTCTGTTCCCGAGCCAGTGTGTGTGTCTGTTCCCGAGCCAGTGTGTGTGTCTGTTCCCGAGCCTGTGTGTGTCTGTTCCTGAGCCAGTGTGTGTGTGTGTGTCTGTTCCCGAGCCTGTGTGTGTCTGTTCCCGAGCCAGTGTGTGTGTGTGTGTGTGTGTCTGTTCCCGAGCCAGTGTGTTTGTCTGTTCCCGAGCCAGTGTGTGTGTCTGTTCCCGAGCCAGTGTGTGTGTCTGTTCCCGAGCCAGTGTGTGTGTCTGTTCCCGAGCCAGTGTGTCTGTTCCCGAGCCAGTGTGTGTGTGTCTGTTCCCGAGCCAGTGTGTGTGTGTCTGTTCTCGAGCCAGTGTGTGTGTCTGTCTGTTCCCGAGCCAGTGTGTCTGTCTGTTCCCGAGCCAGTGTGTGTGTGTGTCTGTTCCCGAGCCAGTGTGTGTGTCTGTCTGTTCCCGAGCCAGTGTGTCTGTCTGTTCCCGAGCCAGTGTGTGTGTGTGTCTCTTCTCGAGCCAGTGTGTGTGTCTGTCTGTTCCCGAGCCAGTGTGTGTGTCTGTCTGTTCCCGAGCCAGTGTGTGTGTGTCTGTCTGTTCCCGAGCCAGTGTGTGTGTGTCTGTCTGTTCCCGAGCCAGTGTGTGTGTGTCTGTTCCCGAGCCAGTGTGTGTGTGTGTGTGTGTCTGTTCCCGAGCCTGTGTGTGTCTGTTCCCGAGCCTGTGTGTGTCTGTTCCCGAGCCTGTGTGTGTCTGTTCCCGAGCCAGTATGTGTGTGTGTGTCTGTTCTCGAGCCAGTGTGTGTGTCTGTCTGTTCCCGAGCCAGTGTGTCTGTCTGTTCCCGAGCCAGTGTGTGTGTGTGTCTCTTCTCGAGCCAGTGTGTGTGTCTGTCTGTTCCCGAGCCAGTGTGTGTGTCTGTCTGTTCCCGAGCCAGTGTGTGTGTGTCTGTCTGTTCCCGAGCCAGTGTGTGTGTGTCTGTCTGTTCCCGAGCCAGTGTGTGTGTGTCTGTTCCCGAGCCAGTGTGTGTGTGTGTGTGTGTCTGTTCCCGAGCCTGTGTGTGTCTGTTCCCGAGCCTGTGTGTGTCTGTTCCCGAGCCTGTGTGTGTCTGTTCCCGAGCCAGTATGTGTGTGTGTCTGTTCCCGAGCCAGTATGTGTGTGTGTCTGTTCCCGAGCCAGTCTGTGTGTGTGTCTGTTCCCGAGCCAGTGTGTGTGTCTGTTCCCGAGCCAGTGTGTGTGTCTGTTCCCGAGCCAGTGTGTGTGTGTCTGTTCCCGAGCCAGTCTGTGTGTGTGTGTCTGTTCCCGAGCCAGTGTGTGTGTGTGTCTGTTCCCGAGCCAGTGTGTGTGTCTGTTCCCGAGCCAGTGTGTGTGTGTCTGTTCCCGAGCCAGTATGTGTCTGTTCCCGAGCCAGTGTGTGTGTGTGTCTGTTCCCGAGCCAGTGTGTGTGTGTCTGTTCCCGAGCCAGTCTGTGTGTGTGTCTGTTCCCGAGCCAGTGAGTGTGTGTCTGTTCCCGAGCCAGTGTGTGTGTGTGTGTGTGTCTGTTCCCGAGCCAGTCTGTGTGTGTGTCTGTTCCCGAGCCAGTGTGTGTGTGTGTCTGTTCCCGAGCCTGTGTGTGTCTGTTCCCGAGCCAGTGTGTGTGTGTGTGTCTGTTCCCGAGCCAGTGTGTGTGTGTGTCTGTTCCCGAGCCAGTGTGTGTGTGTCTGTTCCCGAGCCAGTGTGTGTGTGTCTGTTCCCGAGCCAGTCTGTGTGTGTGTCTGTTCCCGAGCCAGTGAGTGTGTGTCTGTTCCCGAGCCAGTGTGTGTGTGTGTCTGTTCCCGAGCCAGTCTGTGTGTGTGTCTGTTCCCGAGCCAGTGTGTGTGTGTGTCTGTTCCCGAGCCTGTGTGTGTCTGTTCCCGAGCCAGTGTGTGTGTGTGTGTCTGTTCCCGAGCCAGTGTGTGTGTGAGTGTGTCTGTTCCTGAGCCAGTGTGTGTGTGTGTGTCTGTTCCTAAGCCAGTGTGTGTGTGTGTCTGTTCCCGAGCGTGTCTGTTCCTGAGCCAGTGTGTGTGTGTGTGTGTGTCTGTTCCCGAGCCTTTGTGTGTCTGTTCCTGAGCCAGTGTGTGTGTGTGTGTGTGTGTCTGTTCCCGAGCCTGTGTGTGTGTGTGTGTCTGTTCCCGAGCCAGTGTGTGTGTCTGTTCCCGAGCCAGTGTGTGTGTGTGTCTGTTCCCGAGCCAGTGTGTGTGTGTCTGTTTGTCTGTTCCCGAGCCAGTGTGTGTGTGTCTGTTCCTGAGCCAGCGTGTGTGTGTGTGTGTCTGTTCCCGAGCCAGTGTGTGTGTGTGTGTGTGTGTGTGTCTGTTCCCGAGCCAGTGTGTGTGTGTCTGTTCCCGAGCCAGTGTGTGTGTGTGTCTGTTCCCGAGCCAGTGTGTGTGTGTCTGTTCCCGAGCCAATGTGTGTGTGTCTGTTCCCGAGCCTGTGTGTGTGTGTCTGTTCCCGAGCCTGTGTGTGTGTGTCTGTTCCCGAGCCTGTGTGTGTGTGTCTGTTCCCGAGCCTGTGTGTGTGTGTCTGTTCCCGAGCCTGTGTGTGTGTGTCTGTTCCCGAGCCAGTGTGTGTGTGTCTGTTCCCGAACCAGTGTGTGTGTGTTCCCGAGCCAGTGTGTGTGTGTCTGTTCCCGAGCCAGTGTGTATGTGTGTGTGTCTGTTCCTGAGCCAGTGTGTGTGTGTGTGTGTGTGTGTGTGTCTGTTCCCGAGCCTTTGTGTGTCTGTTCCTGAGCCAGTGTGTGTGTGTGTCTGTTCCCGAGCCTGTGTGTGTGTGTGTCTGTTCCCGAGCCAGTGTGTGTGTCTGTTCCCGAGCCAGTGTGTGTGTCTGTTCCCGAGCCAGTGTGTGTGTGTGTGTGTGTGTGTGTGTGTGTGTGTGTCTGTTCCCGAGCCAGTGTGTGTGTGTCTGTTCCCGAGCCAGTGTGTGTGTGTCTGTTTGTCTGTTCCCGAGCCAGTGTGTGTGTGTCTGTTCCTGAGCCAGCGTGTGTGTGTGTGTGTGTGTCTGTTCCCGAGCCAGTGTGTGTGTGTGTTCCCGAGCCAGTGTGTGTGTGTGTGTGTGTGTGTGTGTGTGTGTTCCCGAGCCAGTGTGTGTGTGTGTCTGTTCCCGAGCCAGTGTGTGTGTGTGTCTGTTCCCGAGCCAGTGTGTGTGTCTGTTCCCGAGCCAGTGTGTGTGTGTGTGTCTGTTCCCGAGCCAGTGTGTGTGTGTGTCTGTTCCCGAGCCAGTGTGTGTGTCTGTTCCCGAGCCAGTGTGTGTGTGTGTGTGTCTGTTCCCGAGCCAGTGTGTGTGTGTCTGTTCCCGAGCCAGTGTGTGTGTGTGTGTGTGTGTGTCTGTTCCCGAGCCAGTGTGTGTGTGTCTGTTCCCGAGCCTGTGTGTGTGTGTCTGTTCCCGAGCCTGTGTGTGTGTCTGTTCCCGAGCATGTGTGTGTGTCTGTTCCCGAGCCTGTGTGTGTGTGTGTGTGTGTGTGTGTGTCTGTTCCCGAGCCAGTGTGTTTGTGTGTGTTCCCGAGCCAGTCTGTGTGTCTGTTCCCGAGCCAGTGTGTGTGTGTGTGTCTGTTCCCGAGCCAGTGTGTGTCTGTGTGTGTGTGTGTGTGTGTGTGTGTGTCTGTTCCCGACCCAGTGTGTGTCTGTTCCCGAGCCAGTGTGTGTGTGTCTGTTCCCGAGCCAGTGTGTGTGTGTGTCTGTTCCCGAGCCAGTGTGTGTGTGTCTGTTCCCGAGCCAGTGTGTGTGTGTGTGTCTGTTCCCGAGCCTGTGTGTGTGTCTGTTCCCGAGCCTGTGTGTGTGTGTGTGTGTCTGTTCCCGAGCCAGTGTGTGTGTGTCTGTTCCCGAGCCTGTGTGTGTCTCTTCCCGAGCCAGTGTGTTTGTGTGTGTTCCCGAGCCAGTCTGTGTGTCTGTGTGTGTGTGTCTGTTCCCGAGCCAGTGTGTGTCTGTGTGTGTGTGTGTGTGTGTCTGTTCCCGACCCAGTGTGTGTCTGTTCCCGAGCCAGTGTGTGTGTGTCTGTTCCCGAGCCAGTGTGTGTGTGTGTCTGTTCCCGAGCCAGTGTGTGTGTGTCTGTTCCCGAGCCAGTGTGTGTGTGTGTCTGTTCCCGAGCCAGTGTGTGTGTGTGTCTGTTCCCGAGCCTGTGTGTGTCTGTTCCCGAGCCAGTGTGTGTGTGTGTCTGTTCCCGAGCCAGTGTGTGTGTGTGTGTCTGTTCCCGAGCCAGTGTGTGTGTGTGTGTCTGTTCCCGAGCCAGTGTGTGTGTGTCTGTTCCCGAGCCTGTGTGTGTGTGTGTGTGTGTGTCTGTTCCAGAGCCAGTGTGTGTGTGTGTGTGTGTGTGTGTGTGTGTGTCTGTTCCCGAGTCAGTGTGTGTGTGTCTGTTCCCGAGCCAGTGTGTGTGTGTCTGTTCCCGAGCCAGTGTGTGTGTGTGTGTGTGTGTCTGTTCCCGAGCCAGTGTGTGTGTGTGTCTGTTCCCGAGCCAGTGTGTGTGTGTGTCTGTTCCCGAGCTAGTGTGTGTGTGTGTCTGTTCCCGAGCCAGTGTGTGTGTGTGTGTGTGTCTGTTCCCGAGCCAGTGTGTGTGTGTCTGTTCCCGAGCCTGTGTGTGTGTGTCTGTTCCCGAGCCAGTGTGTGTGTGTGTCTGTTCCCGAGCCAGTGTGTGTGTGTGTGTGTGTCTGTTCCCGAGCCAGTGTGTGTGTGTGTGTGTCTGTTCCCGAGCCAGTGTGTGTGTGTCTGTTCCCGAGCCAGTGTGTGTCTGTTCCCGAGCCTGTGTGTGTCTGTTCCCGAGCCTGTGTGTGTGTGTGTGTGTGTGTGTGTGTGTGTCTGTTCCCGAGCCTGTGTGTGTGTGTCTGTTCCCGAGCCAGTGTGTGTGTGTCTGTTCCCGAGCCAGTGTGTGTGTGTCTGTTCCCGAGCCAGTGTGTGTGTCTGTTCCCGAGCCAGTGTGTGTGTGTGTGTGTCTGTTCCCGAGCCAGTGTGTGTGTGTCTGTTCCCGAGCCAGTGTGTGTGTGTCTGTTCCCGAGCCAGTGTGTGTCTGTTCCCGAGCCTGTGTGTGTCTGTTCCCGAGCCTGTGTGTGTGTGTGTGTGTGTGTCTGTTCCCGAGCCTGTGTGTGTGTGTCTGTTCCCGAGCCAGTGTGTGTGTGTCTGTTCCCGAGCCAGTGTGTGTGTCTGTTCCCGAGCCAGTGTGTGTGTGTCTGTGTCTGTTCCCGAGCCAGTGTGTGTGTGTGTGTGTCTGTTCCCGAGCCAGTGTGTGTGTGTGTGTCTGTTCCCGAGCCTGTGTGTGTCTGTTCCCGAGCCTGTGTGTGTGTGTGTGTGTGTGTGTGTCTGTTCCCGAGCCAGTGTGTGTGTGTGTGTCTGTTCCCGAGCCTGTGTGTGTGTGTCTGTTCCCGAGCCAGTGTGTGTGTGTGTGTGTCTGTTCCCGAGCCAGTGTGTGTGTGTGTGTGTCTGTTCCCGAGCCAGTGTGTGTCTGTTCCCGAGCCAGTGTGTGTGTGTCTGTGTCTGTTCCCGAGCCAGTGTGTGTGTGTCTGTGTCTGTTCCCGAGCCAGTGTGTCTGTGTCTGTGTCTGTTCCCGAGCCAGTGTGTCTGTGTCTGTGTCTGTTCCCGAGCCAGTGTGTCTGTGTCTGTTCCCGAGCCAGTGTGTGTGTGTGTGTGTCTGTTCCCGAGCCAGTGTGTGTGTGTGTGTCTGTTCCCGAGCCAGTGTGTGTGTCTGTTCCCGAGCCAGTGTGTGTGTGTGTCTGTTCCCGAGCCAGTCTGTGTGTGTGTGTCTGTTCCCGAGCCAGTCTGTGTGTGTGTGTCTGTTCCCGAGCCAGTGTGTGTGTGTGTCTGTTCCCGAGCCTGTGTGTGTCTGTTCCCGAGCCAGTGTGTGTGTGTGTGTGTGTGTCTGTTCCCGAGCCTGTGTGTGTCTGTTCCCGAGCCAGTGTGTGTGTGTGTGTCTGTTCCCGAGCCAGTGTGTATGTGTGTGTGTCTGTTCCTGAGCCAGTGTGTGTGTGTGTGTGTGTGTGTGTGTGTCTGTTCCCGAGCCTTTGTGTGTCTGTTCCTGAGCCAGTGTGTGTGTGTGTGTGTGTGTGTGTGTGTCTGTTCCCGAGCCTGTGTGTGTCTGTTCCCGAGCCTGTGTGTGTGTGTGTCTGTTCCCGAGCCTGTGTGTGTGTGTGTCTGTTCCCGAGCCAGTGTGTGTGTCTGTTCCCGAGCCAGTGTGTGTGTGTGTGTGTGTGTGTGTGTGTGTGTCTGTTCCCGAGCCAGTGTGTGTGTGTCTGTTCCCGAGCCTGTGTGTGTGTCTGTTTGTCTGTTCCCGAGCCAGTGTGTGTGTGTCTGTTCCTGAGCCAGCGTGTGTGTGTGTGTGTCTGTTCCCGAGCCAGTGTGTGTGTTCCCGAGCCAGTGTGTGTGTGTGTGTGTGTGTGTGTGTTCCCGAGCCAGTGTGTGTGTGTGTCTGTTCCCGAGCCAGTGTGTGTGTGTGTCTGTTCCCGAGCCAGTGTGTGTGTGTCTGTTCCCGAGCCAGTGTGTGTGTGTGTGTCTGTTCCCGAGCCAGTGTGTGTGTGTGTCTGTTCCCGAGCCAGTGTGTGTGTGTGTGTGTGTGTCTGTTCCCGAGCCAGTGTGTGTGTGTCTGTTCCCGAGCCTGTGTGTGTGTGTCTGTTCCCGAGCCTGTGTGTGTGTCTGTTCCCGAGCCTGTGTGTGTGTCTGTTCCCGAGCCAGTGTGTGTGTGTCTGTTCCCGAGCCTGTGTGTGTCTCTTCCCGAGCCAGTGTGTTTGTGTGTGTTCCCGAGCCAGTCTGTGTGTCTGTTCCCGAGCCAGTGTGTGTGTGTGTGTGTGTGTGTGTCTGTTCCCGAGCCAGTGTGTGTCTGTGTTTGTGTGTGTGTGTGTGTCTGTTCCCGACCCAGTGTGTGTCTGTTCCCGAGCCAGTGTGTGTGTGTCTGTTCCCGAGCCAGTGTGTGTGTGTGTCTGTTCCCGAGCCAGTGTGTGTGTGTGTCTGTTCCCGAGCCAGTGTGTGTGTGTCTGTTCCCGAGCCAGTGTGTGTGTGTGTGTCTGTTCCCGAGCCTGTGTGTGTGTCTGTTCCCGAGCCTGTGTGTGTGTCTGTTCCCGAGCCAGTGTGTGTGTGTCTGTTCCCGAGCCTGTGTGTGTCTCTTCCCGAGCCAGTGTGTTTGTGTGTGTTCCCGAGCCAGTCTGTGTGTCTGTTCCCGAGCCAGTGTGTGTGTGTGTGTGTCTGTTCCCGAGCCAGTGTGTGTCTGTGTGTGTGTGTGTGTGTCTGTTCCCGACCCAGTGTGTGTCTGTTCCCGAGCCAGTGTGTGTGTGTCTGTTCCCGAGCCAGTGTGTGTGTGTGTCTGTTCCCGAGCCAGTGTGTGTGTGTGTCTGTTCCCGAGCCTGTGTGTGTCTGTTCCCGAGCCAGTGTGTGTGTGTGTCTGTTCCCGAGCCAGTGTGTGTGTGTGTGTCTGTTCCCGAGCCAGTGTGTGTGTGTGTCTGTTCCCGAGCCAGTGTGTGTGTGTGTCTGTTCCCGAGCCTGTGTGTGTGTGTGTGTCTGTTCCAGAGCCAGTGTGTGTGTGTGTGTGTGTGTGTGTGTGTGTGTGTGTCTCTGTTCCCGAGCCAGTGTGTGTGTGTCTGTTCCCGAGCCTGTGTGTGTGTGTCTGTTCCCGAGCCAGTGTGTGTGTGTGTCTGTTCCCGAGCCAGTGTGTGTGTGTGTGTCTGTTCCCGAGCCAGTGTGTGTGTGTCTGTTCCCGAGCTAGTGTGTGTGTGTCTGTTCCCGAGCCTGTGTGTGTGTGTGTGTGTCTGTTCCCGAGCCAGTGTGTGTGTGTGTGTGTGTGTCTGTTCCCGAGCCAGTGTGTGTGTGTCTGTTCCCGAGCCTGTGTGTGTGTGTCTGTTCCCGAGCCAGTGTGTGTGTGTGTCTGTTCCCGAGCCTGTGTGTGTGTGTCTGTTCCCAAGCCAGTGTGTGTGTGTGTGTGTCTGTTCCCGAGCCAGTGTGTGTGTGTGTGTCTGTTCCCGAGCCAGTGTGTGTCTGTTCCCGAGCCTGTGTGTGTCTGTTCCCGAGCCTGTGTGTGTGTGTGTGTGTGTTCCCGAGCCTGTGTGTGTGTGTCTGTTCCCGAGCCAGTGTGTGTGTGTGTGTGTCTGTTCCCGAGCCAGTGTGTGTGTGTGTGTGTCTGTTCCCGAGCCAGTGTGTGTGTGTGT
Organism: Semotilus atromaculatus; assembly: GCA_031834385.1. Taxonomy (NCBI): domain Eukaryota; kingdom Metazoa; phylum Chordata; class Actinopteri; order Cypriniformes; family Leuciscidae; genus Semotilus; species Semotilus atromaculatus. The sequence continues at coordinate 21,846,095 of JAULUF010000007.1, forward strand.
GTCTGTTCCCGAGCCAGTGTGTGTGTGTCTGTGTCTGTTCCCGAGCCAGTGTGTGTGTGTGTGTGTGTCTGTTCCCGAGCCAGTGTGTGTGTGTGTGTCTGTTCCCGAGCCTGTGTGTGTCTGTTCCCGAGCCTGTGTGTGTGTGTGTGTGTGTGTGTGTGTCTGTTCCCGAGCCAGTGTGTGTGTGTGTGTGTGTGTGTCTGTTCCCGAGCCAGTGTGTGTGTGTGTGTCTGTTCCCGAGCCAGTGTGTGTGTGTGTGTGTGTCTGTTCCCGAGCCTGTGTGTGTCTGTTCCCGAGCCTGTGTGTGTGTGTGTGTGTGTGTGTGTGTGTGTGTCTGTTCCCGAGCCAGTGTGTGTGTGTGTGTGTGTGTGTCTGTTCCCGAGCCAGTGTGTGTCTGTTCCCGAGCCAGTGTGTGTGTGTCTGTGTCTGTTCCCGAGCCAGTGTGTGTGTGTGTGTGTGTCTGTTCCCGAGCCAGTGTGTGTGTGTGTGTGTGTCTGTTCCCGAGCCAGTGTGTGTGTCTGTTCCCGAGCCAGTGTGTGTGTGTGTGTGTCTGTTCCCGAGCCAGTGTGTGTGTGTTCCCGAGCCAGTGTGTGTGTCTGTTCCTGAGCCAGCGTGTGTGTGTGTGTGTGTGTTCCCGAGCCAGTGTGTGTGTGTGTCTGTTCCCGAGCCAGTGTGTGTGTGTGTCTGTTCCCGAGCCAGTGTGTGTGTCTGTTCCCGAGCCAGTGTGTGTGTGTGTGTCTGTTCCCGAGCCAGTGTGTGTGTGTGTCTGTTCCCGAGCCAGTGTGTGTGTGTGTGTGTGTGTGTCTGTTCCCGAGCCAGTGTGTGTGTGTCTGTTCCCGAGCCTGTGTGTGTGTCTGTTCCCGAGCCTGTGTGTGTGTCTGTTCCCGAGCCTGTGTGTGTGTGTGTGTGTGTGTCTGTTCCCGAGCCAGTGTGTGTGTGTCTGTTCCCGAGCCTGTGTGTGTCTCTTCCCGAGCCAGTGTGTTTGTGTGTGTTCCCGAGCCAGTCTGTGTGTCTGTTCCCGAGCCAGTGTGTGTGTGTGTGTGTCTGTTCCCGAGCCAGTGTGTGTCTGTGTGTGTGTCTGTTCCCGACCCAGTGTGTGTCTGTTCCCGAGCCAGTGTGTGTGTGTCTGTTCCCGAGCCAGTGTGTGTGTGTGTCTGTTCCCGAGCCAGTGTGTGTGTCTGTTCCCGAGCCAGTGTTTGTGTGTGTGTCTGTTCCCGAGCCTGTGTGTGTGTCTGTTCCCGAGCCTGTGTGTGTGTGTGTCTGTTCCCGAGCCAGTGTGTGTGTGTGTGTGTGTCTGTTCCCGAGCCTGTGTGTGTCTCTTCCCGAGCCAGTGTGTTTGTGTGTGTTCCCGAGCCAGTCTGTGTGTCTGTTCCCGAGCCAGTGTGTGTGTGTGTGTGTGTGTCTGTTCCCGAGCCAGTGTGTGTCTGTGTGTGTGTGTGTGTGTGTCTGTTCCCGACCCAGTGTGTGTCTGTTCCCGACCCAGTGTGTGTGTGTCTGTTCCCGAGCCAGTGTGTGTGTGTCTGTTCCCGAGCCAGTGTGTGTGTGTCTGTTCCCGAGCCAGTGTGTGTGTGTGTCTGTTCCCGAGCCAGTGTGTGTGTGTGTCTGTTCCCGAGCCTGTGTGTGTCTGTTCCCGAGCCAGTGTGTGTGTGTGTCTGTTCCCGAGCCAGTGTGTGTGTGTGTGTCTGTTCCCGAGCCAGTGTGTGTGTGTGTCTGTTCCCGAGCCAGTGTGTGTGTGTGTCTGTTCCCGAGCCTGTGTGTGTCTGTTCCCGAGCCAGTGTGTGTGTGTGTCTGTTCCCGAGCCTGTGTGTGTGTGTGTGTGTCTGTTCCAGAGCCAGTGTGTGTGTGTGTGTGTGTGTGTGTGTGTGTGTGTCTCTGTTCCCGAGCCAGTGTGTGTGTGTCTGTTCCCGAGCCAGTGTGTGTGTGTGTGTGTGTCTGTTCCCGAGCCAGTGTGTGTGTGTCTGTTCCCGAGCCTGTGTGTGTGTGTCTGTTCCCGAGCCAGTGTGTGTGTGTCTGTTCCCGAGCCAGTGTGTGTGTGTGTGTGTCTGTTCCCGAGCCAGTGTGTGTGTCTGTTCCCGAGCCAGTGTGTGTGTGTCTGTTCCCGAGCCAGTGTGTGTCTGTTCCCGAGCCTGTGTGTGTCTGTTCCCGAGCCTGTGTGTGTGTGTGTGTCTGTTCCCGAGCCTGTGTGTGTGTGTCTGTTCCCGAGCCAGTGTGTGTGTGTGTGTCTGTTCCCGAGCCAGTGTGTGTGTGTGTGTCTGTTCCCGAGCCAGTGTGTGTGTGTGTGTCTGTTCCCGAGCCAGTGTGTGTGTGTCTGTGTCTGTTCCCGAGCCAGTGTGTGTGTGTGTGTGTCTGTTCCCGAGCCAGTGTGTGTGTGTGTGTCTGTTCCCGAGCCAGTGTGTGTGTGTGTGTCTGTTCCCGAGCCTGTGTGTGTGTGTGTGTGTGTGTGTCTGTTCCCGAGCCAGTGTGTGTGTGTGTGTGTGTGTGTGTGTGTCTGTTCCCGAGCCTGTGTGTGTGTGTCTGTTCCCGAGCCAGTGTGTGTGTGTGTGTCTGTTCCCGAGCCAGTGTGTGTGTGTGTGTGTGTGTGTGTCTGTTCCCGAGCCAGTGTGTGTCTGTTCCCGAGCCAGTGTGTGTGTGTCTGTGTCTGTTCCCGAGCCAGTGTGTGTGTGTGTGTGTCTGTTCCCGAGCCAGTGTGTGTGTGTGTGTGTCTGTTCCCGAGCCAGTGTGTGTGTCTGTTCCCGAGCCAGTGTGTGTGTCTGTTCCCGAGCCAGTGTGTGTGTGTGTGTGTGTGTGTGTGTCTGTTCCCGAGCCTGTGTGTGTCTGTTCCCGAGCCTGTGTGTGTGTGTGTCTGTTCCCGAGCCAGTGTGTGTCTGTTCCTGAGCCAGTGTGTGTGTGTGTCTGTTCCCGAGCCAGTGTGTGTGTGTCTGTTTGTCTGTTCCCGAGCCAGTGTGTGTGTGTGTGTCTGTTCCTGAGCCAGCGTGTGTGTGTGTGTGTGTCTGTTCCCGAGCCAGTGTGTGTGTGTGTGTGTGTGTGTGTGTGTGTGTGTTCCCGAGCCTGTGTGTGTGTGTCTGTTCCCGAGCCAGTGTGTGTGTGTCTGTTCCCGAGCCAGTGTGTGTGTCTGTTCCCGAGCCAGTGTGTGTGTGTCTGTGTCTGTTCCCGAGCCAGTGTGTGTGTGTGTGTGTCTGTTCCCGAGCCAGTGTGTGTGTGTGTGTCTGTTCCCGAGCCTGTGTGTGTCTGTTCCCGAGCCTGTGTGTGTGTGTGTGTGTGTGTGTGTCTGTTCCCGAGCCAGTGTGTGTGTGTGTGTCTGTTCCCGAGCCTGTGTGTGTGTGTCTGTTCCCGAGCCAGTGTGTGTGTGTGTGTGTCTGTTCCCGAGCCAGTGTGTGTGTGTGTGTGTCTGTTCCCGAGCCAGTGTGTGTCTGTTCCCGAGCCAGTGTGTGTGTGTCTGTGTCTGTTCCCGAGCCAGTGTGTGTGTGTCTGTGTCTGTTCCCGAGCCAGTGTGTCTGTGTCTGTGTCTGTTCCCGAGCCAGTGTGTCTGTGTCTGTTCCCGAGCCAGTGTGTGTGTGTGTGTGTCTGTTCCCGAGCCAGTGTGTGTGTGTGTGTCTGTTCCCGAGCCAGTGTGTGTGTCTGTTCCCGAGCCAGTGTGTGTGTGTGTCTGTTCCCGAGCCAGTCTGTGTGTGTGTGTCTGTTCCCGAGCCAGTCTGTGTGTGTGTGTCTGTTCCCGAGCCAGTGTGTGTGTGTGTCTGTTCCCGAGCCTGTGTGTGTCTGTTCCCGAGCCAGTGTGTGTGTGTGTGTGTGTGTCTGTTCCCGAGCCTGTGTGTGTCTGTTCCCGAGCCAGTGTGTGTGTGTGTGTCTGTTCCCGAGCCAGTGTGTATGTGTGTGTGTCTGTTCCTGAGCCAGTGTGTGTGTGTGTGTGTGTGTGTGTGTGTCTGTTCCCGAGCCTTTGTGTGTCTGTTCCTGAGCCAGTGTGTGTGTGTGTGTGTGTGTGTGTGTGTCTGTTCCCGAGCCTGTGTGTGTCTGTTCCCGAGCCTGTGTGTGTGTGTGTCTGTTCCCGAGCCTGTGTGTGTGTGTGTCTGTTCCCGAGCCAGTGTGTGTGTCTGTTCCCGAGCCAGTGTGTGTGTGTGTGTGTGTGTGTGTGTGTGTGTCTGTTCCCGAGCCAGTGTGTGTGTGTCTGTTCCCGAGCCTGTGTGTGTGTCTGTTTGTCTGTTCCCGAGCCAGTGTGTGTGTGTCTGTTCCTGAGCCAGCGTGTGTGTGTGTGTGTCTGTTCCCGAGCCAGTGTGTGTGTTCCCGAGCCAGTGTGTGTGTGTGTGTGTGTGTGTGTGTTCCCGAGCCAGTGTGTGTGTGTGTCTGTTCCCGAGCCAGTGTGTGTGTGTGTCTGTTCCCGAGCCAGTGTGTGTGTGTCTGTTCCCGAGCCAGTGTGTGTGTGTGTGTCTGTTCCCGAGCCAGTGTGTGTGTGTGTCTGTTCCCGAGCCAGTGTGTGTGTGTGTGTGTGTGTCTGTTCCCGAGCCAGTGTGTGTGTGTCTGTTCCCGAGCCTGTGTGTGTGTGTCTGTTCCCGAGCCTGTGTGTGTGTCTGTTCCCGAGCCTGTGTGTGTGTCTGTTCCCGAGCCAGTGTGTGTGTGTCTGTTCCCGAGCCTGTGTGTGTCTCTTCCCGAGCCAGTGTGTTTGTGTGTGTTCCCGAGCCAGTCTGTGTGTCTGTTCCCGAGCCAGTGTGTGTGTGTGTGTGTGTGTGTGTCTGTTCCCGAGCCAGTGTGTGTCTGTGTTTGTGTGTGTGTGTGTGTCTGTTCCCGACCCAGTGTGTGTCTGTTCCCGAGCCAGTGTGTGTGTGTCTGTTCCCGAGCCAGTGTGTGTGTGTGTCTGTTCCCGAGCCAGTGTGTGTGTGTGTCTGTTCCCGAGCCAGTGTGTGTGTGTCTGTTCCCGAGCCAGTGTGTGTGTGTGTGTCTGTTCCCGAGCCTGTGTGTGTGTCTGTTCCCGAGCCTGTGTGTGTGTCTGTTCCCGAGCCAGTGTGTGTGTGTCTGTTCCCGAGCCTGTGTGTGTCTCTTCCCGAGCCAGTGTGTTTGTGTGTGTTCCCGAGCCAGTCTGTGTGTCTGTTCCCGAGCCAGTGTGTGTGTGTGTGTGTCTGTTCCCGAGCCAGTGTGTGTCTGTGTGTGTGTGTGTGTGTCTGTTCCCGACCCAGTGTGTGTCTGTTCCCGAGCCAGTGTGTGTGTGTCTGTTCCCGAGCCAGTGTGTGTGTGTGTCTGTTCCCGAGCCAGTGTGTGTGTGTGTCTGTTCCCGAGCCTGTGTGTGTCTGTTCCCGAGCCAGTGTGTGTGTGTGTCTGTTCCCGAGCCAGTGTGTGTGTGTGTGTCTGTTCCCGAGCCAGTGTGTGTGTGTGTCTGTTCCCGAGCCAGTGTGTGTGTGTGTCTGTTCCCGAGCCTGTGTGTGTGTGTGTGTCTGTTCCAGAGCCAGTGTGTGTGTGTGTGTGTGTGTGTGTGTGTGTGTGTCTCTGTTCCCGAGCCAGTGTGTGTGTGTCTGTTCCCGAGCCTGTGTGTGTGTGTCTGTTCCCGAGCCAGTGTGTGTGTGTGTCTGTTCCCGAGCCAGTGTGTGTGTGTGTGTCTGTTCCCGAGCCAGTGTGTGTGTGTCTGTTCCCGAGCTAGTGTGTGTGTGTCTGTTCCCGAGCCTGTGTGTGTGTGTGTGTCTGTTCCCGAGCCAGTGTGTGTGTGTGTGTGTGTGTCTGTTCCCGAGCCAGTGTGTGTGTGTCTGTTCCCGAGCCTGTGTGTGTGTGTCTGTTCCCGAGCCAGTGTGTGTGTGTGTCTGTTCCCGAGCCTGTGTGTGTGTGTCTGTTCCCAAGCCAGTGTGTGTGTGTGTGTGTCTGTTCCCGAGCCAGTGTGTGTGTGTGTGTCTGTTCCCGAGCCAGTGTGTGTCTGTTCCCGAGCCTGTGTGTGTCTGTTCCCGAGCCTGTGTGTGTGTGTGTGTGTGTTCCCGAGCCTGTGTGTGTGTGTCTGTTCCCGAGCCAGTGTGTGTGTGTGTGTGTCTGTTCCCGAGCCAGTGTGTGTGTGTGTGTGTCTGTTCCCGAGCCAGTGTGTGTGTGTGTGTCTGTTCCCGAGCCAGTGTGTGTGTGTCTGTGTCTGTTCCCGAGCCAGTGTGTGTGTGTGTGTGTGTCTGTTCCCGAGCCAGTGTGTGTGTGTGTGTCTGTTCCCGAGCCTGTGTGTGTCTGTTCCCGAGCCTGTGTGTGTGTGTGTGTGTGTGTGTGTGTCTGTTCCCGAGCCAGTGTGTGTGTGTGTGTGTGTGTGTCTGTTCCCGAGCCAGTGTGTGTGTGTGTGTCTGTTCCCGAGCCAGTGTGTGTGTGTGTGTGTGTCTGTTCCCGAGCCTGTGTGTGTCTGTTCCCGAGCCTGTGTGTGTGTGTGTGTGTGTGTGTGTGTGTGTGTGTGTCTGTTCCCGAGCCAGTGTGTGTGTGTGTGTGTGTGTGTCTGTTCCCGAGCCAGTGTGTGTCTGTTCCCGAGCCAGTGTGTGTGTGTCTGTGTCTGTTCCCGAGCCAGTGTGTGTGTGTGTGTGTGTCTGTTCCCGAGCCAGTGTGTGTGTGTGTGTGTGTGTCTGTTCCCGAGCCAGTGTGTGTGTCTGTTCCCGAGCCAGTGTGTGTGTGTGTGTGTCTGTTCCCGAGCCAGTGTGTGTGTGTTCCCGAGCCAGTGTGTGTGTCTGTTCCTGAGCCAGCGTGTGTGTGTGTGTGTCTGTTCCCGAGCCAGTGTGTGTGTGTTCCCGAGCCAGTGTGTGTGTGTGTGTGTTCCCGAGCCAGTGTGTGTGTGTGTCTGTTCCCGAGCCAGTGTGTGTGTGTGTCTGTTCCCGAGCCAGTGTGTGTGTCTGTTCCCGAGCCAGTGTGTGTGTGTGTGTCTGTTCCCGAGCCAGTGTGTGTGTGTGTCTGTTCCCGAGCCAGTGTGTGTGTGTGTGTGTGTGTGTCTGTTCCCGAGCCAGTGTGTGTGTGTCTGTTCCCGAGCCTGTGTGTGTGTCTGTTCCCGAGCCTGTGTGTGTGTCTGTTCCCGAGCCTGTGTGTGTGTGTGTGTGTGTGTCTGTTCCCGAGCCAGTGTGTGTGTGTCTGTTCCCGAGCCTGTGTGTGTCTCTTCCCGAGCCAGTGTGTTTGTGTGTGTTCCCGAGCCAGTCTGTGTGTCTGTTCCCGAGCCAGTGTGTGTGTGTGTGTGTCTGTTCCCGAGCCAGTGTGTGTCTGTGTGTGTGTCTGTTCCCGACCCAGTGTGTGTCTGTTCCCGAGCCAGTGTGTGTGTGTCTGTTCCCGAGCCAGTGTGTGTGTGTGTCTGTTCCCGAGCCAGTGTGTGTGTCTGTTCCCGAGCCAGTGTTTGTGTGTGTGTCTGTTCCCGAGCCTGTGTGTGTGTCTGTTCCCGAGCCTGTGTGTGTGTGTGTCTGTTCCCGAGCCAGTGTGTGTGTGTGTGTGTGTCTGTTCCCGAGCCTGTGTGTGTCTCTTCCCGAGCCAGTGTGTTTGTGTGTGTTCCCGAGCCAGTCTGTGTGTCTGTTCCCGAGCCAGTGTGTGTGTGTGTGTGTGTGTCTGTTCCCGAGCCAGTGTGTGTCTGTGTGTGTGTGTGTGTGTCTGTTCCCGACCCAGTGTGTGTCTGTTCCCGACCCAGTGTGTGTGTGTCTGTTCCCGAGCCAGTGTGTGTGTGTCTGTTCCCGAGCCAGTGTGTGTGTGTCTGTTCCCGAGCCAGTGTGTGTGTGTGTCTGTTCCCGAGCCAGTGTGTGTGTGTGTCTGTTCCCGAGCCTGTGTGTGTCTGTTCCCGAGCCAGTGTGTGTGTGTGTCTGTTCCCGAGCCAGTGTGTGTGTGTGTGTCTGTTCCCGAGCCAGTGTGTGTGTGTGTCTGTTCCCGAGCCAGTGTGTGTGTGTGTCTGTTCCCGAGCCTGTGTGTGTCTGTTCCCGAGCCAGTGTGTGTGTGTGTCTGTTCCCGAGCCTGTGTGTGTGTGTGTCTGTTCCAGAGCCAGTGTGTGTGTGTGTGTGTGTGTGTGTGTGTGTGTGTCTCTGTTCCCGAGCCAGTGTGTGTGTGTCTGTTCCCGAGCCAGTGTGTGTGTGTGTGTGTGTCTGTTCCCGAGCCAGTGTGTGTGTGTCTGTTCCCGAGCCTGTGTGTGTGTGTCTGTTCCCGAGCCAGTGTGTGTGTGTCTGTTCCCGAGCCAGTGTGTGTGTGTGTGTGTCTGTTCCCGAGCCAGTGTGTGTGTATGTTCCCGAGCCAGTGTGTGTGTGTCTGTTCCCGAGCCAGTGTGTGTCTGTTCCCGAGCCTGTGTGTGTCTGTTCCCGAGCCTGTGTGTGTGTGTGTGTCTGTTCCCGAGCCTGTGTGTGTGTGTCTGTTCCCGAGCCAGTGTGTGTGTGTGTGTCTGTTCCCGAGCCAGTGTGTGTGTGTGTGTCTGTTCCCGAGCCAGTGTGTGTGTGTGTGTCTGTTCCCGAGCCAGTGTGTGTGTGTCTGTGTCTGTTCCCGAGCCAGTGTGTGTGTGTGTGTGTCTGTTCCCGAGCCAGTGTGTGTGTGTGTGTCTGTTCCCGAGCCAGTGTGTGTGTGTGTGTCTGTTCCCGAGCCTGTGTGTGTGTGTGTGTGTGTGTGTCTGTTCCCGAGCCAGTGTGTGTGTGTGTGTGTGTGTGTGTGTGTCTGTTCCCGAGCCTGTGTGTGTGTGTCTGTTCCCGAGCCAGTGTGTGTGTGTGTGTCTGTTCCCGAGCCAGTGTGTGTGTGTGTGTGTGTGTGTGTGTGTCTGTTCCCGAGCCAGTGTGTGTCTGTTCCCGAGCCAGTGTGTGTGTGTCTGTGTCTGTTCCCGAGCCAGTGTGTGTGTGTGTGTGTCTGTTCCCGAGCCAGTGTGTGTGTGTGTGTGTCTGTTCCCGAGCCAGTGTGTGTGTCTGTTCCCGAGCCAGTGTGTGTGTCTGTTCCCGAGCCAGTGTGTGTGTGTGTGTGTGTGTGTGTGTCTGTTCCCGAGCCTGTGTGTGTCTGTTCCCGAGCCTGTGTGTGTGTGTGTCTGTTCCCGAGCCAGTGTGTGTCTGTTCCTGAGCCAGTGTGTGTGTGTGTCTGTTCCCGAGCCAGTGTGTGTGTGTCTGTTTGTCTGTTCCCGAGCCAGTGTGTGTGTGTGTGTCTGTTCCTGAGCCAGCGTGTGTGTGTGTGTGTGTCTGTTCCCGAGCCAGTGTGTGTGTGTGTGTGTGTGTGTGTGTGTGTGTGTGTGTTCCCGAGCCAGTGTGTGTGTGTCTGTTCCCGAGCCAGTGTGTGTGTGTGTGTCTGTTCCCGAGCCAGTGTGTGTGTGTCTGTTCCCGAGCCAGTGTGTGTGTGTGTGTGTCTGTTCCCGAGCCAGTGTGTGTGTGTGTGTGTCTGTTCCCGTGCCAGTGTGTGTGTGTGTCTGTTCCCGAGCCAGTGTGTGTGTGTGTCTGTTCCCGAGCCAGTGTGTGTGTGTCTGTTCCCGAGCCAGTGTGTGTGTGTGTGTCTGTTCCCGAGCCAGTGTGTGTCTGTGTGTCTGTTCCCGAGCCAGTGTGTGTGTCTGTGTGTCTGTTCCCGAGCCAGTGTGTGTGTCTGTTCCCGAGCCAGTGTGTGTGTGTGTCTGTTCCTGAGCCAGTGTGTGTGTGTGTGTCTGTTCCCGAGCCAGTGTGTGTGTGTGTGTGTGTCTGTTCCCGAGCCAGTGTGTGTGTGTCTGTTCCCGAGCCAGTGTGTGTGTGTGTGTGTGTGTGTGTCTGTTCCCGAGCCAGTGTGTGTGTCTGTTCCCGAGCCAGTGTGTGTGTGTGTGTGTGTGTGTGTGTGTCTGTTCCCGAGCCTGTGTGTGTCTGTTCCCGAGCCTGTGTGTCTGTTCCTGAGCCAGTGTGTGTGTGTCTGTTCCCGAGCCAGTGTGTGTGTGTCTGTTTGTCTGTTCCCGAGCCTGTGTGTGTGTGTGTGTCTGTTCCTGAGCCAGCGTGTGTGTGTGTGTCTGTTCCCGAGCCAGTGTGTGTGTGTGTGTGTGTGTGTGTTCCCGAGCCAGTGTGTGTGTGTCTGTTCCCGAGCCAGTGTGTGTGTGTGTGTCTGTTCCCGAGCCAGTGTGTGTGTGTGTGTCTGTTCCCGTGCCAGTGTGTGTGTGTGTGTGTCTGTTCCCGAGCCAGTGTGTGTGTCTGTTCCCGAGCCAGTGTGTGTGTGTCTGTTCCCGAGCCAGTGTGTGTGTGTGTGTGTGTGTCTGTTCCCGAGCCAGTGTGTGTGTGTGTGTGTGTGTGTGTGTGTGTGTCTGTTCCCGAGCCTGTGTGTGTGTGTGTCTGTTCCCGAGCCAGTGTGTGTGTGTGTGTCTGTTCCCGAGCCAGTGTGTGTGTGTGTGTCTGTTCCCGAGCCAGTGTGTGTGTGTCTGTTCCCGAGCCAGTGTGTGTGTGTGTGTGTCTGTTCCCGAGCCAGTGTGTGTGTCTGTGTTTCTGTTCCCGAGCCAGTGTGTGTGTCTGTGTGTCTGTTCCCGAGCCAGTGTGTGTGTCTGTTCCCGAGCCAGTGTGTGTGTGTGTCTGTTCCTGAGCCAGTGTGTGTGTGTGTGTCTGTTCCCGAGCCTGTGTGTGTGTGTGTGTGTGTCTGTTCCCGAGCCAGTGTGTGTGTGTCTGTTCCCGAGCCAGTGTGTGTGTGTGTGTGTCTGTTCCCGAGCCAGTGTGTGTCTGTGTGTTATTTCCCGAGCCAGTGTGTGTGTGTGTGTCTGTTCCCGAGCCAGTGTGTGTGTGTGTGTCTGTTCCCGAGCCAGTGTGTGTGTGTGTGTGTGTGTGTGTGTGTCTGTTCCCGAGCCAGTGTGTGTGTCTGTTCCCGAGCCTGTGTGTGTGTGTGTGTGTGTGTCTGTTCCCGAGCCTGTGTGTGTCTGTTCCCGAGCCTGTGTGTGTGTGTCTGTTCCCGAGCCTGTGTGTGTGTCTGTTCCCGAGCCAGTGTGTGTGTCTCTTCCTGAGCCAGTGTGTGTGTGTGTGTCTGTTCCCGAGCCAGTGTGTGTGTGTCTGTTTGTCTGTTCCCGAGCCAGTGTGTGTGTGTGTGTCTGTTCCTGAGCCAGCGTGTGTGTGTGTGTGTGTGTCTGTTCCCGAGCCAGTGTGTGTGTGTGTCTGTTCCCGAGCCTGTGTGTGTGTGTCTGTTCCCGAGCCAGTGTGTGTGTGTGTGTGTCTGTTCCCGAGCCAGTGTGTGTGTGTGTGTCTGTTCCCGAGCCAGTGTGTGTGTGTCTGTTCCCGAGCCAGTGTGTGTGTGTCTGTTCCCGAACCAGTGTGTGTGTGTGTTCCCGAGCCAGTCTGTGTGTCTGTTCCCGAGCCAGTCTGTGTGTCTGTTCCCGAGCCAGTCTGTGTGTCTGTTCCCGAGCCAGTGTGTGTGTCTGTTCCCGAGCCAGTGTGTGTGTGTGTGTGTCTGTTCCCGAGCCAGTCTGTGTGTGTGTGTCTGTTCCCGAGCCAGTGTGTGTGTGTGTCTGTTCCCGAGCCTGTGTGTGTCTGTTCCCGAGCCAGTGTGTGTGTGTGTGTGTGTCTGTTCCCGAGCCAGTCTGTGTGTCTGTTCCCGAGCCAGTGTGTGTGTCTGTTCCCGAGCCAGTGTGTGTGTCTGTTCCCGAGCCAGTGTGTGTGTGTCTGTTCCCGAGCCAGTCTGTGTGTGTGTGTCTGTTCCCGAGCCAGTGTGTGTGTGTGTCTGTTCCCGAGCCTGTGTGTGTCTGTTCCCGAGCCAGTGTGTGTGTGTGTGTGTGTGTCTGTTCCCGAGCCTGTGTGTGTCTGTTCCCGAGCCAGTGTGTGTGTGTGTGTCTGTTCCCGAGCCAGTGTGTATGTGTGTGTGTCTGTTCCTGAGCCAGTGTGTGTGTGTGTGTGTGTGTGTGTGTGTCTGTTCCCGAGCCTTTGTGTGTCTGTTCCTGAGCCAGTGTGTGTGTGTGTGTGTGTGTGTGTGTGTGTCTGTTCCCGAGCCTGTGTGTGTCTGTTCCCGAGCCTGTGTGTGTGTGTGTCTGTTCCCGAGCCAGTGTGTGTGTCTGTTCCCGAGCCAGTGTGTGTGTGTGTGTGTGTGTCTGTTCCCGAGCCAGTGTGTGTGTGTCTGTTCCCGAGCCAGTGTGTGTGTGTCTGTTTGTCTGTTCCCGAGCCAGTGTGTGTGTGTCTGTTCCTGAGCCAGCGTGTGTGTGTGTGTGTCTGTTCCCGAGCCAGTGTGTGTGTGTTCCCGAGCCAGTGTGTGTGTGTGTGTGTGTTCCCGAGCCAGTGTGTGTGTGTGTCTGTTCCCGAGCCAGTGTGTGTGTGTGTGTCTGTTCCCGAGCCAGTGTGTGTGTGTGTGTGTGTGTCTGTTCCCGAGCCAGTGTGTGTGTGTGTCTGTTCCCGAGCCAGTGTGTGTGTGTGTCTGTTCCCGAGCCAGTGTGTGTGTGTGTGTGTGTGTCTGTTCCCGAGCCAGTGTGTGTGTCTGTTCCCGAGCCTGTGTGTGTGTGTCTGTTCCCGAGCCTGTGTGTGTGTGTCTGTTCCCGAGCCTGTGTGTGTGTGTCTGTTCCCGAGCCTGTGTGTGTGTGTGTGTGTGTGTCTGTTCCCGAGCCAGTGTGTGTGTGTCTGTTCCCGAGCCTGTGTGTGTCTCTTCCCGAGCCAGTGTGTTTGTGTGTGTTCCCGAGCCAGTCTGTGTGTCTGTTCCCGAGCCAGTGTGTGTGTGTGTCTGTTCCCGAGCCAGTGTGTGTCTGTGTGTGTGTGTGTGTGTGTGTGTGTCTGTTCCCGACCCAGTGTGTGTCTGTTCCCGAGCCAGTGTGTGTGTGTCTGTTCCCGAGCCAGTGTGTGTGTGTGTCTGTTCCCGAGCCAGTGTGTGTGTGTCTGTTCCCGAGCCAGTGTGTGTGTGTGTCTGTTCCCGAGCCTGTGTGTGTGTCTGTTCCCGAGCCTGTGTGTGTGTGTGTGTGTGTGTGTGTGTGTCTGTTCCCGAGCCAGTGTGTGTGTGTCTGTTCCCGAGCCTGTGTGTGTCTCTTCCCGAGCCAGTGTGTTTGTGTGTGTTCCCGAGCCAGTCTGTGTGTCTGTTCCCGAGCCAGTGTGTGTGTGTGTGTGTGTCTGTTCCCGAGCCAGTGTGTGTCTGTGTGTGTGTGTGTGTGTCTGTTCCCGACCCAGTGTGTGTCTGTGTGTCAGTTCCCGAGCCAGTGTGTGTGTGTGTGTCTGTTCCCGAGCCAGTGTGTGTGTGTGTGTGTGTGTGTCTGTTCCCGAGCCAGTGTGTGTGTGTCTGTTCAAGAGCCAGTGTGTGTGTGTGTGTCTGTTCCCGAGCCAGTGTGTGTGTGTGTCTGTTCCCGAGCCAGTGTGTGTTTGTGTCTGTTCCAGAGCCAGTGTGTGTGTGTGTCTGTTCCCGAGCCAGTGTGTGTGTGTGTCTGTTCCCGAGCCAGTGTGTGTGTGTCTGTTCCCGAGCCAGTGTGTGTGTCTGTTCCCGAGCCAGTGTGTGTCTGTTCCCGAGCCTGTGTGTGTGTGTGTGTGTGTATCTGTTCCCGAGCCAGTGTGTGTGTGTGTGTGTGTGTGTGTGTCAGTTCCCGAGCCTGTGTGTGTGTGTCTTTTCCCGAGCCTGTGTGTGTGTCTTTTCCCGAGCCAGTGTGTGTGTGTGTGTCTGTTCCCGAGCCAGTGTGTGTGTGTGTGTGTGTCTGTTCCCGAGCCAGTGTGTGTGTCTGTTCCCGAGCCAGTGTGTGTGTCTGTTCCCGAGCCAGTGTGTGTGTGTCTGTTCCTGAGCCTGTGTGTGTGTGTGTCTGTTCCCGAGCCAGTGTGTGTGTCTGTTCCCGAGCCAGTGTGTGTGTGTCTGTTCCCGAGCCTGTGTGTGTGTGTGTGTGTGTGTGTGTGTGTGTCTGTTCCCGAGCCAGTGTGTGTGTGTGTGTGTGTGTGTCTGTTCCCGAGCCTGTGTGTGTGTGTCTGTTCCCGAGCCAGTGTGTGTGTGTCTGTTCCCGAGCCAGTGTGTGTGTGTGTGTGTCTGTTCCCGAGCCAGTGTGTGTGTCTGTTCCCGAGCCAGTGTGTGTGTGTGTGTCTGTTCCCGAGCCAGTGTGTGTGTGTCTGTTCCCGAGCCAGTGTGTGTCTGTTCCCGAGCCTGTGTGTGTCTGTTCCTGAGCCAGTGTGTGTCTGTGTGTCTGTTCCCGAGCCTGTGTGTGTGTGTGTCTGTTCCCGAGCCAGTGTGTGTGTGTGTGTGTGTCTGTTCCCGAGCCTGTGTGTGTCTGTTCCCGAGCCTGTGTGTGTGTGTCTGTTCCCGAGCCAGTGTGTGTGTGTGTGTGTGTGTCTGTTCCCGAGCCAGTGTGTGTGTGTCTGTTCCCGAGCCAGTGTGTGTGTGTGTGTCTGTTCCCGAGCCAGTGTGTGTGTGTGTGTGTCTGTTCCCGAGCCAGTGTGTGTGTGTGTGTGTCTGTTCCCGAGCCAGTGTGTGTGTCTGTTCCCGAGCCAGTGTGTGTGTGTGTCTGTTCCCGAGCCAGTGTGTGTCTGTTCCCGAGCCTGTGTGTGTGTCTGTTCCCAAGCCAGTGTGTGTGTGTGTGTCTGTTCCCGAGCCAGTGTGTGTGTGTGTGTGTGTGTGTGTGTGTGTCTGTTCCCGAGCCAGTGTGTGTGTCTGTTCCCGAGCCAGTGTGTGTGTGTGTGTGTGTGTCTGTTCCCGAGCCAGTGTGTGTGTGTGTGTGTGTGTCTGTTCCCGAGCCAGTGTGTGTGTGTGTGTCTGTTCCCGAGCCAGTGTGTGTGTGTGTCTGTTCCCGAGCCAGTGTGTGTTTGTGTCTGTTCCAGAGCCAGTGTGTGTGTGTGTCTGTTCCCGAGCCAGTGTGTGTGTGTGTCTGTTCCCGAGCCAGTGTGTGTGTGTGTCTGTTCCCGAGCCAGTGTGTGTGTGTCTGTTCCCGAGCCAGTGTGTGTGTGTCTGTTCCCGAGCCAGTGTGTGTGTGTCTGTTCCCGAGCCTGTGTGTGTGTGTGTGTGTATCTGTTCCCGAGCCTGTGTGTGTGTGTGTATCTGTTCCCGAGCCAGTGTGTGTGTGTGTGTGTGTGTGTGTGTGTGTCTGTTCCCGAGCCAGTGTGTGTGTGTCTGTTCCTGAGCCTGTGTGTGTCTGTTCCCGAGCCAGTGTGTGTGTCTGTTCCCGAGCCTGTGTGTGTGTGTGTGTGTCTGTTCCCGAGCCAGTGTGTGTGTGTGTGTGTGTGTGTGTCTGTTCCCGAGCCTTTGTGTGTGTGTCTGTTCCCGAGCCAGTGTGTGTGTGTGTGTCTGTTCCCGAGCCAGTGTGTGTGTGTGTGTGTGTCTGTTCCCGAGCCAGTGTGTGTGTCTGTTCCCGAGCCAGTGTGTGTGTCTGTTCCCGAGCCAGTGTGTGTGTGTGTGTGTCTGTTCCCGAGCCAGTGTGTGTGTGTGTCTGTTCCCGAGCCAGTGTGTGTGTGTGTGTGTCTGTTCCCGAGCCAGTGTGTGTGTGTGTCTGTTCCCGAGCCAGTGTGTGTGTGTGTCTGTTCCCGAGCCAGTGTGTGTGTGTCTGTTCCCGAGCCAGTGTGTGTCTGTTCCCGAGCCTGTGTGTGTCTGTTCCTGAGCCAGTGTGTGTCTGTGTGTCTGTTCCCGAGCCAGTGTGTGTGTGTGTGTGTGTGTGTCTGTTCCCGAGCCAGTGTGTGTGTGTCTGTTCCCGAGCCAGTGTGTGTGTGTCTGTTCCCGAGCCTGTGTGTGTGTGTGTCTGTTCCCGAGCCAGTGTGTGTGTGTGTGTGTCTGTTCCCGAGCCAGTGTGTGTGTGTGTCTGTTCCCGAGCCAGTGTGTGTGTGTGTCTGTTCCCGAGCCAGTGTGTGTGTGTCTGTTCCCGAGCCAGTGTGTGTCTGTTCCCGAGCCTGTGTGTGTCTGTTCCTGAGCCAGTGTGTGTCTGTGTGTCTGTTCCCGAGCCAGTGTGTGTGTGTCTGTTCCCGAGCCAGTGTGTGTGTGTCTGTTCCTGAGCCTGTGTGTGTGTGTGTGTCTGTTCCCGAGCCAGTGTGTGTGTCTGTTCCCGAGCCAGTGTGTGTGTCTGTTCCCGAGCCAGTGTGTGTGTCTGTTCCCGAGCCAGTGTGTGTGTGTGTCTGTTCCCGAGCCAGTGTGTGTGTGTGTGTGTGTGTGTCTGTTCCCGAGCCTGTGTGTGTGTGTCTGTTCCCGAGCCAGTGTGTGTGTGTGTGTCTGTTCCCAAGCCAGTGTGTGTGTGTGTCTGTTCCCGAGCCAGTGTGTGTGTCTGTTCCCGAGCCAGTGTGTGTGTGTGTGTCTGTTCCCGAGCCAGTGTGTGTGTGTGTGTGTGTGTGTCTGTTCCCGAGCCTGTGTGTGTGTGTCTGTTCCCGAGCCAGTGTGTGTGTGTGTGTGTCTGTTCCCGAGCCAGTGTGTGTGTGTCTGTTCCCGAGCCAGTGTGTGTGTCTGTTCCCGAGCCAGTGTGTGTGTGTGTGTGTCTGTTCCCGAGCCAGTGTGTGTGTGTGTGTGTCTGTTCCCGAGCCAGTGTGTGTGTGTCTGTTCCCGAGCCAGTGTGTGTGTCTGTTCCCGAGCCAGTGTGTGTGTGTGTGTGTCTGTTCCCGAGCCAGTGTGTGTGTGTCTGTTCCCGAGCCAGTGTGTGTGTGTGTCTGTTCCCGAGCCAGTGTGTGTCTGTTCCCGAGCCAGTGTGTGTCTGTTCCCGAGCCTGTGTGTGTCTGTTCCTGAGCCAGTGTGTGTGTCTGTTCCCGAGCCAGTGTGTGTGTGTGTCTGTTCCCGAGCCTGTGTGTGTCTGTTCCTGAGCCAGTGTGTGTGTGTGTGTGTCTGTTCCCGAGCCAGTGTGTGTGTCTGTTCCCGAGCCTGTGTGTGTGTGTCTGTTCCCGAGCCAGTGTGTGTGTGTGTGTCTGTTCCCGAGCCAGTGTGTGTGTGTCTGTTCCCGAGCCAGTGTGTGTGTCTGTTCCCGAGCCAGTGTGTGTGTGTGTGTGTTCCCGAGCCAGTGTGTGTGTGTGTGTGTGTGTGTCTGTTCCCGAGCCAGTGTGTGTGTGTGTGTGTCTGTTCCCGAGCCAGTGTGTGTGTGTCTGTTCCCGAGCCAGTGTGTGTGTGTGTCTGTTCCCGAGCCAGTGTGTGTCTGTTCCCGAGCCTGTGTGTGTCTGTTCCTGAGCCAGTGTGTGTGTGTGTGTCTGTTCCCGAGCCAGTGTGTGTGTGTGTCTGTTCCCGAGCCAGTGTGTGTCTGTTCCCGAGCCTGTGTGTGTCTGTTCCTGAGCCTGTGTGTGTGTGTGTCTGTTCCCGAGCCAGTGTGTGTGTCTGTTCCCGAGCCAGTGTGTGTGTCTGTTCCCGAGCCAGTGTGTGTGTCTGTTCCCGAGCCAGTGTGTGTGTCTGTCTGTTCCCGAGCCAGTGTGTGTGTCTGTCTGTTCCCGAGCCAGTGTGTGTTTCTGTCTGTTCCCGAGCCAGTGTGTGTGTCTGTCTGTTCCCGAGCCAGTGTGTGTGTTTCTGTTCCCGAGCCAGTGTGTGTGTCTGTTCCCGAGCCAGTGTGTGTGTCTGTTCCCGAGCCAGTGTGTGTGTCTGTCTGTTCCCGAGCCAGTGTGTGTGTGTCTGTTCCCGAGCCAGTGTGTGTGTCTGTCTGTTCCCGAGCCAGTGTGTGTGTCTGTCTGTTCCCGAGCCAGTGTGTGTGTGTCTGTTCCCGAGCCAGTGTGTGTGTCTGTTCCCGAGCCAGTGTGTGTGTGTGTGTGTGTCTGTTCCCGAGCCTGTGTGTGTGTCTGTTCCCGAGCCTGTGTGTGTGTGTGTGTGTGTCTGTTCCCGAGCCAGTGTGTGTGTGTGTGTCCTTTCCCAAGCCAGTGTGTGTGTGTGTGTCTGTTCCCGAGCCAGTGTGTGTGTGTCCTTTCCCGAGCCAGTGTGTGTGTGTGTGTCTGTTCCCGAGCCAGTGTGTGTGTGTGTGTGTGTCTGTTCCCGAGCCTGTGTGTGTGTCTGTTCCCGAGCCTGTGTGTGTGTCTGTTCCCGAGCCAGTGTGTGTGTGTGTGTGTGTGTGTGTGTCTGTTCCCGAGCCTGTGTGTGTGTCTGTTCCCGAGCCTGTGTGTGTGTCTGTTCCCGAGCCAGTGTGCGTGTGTTTGTGTGTGTGTGTGTGTCTGTTCCCGAGCCAGTGTGTGTGTGTTTTTGTGTGTCTGTTCCCGAGCCAGTGTGTGTGTGTGTTTTTGTGTGTGTGTGTCTGTTCCCGAGCCAGTGTGTGTGTGTCTGTTCCCGAGCCAGTGTGTGTGTGTCTGTTCCCGAGCCTGTGTGTGTGTGTGTGTGTGTGTGTGTGTCTGTTCCCGAGCCAGTGTGTGTGTGTGTGTGTGTGTGTGTCTGTTCCCGAGCCAGTGTGTGTCTGTTCCCGAGCCAGTGTGTGTCTGTTCCCGAGCCAGTGTGTGTGTGTCTGTTCCCGAGCCAGTGTGTGTGTGGGTGTCTGTTCCCTTTCCTGAGCCTGTGTCAGTGTCTGTTCCTGCTCCCGAGCCGCCGTGGCCGCCCGAGGGGTCTTCGCCGCCGTGGCCGCCCGAGGGGTCTTCGCCGCCGTGGCCGCCCGAGGGGTCTTCGCCGCCGTGGCCGCCAGAGGGGTCTTCTCAGACCTGGTCGCCTGCATTTCCTGCTCCGCCCTGGTCATCTGCAGTTCTTGCTCCGCCCTGGCCGCCTGCGCGGCCTTGCAATGCCCTGGTCCCATTCCCCTGCACAGACTTGGCCCTCCTTCCCTCCCCCAAATGTAAATGGGCTGCTATGTCATGGTGTGGGTTTTGTGTCTTGTTCCTTGTTCTTGTTTGTCATGTGATCCTGCCATGTGTCTTGTCATTTTGTTTATTGGTTGCTCAGTGTCCACAGGTGTTCCCTGTCTCGTTTATTAGTCTCCCCAGGTGTCCTGGTTTACCACGCCCCCTTGTTATCTTGTTGAGCTTGTCTGTTTGTGTATTTATACCTCTGTGTTTCAGTTGTGTTTTGTCGGTCGTTGTTTTGTTATGTTCCTAGTCCCGTGTTCCTTGTTCTGAGTTTTCCCTGGATTATTTGGATTTTGGTTTGTTGGATTATTAAAGTGCTTGCGTTTGGATTCACTCTCTGCTTCATTCCTGCCTCAACGTAACAAGAACACAAGCTGTTGACTGTTCCAAGAGCAAGACTAAAAATGAGAGGGGATTGGGCCTTCTCTGTTACTGCCCCTAAACTTTGGAATAGTCTCCCACTGTGTATTAGAACTGCTCAGAAACTCTCTGATTTTAAATCCAAGTTAAAAACTCATCTTTTTTCTCTGGCTTTTAATGTAGTATAGAGACTGCAAAAGCTCTTTTACTGTTTGTGTGTTTTTTTATTTTTTATGTTTGTTTGTGTATATGGTGCTATTATGAGAGTGTAAAGCACTTTGGTCAAAAGTTGTTTTAAATAGTGCTATGGAAATAAACTTGAAACTTAGATGTTGGACATCCTCTCTGTAGTGAGACTCATTGTTTTCTGATATCCTTCCCACTATAGTGGTGTCATCAGCAAACTTCACTATGGTGTTAGACGAGGAATGGATGGGTTTGCAGTCGTGTGTGAATAGGGTGAAAAGAGCTGGACTGAGAACGCATCCCTGCGGTGCTCCTGTGTTAATGGTGATAACAGATGATGTATGACTGCCCACCTTGACATTCTGTGGTCTGTTAGTGAGGAAATCCAAAATCCATGAACAGAGTGTGGTGTTTAGACCCAGGTCATTCAGCTTATTTACAAGTTTATATAGCACGATGGTGTTAAATGCCGAGCTGAAATCTACAAATAGTATCCTAGCATATGTATTGGGATGCTCCAAAAGAGTAAGACTGGTGTGAAGTGCAATTGAGATTGCATCCTCCGCAGATCTGTTCTTACAGTAAGCAAACTGTAGACTGTCCAGGTCAGCAGAGATGTTGGCTTTGATGAATGAAAGAACCAATCTCTCAAAGCACTTCATGATAATTGGTGTCAGAGCGATTGGGCGATAGTCATTCAGACATTTTACTGACCGTTTTTTAGGCATAATAGTAGTTGATTTTAGGCATGTTGGGACTACAGCCTGCTGCAGAGACATATTGAAGATGCTGGTGAACACCCCCGCCAGTTGGTCAGCACATGACTTCAGCGTGCGACCTGGAACTTTGTCTGGTCCTGCTGCTTTATTGACATTGATCCTCCTTAGTGTGGATCTTACTTGGTGGACTTTAAAGACAGGTACCGGCTCCTCTATGGGTAATGGTGCTGTCTGGATTTCCATGCTGTTGGAGTGACCGTCAAAGCGCGCAAAGAACTAGTTTAGGGTGTCAGGAAGCGTGGCATCATGGCCGGACAAGGAGGGGCTGTTCTTATAGTCCGTTAGAGCCTTAATGCCTGTCCACATACTGCAGGGGTTGTTATCTTTAAAATGGCCCTCAATGCGTTGTTGATACCTGTGTTTTGCTGCTTTAATGCCCTTCTTGAGATCTCTCCGTGCATTACTATAAGCCAACCTGTCCCCTGACCTGTAGGCAGCATTCCTCTCTTTCAGTAATGAGTGTACATTCCCATCAAACCATGGTTTTTGGTTTGGGTATCAAAAAATACACAAAAGGTGTGCACATCCCAAACACCCAGATTGGGCGCAGGTGCAGGACAACTGAGTAATACAAACAAAATAAAGAATTTAATTAAGAGTTTACCTATCAGTCAATTTAAGCGTGTGCGTAGAATCTGTAGCACGGATGAATCATATACTCATCAATCCAATGTTTTAACTAAAAGATTCTTGAATCGTGGTTACCGTACTGAATGGATCGAAAATGCCAAAAAGAAAATCAATGAGACCTCTCAAATGCAGTGTTTGCGAAAAAAACGTGATAAGAAAACGCAAGTTCTCAATGCCCCCATTTGTACGATAAAGTACTCAGCATTGGGTGCGGAGTTTCGTAACATTTTAAATAAACATTGGCATATCATTTCAAGTGATCCTAAATTATCAGGTGTTTTTAAAAATGGTCCAAAATTAGTCTTTAAACGCCAAAATAATCTTCGTGACTTGCTTGTTAAATCTGAATATCCTTCACGCACGAAACATGGTATTCCAACTCTTCCTCCAGGGAATTACAGGTGTGGTAATTGCGCCCAGTGTGCTTTTACACACAAATGTAAGTCTTTTAGTCATCCACGTACTGGTCATGATATTCCGATACGGGGTACTATTACTTGTTCTTCCACTCATGTGATGTATCTAATTCGGTGTCCTTGCGGTCTTGCATACGTGGGAAAAACATTTAGACAATTGCGCACCCGTATTAGTGAACATCGCAGTACCATTAGAACTGGAGACATGCGCAGTCCTATAGCGTCTCATTTTAGAAAAGTAGGCCATAATGTCAGCGCCTTGCAGTATATTGGCATAGAAAAAGTAACAAAACCCTCAAGAGGAGGAGATTATGAGAAAAAATTATTACAGAGGGAATGTTTTTGGATTTATACTTTAAGCACTTTGTCACCATTAGGGTTGAATGAGGAGTTTGATATCAAGCCTTTTTTATAGTATTATTATTATTGTGTATATGTGTTTTTTTATTTTTTTTATTTATTTTTTTTATGTAGTCTGTTTTGTTGAGTTATCTTTTTATAGTGTTGTATGTTTATTTTTAAATGTAGTCTGTTTTGTTGAGTTATCTTTTTATAGTGTTGTATGTTTATTATTATTATTTTTTTTAATTTATTTATTTATTTTATTTATTTATTTTTCTCACGTGAAATGTTGTGGTCACGAGCTTTGTATTTGTCACGTATCTGTCACATGATCCCTCATGTGTGCATAATCAAGGTGATTATAATTAATGGTGATCATCTGTGTCTATTTAAAGCTAAACTTACTCCACAGTGATTATTGTGCCTGATGAAGACCTGATGGTCGAAACGTTGCCTTTTTAATATATAATAAATTTTTTGGAGCAGTATTTTTCAGTGTGCGGACTTCACACTTCTTTATTTTGGTTTGGGTAGACCATGCTGGTCTTGGTCGTTAACACAGCGTCAGTGCAGAAGGCTATGTATGCTAAAACAGTCTAATCACAGTCTAAACAGTCATCGTCTAAATCATACACTTAGATTTAATTAGATTTAATTATATCATACGGAACCAATCCAACCGATATAGATATAATACCGCAAAGTGATGATGTCACTGATCATTACATGGTAACCTGCATACTACGTACTACTGAAATCTGTCATGTTGCGCCACGTTATCAACCAGGCAGAACAATACTTCCAACCACTATAGATAGATTCTAAAATAGCTTACCTGATCTATCTCAGGTGCTCAGTGAACCCAAACAAACAGATGAACTAGAGGAAATGACTAGCAGTTTGAGCACCATTTCTCTAGTACATTAGAAATTGTTGCACCAATTAGATTAAAAAAGGTTAGAGAGAAAACTAAAGCACCATGGTACAACAGTGCTACACATTTTATCAAGAGAGAAACTCGTAACTCAGAGCGTAAATCGAAACAAACTAATTTAGAGGTCTTTAGAATCGCGTGGAAAGACATTATGTCACGTTATAAAAAGGCTCTAAAAGCACCCAGGGCTGAGCATCTCCGCAAACTAATAGAAAATAACCAAAATAATCCAAGGTTCTTATTTAACACCGTGGCTAGACTAACAAATAAACAGACATCACCTGAGCAAAATATTCCGTTACAGTGTAGTAGTAATGATTTGATGAATTTCTTCACTGAGAAAATAGAAAACATCAGAAACACAATAGTAATTGTACAATATATGGTGTCTTATGATTCAGCCTCAATTATCGCCCCTCATGAACAACTACACCGCTTTACAACTATAGGACAGGAAGAGCTAAATAAACTTATTATTGCATCTAAACCAACAACATGTTTATTAGATCCAATACCCACTAAACTACTGAAAGAAGTGTTACCATAGTGGAAGAGCCTCTTCTCAATATTACTAACTCGTCTTTATTTTTAGGTCATGTTCCAAGAATATTCAAGCTGGCAGTAATAAAACCTCTCATTAAAAAAACACAATTAGATCCAAATAACCTAGCAAATTTCAGACCCATCTCAAATCTTCCATTTATGTCTAAAATAGTAGAAAAGGTTGTGTCCGCTCAATTGTGCTCTTTCTTGCAAGAAAATTATATCTATGAAAAATTTCAGTCAGGATTCAAACCACATCATAGCACAGAAACTGCATTAGTTAAAGCTGCTGTCCGTAACTTTTTTAAGTTAAAAATAATCCAAAATAATTATTTAAAAAAAAAACATCTTCAGCTAGTGTTCAAAACTATCTGCTTGCCGTAGCTAGATTAAAAACGGTTAGCTTGTAATAATGATTTTAATTCCAGTGGTACTGGTGGGTTTCCGCGGGAAATTCGAGCATGTCTTTGCGTCATTACGTCACATCCGTACACATAAAGAAGGAGTTTCAGCTAGCCGGCTATACTGCGCGTGAGGAGATGTAGAGATAGGCTTTTCTCGCAGCACTTTACATGATTAAACTTATGGCGGATCCAGAAAGATCCAAATAACAATCATCAGTGTCAACTGGAGATTAACCAGTTATAAAACCCAAAAGACTTCTTACTTCGGATTTAAGGTGGAAAGAGAAAGAAACCGTCTCATGCGAACACAAGGATACACATCGGTGGGGCTTTTGAAAGATGCGTGAACTCATTGTTTTGAAGGTGTTCGAAACGGAAGAAGAGACGGCTTTTTTCTGCTGAACAAGTAAGACATTTCAATAGTTCAATCGTGTAACAGTACGTTTTCTTAATTCACACAGTTATGGAGTTTCCTTTGTTGTGCCTTTCTCGTTTAGCTATTATGGATAATATGAATTCTGAACTACACAGGTAATCATAAAACAGATTAAATAACGTTAGTTATTGCTGATGTTGTTAACATGAACAATTTGAGAACAACGTATAATTTGCACGGTTGCTGTAACTTAAATCGCGCTGATTAAATCTAACGATCGCTTGTCATGTCGAATGCTTTTTCCCCCTTAGTTGATCAGAACAAAAATGTATGTTACTTGTTCAGAAGACATTTTCCAGTGAAAATTCTTATGTTGGTCAAACTTTCAAAAAGTGAATCTGTGATTCTGAATGACAGTGTCCACACAGCGCGGTGATTGACAGCAGCACTCGCCTCAAAACACTGTGGTCATCCGTGCTGTTTCATGCCGATTTACAACCCACGTAAAGATGATAATTCCGCGAATAACTGCAGTTACAGATTTCGAACAGAGATGGTGACAAAAAAGGAAAAGTTGCGGACTGTAGCTTTAAAATTACAAATGATTTACTTTTAGCTTCTGACCAAGGCTGTATCTCAATCCTAGTTCTACTCGATCTTAGCGCTGCGTTCGACACTATATAGATCATAAAATACTCTTGGATCGACTACAAAACTACACTGGTGTTCAGGGACAGGCATTAGATCGTACTTATCAGACCGTTACCATTTTGTCTGTTTATAAGATATATAGACGAAGATAACGTCAGTAGACTATGGAGTGCCGCAAGGATCTGTGTTAGGCCCTCTACTATTCTCAATATATATGCTACCACTTGGTAATATTATAAGAAAACATGGAATTAATTTCCACTGTTATGCTGATGACACTCAATTATATATTTCATCACGACCAGATGAAAACACTAACTTATCTAACTTGACAGAGTGTCTTAAAGATATAAAATGCTGGATGACGTGTAATTTCCTGCTATTAAATTCAGATAAAACAGAGGTATTACTTATTGGTCCAAAAAACTACCCACAAAATCACTTACAATACAAATTTAATTTAGAAGGATGTCCTGTTACTTTATCCACTACAGTAAAAGACCTGGGTGTTATACTAGACCGCAACTTGACTTTCGAAAATCATATTTCATATGTTACAAGAACAGCCTTTTTCCACCTTAGAAACATTGCTAAGCTACGTAACATGCTATCTGTTTCTGATGCAGAAAAGTTAGTTCATGCATTCATGACTTCGAGACTAGATTACTGTAATGCTTTATTAGCTGGTTGTCCTGCATTCTCAATAAACAAGCTACAGTTAGTGCAAAATGCAGCCGCTAGAGTTCTTACTAGGTCAAGAAAATCTGATCATATAACACCAATTTTATCATCTCTACCACTGGTTACCTATTAAGTTCCGTATCAATTACAAAGTATTACTACTGACCTATAAAGCCCTAAATGGTTTAGCTCCTGTGTATTTAACGGACCTTCTATCGCCATACAATCCATTGCGCTCTTTAAGATCACAAAATTCTAGGCTTCTGGTCATTCCTAGGATATCGAAGGTATCGTCAGCTCCAGTTTGCATCCAGCCTCTCACGGAGACTTCAGATGCCCCAACACCTGTGATGAGACGACTAAACGCCTGTGAAGAGACGACTCAACGCCTGTGAAGAGACGACTCAACGCCGGCGATATGTTATGCCCTAAATTAATACATGATTAACTAACTGTATTTTTTCTATGTACATTTCTGAAATGCACTTTCTGAAAAGCTGCTTTGAAACAATGTGTATTGTGAAAAGCGCTATACAAATAAATTTGAATTGAATTGAATTGAATTACCCCACCTTTAAGAAGCATAAAAAACAACACCATTTCTATTACAAAGAAATTTACTTTTATTAAAAAAACACTTTTTCTTTACACATTTTAGCATTTACATATACAAAATCTTAACTTTATTTCCTGTAATAGGTCTTTATAATAATTTTTTTAAAATCCAGTAGTCGGTACCAATACCATTAAAATTTTACAGTTGTATCTTGGTATCAATTTCGGTATCATAGAATGATGTGTTGGACATATTTTACTTTTTTATTGAACTACTTGAAAAGAAGTATTAAATTAAATTAAATGTATTATTTATGATGGTAATCATTATAAGTAAATAATACATAAACATTTAAAGGCAACATGTTTAAAATTAAACATTGTTTATAAAAAAGTGAAAATAAGCAACCCTCTACGCACACCTAATAATAATAGTAATAATAACTAGAATGTACATTTCCTGCATAAAAGTGGTGCTTGCAGTTTTTATAAAAAAGTGAAAATAAGCAACCCTCTACGCACACCTAATAATAATAGTAATAATAACTAGAATGTACATTTCCTGAATAAAAGTGGTGCTTGCAGTGCAAAACAACTTGCAGTGTGGTACATGATTGCATACGAGCCAACAAACATGTCTGAACAATGTTCTGGTGGTGAGATATGGCTTTTTAATGTTGTTCAGGTGGTTGCTAGGGTGTTCTGGGTGGTTGCTAACCGGTTGCTAGGGTGTTCTGGTGGTTGCTAAGTGGTTGATAGGGTGATCTGGGTGGTTGCTAGGGTATTCTGGGTGGT
Organism: Semotilus atromaculatus; assembly: GCA_031834385.1. Classification (NCBI taxonomy): domain Eukaryota; kingdom Metazoa; phylum Chordata; class Actinopteri; order Cypriniformes; family Leuciscidae; genus Semotilus; species Semotilus atromaculatus. The sequence continues at coordinate 21,872,244 of JAULUF010000007.1, forward strand.
TGCTAGGGTGTTTTCAGTGGTTGCTATGGTGTTGCTAAGGTGTTCAGAGTGGTTTCTATGGCGTTGCTTGGGTGTTCTGGGTGGTTGCTATGGTGTTGCTAGGGTATTCTGGGTGGTTGCTAGGGTGTTCTGAGTGGTTGCTATGGTGTTGCTAGGCGGTTGCTCGGGTATTCTGGGTGGTTGCTATGGTCTTGCTAAGGTATTCTGGGTGGTTGCTATGGTGTTGCTAGGTGGTTGCTAGGGTATTCGGGATGGTTGCTAGGGCATTGCTAGGGTATTATGGGTGGTTGCTATGGTGTTGCTAGGTGGTTGCTATGGTGTTGCTAGGTGGTTGCTAGGGTATTCTGGGTGGTTGCTAGGGTGTTCTGAGTGGTTGCTAGGTACTTGATAGGGTGTTCTGGGTGGTTACTATGGTGCATTCTGGGTGGTTGCTAGGGTATTCTGGGTGGTTGCTAGGGTATTTTTAGTGGTTGCTATGGTGTAACTAGGTGGTTGGTAGTTGTCACAGATGGTTACTATGGAGTTTTTATAGAGTTCTTAAAATCTTTAGCCTTTAGTACGGCACTCATTTGGTGGTGAGATATGGCTTATTCATGTGTTTGAATGGTTGCTAGGGTACGTTATATTGTTGCTAGGGCATGCTTAGACTGTCATCCAGTCTTTGAATATCATCTCATAAACTGTATGAGTCAAAAAAAGCCGAACTCCATATTTCTACAATTTTCTGGAGCTGAAATATGGCTTGTAAATATTGTTTCATGGTTGCTAGGGGGCCCTAAGTGGTTGCCAGGGCGCGGCTATGAAGTTATTAAAATCTTTAGTAACAACTGCCTAACGTCCAAAAGCTCCTGTAAAAAGGCGAGTACACTTGGTATCTCGCAAGAGTGTGAGTTCAGGCTTCTAGTATCACACCAGCCAGAGAACACCTTCCACTTCTGGGTGGACGCCTGGTTGAAGGTGCTCTTGCTTCGGTAATAGTTCTTAGCACTCCACTCCGGAGGCACCCGGGTACCCGTTGAGGGGCCTTGCATGAAGAGCCCACGTTGGCCTGTCTGAGGAGGTCTGTTCTCAGTGGAATCGGCCATGGGGCTGATTTCAGCATTTGTGCCAGTTCGGAGAACCATATCTGAGTTCTCCAGAGAGGGGCTACAAGATCTCACTGCACACCAAGCGGTACCATGTAGAAGCAAAGTACCATTATTCTGCAAGGAACTGTGGAAGAACTGAAAGCAGCACGGGTTGATTTTTGGTTGACCAATCAGTGGAAAGGAGCGTTTCATACACACTCACATGTGGAAATCTAATATTCAAGCAGTTTATTAATTTTCTACCCCTGAACCTATATAAAATCAAGATGAATTCCTTTTTTTTTTTTTACTAATAAATTAGCAATTTTCTAATTTTTCTACTTTCAATATTAAATCAAAAAACGAATGAACACAACATATACAGACAATTTTGACAGTTTTTTGCTTGTTTTTTTGCCTGTGAAATTTCACTAATGTCACTGCACCTTAACAAACCTAATCAACAGAAATGTGGATACAAGATCCTCTTCTTGCAAAGTTCAAAATATGAAATACTTCCTCAGGAACAGACAGACTTTAATAAACAAAGAGATAAAAAGAGAACTCATCGAGAAAGAAAGGCGGCAGAATATGTGCAGCAATAACCTAAACAAAATGTTTTGGCAGAGTGGCAGTAGTTGTTTAATACAGAACTGTAGGTGTTTGGCTAGTGGATTTGCATGCATACCAATGAACAGAACTGGAGACATAATACACAAAATGTCCTTCCCCCATCAAGGTAATGATTTTCAGAATAAGTTACTCATATACAGAGTTATTACGCTAAAAAAGACGTGCTAACATGCACACAAAGAAACTGAGAATACAAACAATAATTTATATAATACCAAGCATGTTCACACAGATGGTAAAATGGAAGGCAAACCTAAGGAACTATAGGTCGGACAACCAAAGGTGTAGATTTATCACCCAATCCATTTGCCATGCTTGAAGAATTCTAGTGAAGAAACATATCTATCACCATTAAAAATACTTTGCCGGGCTGTGCCAATAATGCAGTTTCACTCCAGCATATTTCAGCCAGAAAACTGCAGAACTGGCAAGCTGCTGAGGTCGTCAGATTGGTCAATGTCTTTTGATTTCTAAGAGTCCCTCCTGCCTGCACACGCAGACCCCCTGCAGTTTGCAAGCTCTAACTCAATTTAAATTCCAGCGGATTTACCCCCATGAACAAATATTCTTCACATGAGGTCTACACAAAAGAATTTGATAAAGCCTCATCTGTTCCTAGCATCTCTGCATAGCATTCAACCAAAACTAGCAATATTAAAATCAAACACATTTAAAGAGATCTATAACTGTAGTTCAATAAAAACTGCTTTGTTCATTTTATTTTTTATATTTCTTGACGTTTTGGTGTCTGGTAGATTACTAATAAGCCTTCCACTCCATTTTTTAGAACATTGAAAGCTAACAATGCGGCTAGAAGCTTGCAGAACTGAGCTGCTTGTAGAAAAATCCCCTCAGCACAAAAGCAGCTACATGCTGACTTTGCAGTCACAGGAAGGAAAAAAGAAATCGGTCACAGGCAGAAAGACATGCCAGGCAAAAAGTGGAAAACGCTGATGTGTGGAACTCTTCCTAAAAATGTGTCTTACTTAAAAAGTCTCTGTCGCTCTCTGTCTCCGATGGCTGTGAATTTGTAAAAACCTCAATGTGTAAAGGCTTCTGTTGTACAGTTGTAATGCCTTAACATATTTATGTATTTATTTTCAAGGGGAAAAAAAGTATCTCTCTCTCTATATATATATATAGGTCCTTCTAAAAAAATTAGCATATTGTGATAAAGTTCATTATTTTCCATAATGTAATGATAAAAATTTAACTTTCATATATTTTAGATTCATTGCACACCAACTGAAATATTTCAGGTCTTTTATTGTTTTAATACTGATGATTTTGGCATACAGCTCATGAAAACCAAAAATTCCTATCTAAAAAAATTTGCATATTTCATCCGAACAAATAAAAGAAGTGTTTTTAATACAAAAAAAGTCAACCTTCAAATAATTATGTTCAGTTATGCACTCAATACTTGGTCGGGAATCCTTTTGCAGAAATGACTGCTTCAATGCGGCGTGGCATGGAGGCAATCAGCCTGTGGCACTGCTGAGGTGTTATGGAGGCCCAGGATGCTTCGATAGCGGCCTTAAGCTCATCCAGAGTGTTGGGTCTTGCGTCTCTCAACTTTCTCTTCACAATATCCCACAGATTCTCTATGGGGTTCAGGTCAGGAGAGTTGGCAGGCCAATTGAGCACAGTAAACCATTTACCAGTGGTTTTGGCACTGTGAGCAGGTGCCAGGTCGTGCTGAAAAATAAAATCTTCACCTCCATAAAGCTTTTCAGCAGATGGAAGCATGAGGTGCTCCAAAATCTCCTAATAGCTAGCTGCATTGACCCTGCCCTTGATAAAACACAGTGGACCAACACCAGCAGCTGACATGGCACCCCAGACCATCACTGACTGTGGGTACTTGACACTGGACTTCAGGCATTTTGGCATTTCCTTCTCCCCAGTCTTCCTCCAGACTCTGGCACCTTGATTTCCGGATGACATGCAAAATTTGCTTTCATCCGAAAAAAGTAGGTCCTTCCCACAGACTTCCCACTGAGGTGCCTTGATACAGCACTCTGGGAACAGCCTATTTGTTCAGAAATTTCTTTCTGTGTCTTACCCTCTTGCTTGAGGGTGTCAATGATGGCCTTCTGGACAGCAGTCAGGTCGGCAGTCTTACCCATGATTGCGGTTTTGAGTAATGAAACAGGCTGGGAGTTTTTAAAAGCCTCAGGAATCTTTTGCAGGTGTTTAGAGTTAATTAGTTGATTCAGATGATTAGGTTAATAGCTCGTTTAGAGAACCTTTTCATGATATGCTAATTTTTTGAGATAGGAATTTTGGGTTTTCATGAGCTGTATGCCAAAATCATCAATATTAAAACAATAAAAGACCTGAAATATTTCAGTTGGTGTGCAATGAATCTAAAATATATATGAAAGTTACATTTTTATCATTACATTATGGAAAATAATTTCTCATTTCTTATTTGTGCATCCTCGTTTCCTTTCCTCGCTTCCTTTCCTCGCGTCTCAGCTCCACCCCCTGTAGGATGCGAGGGAAGGCTGCAAGGAAAGGAAATGAGGTCGGAGGAATCGAATTAAAGCTTTTTCATACATTGGAATACTTGACCACTCGAGCGTCACTTCACAGCATCATCAGCAGCGCTCAAAGGATCTGCCCATATGTTATCAAAGTTTGGTTATTTAAGAAATTCATAATAAATAATAATAAAGCAAGATACCCTGTTAAAATATGTGAGATTTGTGGTTTATTTAAACTGCAAATGTAAAGTATAAATTAATTTTATTGTGACTAGGGATGTAACGATTCACTCAACTCACGATGCGATACGATTCACGATACTGGTTTCACGATACGATTTTCTCACGATTTTTTCAACAAGTGATTAATTTAAGAAATTATAAATGAAAAAGTGTCCCTTTTATTATTTCTCAGACAAAATGCTGCACATTTCTTTTTAATTTTAAAATATATATGTGAAATAAAAAAACTACATTGATATAAATAAAAAAATCCCTTCAAGGTGGTTTCAACTCTTTCTGTCTGTCTGGTCAAGAGGGTGGACACTGGTACCTTCGCACACTAAAGTAAAATACTATGTAAAATTAATACCACATTGATAGGGGTTTTAATTTTGTTATAATTTGTATCATTTCACTAGCAAAAAAATAAATAAAAATAAACATTTAGAAAATATGCCATAACCATCAAATTATAAATAAAAAAAAAACATGTACACATTTAGAGAAAGAGATAGTAAAATAAATACAACACCTGGTTGCCACGGAAACACTGATGCACCTTGTGATCTCCGTGGCTCTCGCACTTGTCGTATTAATGCCTTTTACATGAAAACGGAGGTGACTGGTGCTTCTCACGATGGTTTTTATTATTAGTCTACGGAAAGTCAAAATGCCGCCACACCTCCGATTTGAATGAGTCAACATCAACATCTACGTTTGCCGTCGCCATGTGTTTGATGGCGCGTGCACACCAGTCTATGGCACAGACTGGCGCGGCGCGAGCCGAGCAAACCAAGCGTTTTCAGTTCATTCCTATGGAAGTTGAGCTTGGCTCACACAAGCTCAAGTTCCATGAATGAAGTGAAAACACGAGCTTCGCGCCATTGTGCCTGTAAAGCGAGGTTCACAACTTCACAGTAGGCTATGTAAACGCCCCTGCTGTTTAAAACATGTATCGCGATTCGTTTAACATTTCAACCGACTTGAATCGTCACACATTTTTATCGATTTTCAACCGGTTGCGAGTGAATCGTTACATCCCTAATTGTGACTGATGTGAAGGGGGAGGAGAATTTATACGTGCGTCACGTTAGGTCGTTAGAACACTTCCGCATAGGATACACCTGTGTATCCTCGCTCATCGCTCCTCAGGAAGCCTCCTCCCTCCTCGATCCTCGCCTCCTCGCGGTGCAATTAGAGAATTGAGATGTCCTTCAAGATGGCTGAGCTCGATCGGTTTCCGGGTCATAGGATGGAGGATGGATGAGCGAGGAGACGAGGAGGGATATAGAGAAGCACCCTGGGAGTTTTTAAAAGCCTCAGGAATCTTTTGCAGGTGTTTAGAGTTAATTAGTTGATTCAGATGATTAGGTTAATAGCTCGTTTAGAGAACCTTTTCATGATATGCTAATTTTTTTAGATAGGAATTTTGGGTTTTCATGAGCTGTATGCCAAAATCATCAGTATTAAAACAATAAAAGACCTGAAATATTTCAGTTGGTGTGCAATGAATCTAAAATATATGAAAGTTTAATTTTTATCATTACATTATGGAAAACAATGAACTTTATCACAATATGCAAATTTTTTTAGAAGGACCTGTATATATATATAAATTTTTTTTTTTCAGGTCACATTAATGATAGCAGATCAGTTTTGTATGTGCTAAAGTAGGCCACCAGGTTAGTATACTTACTTAGCAATATGTTAGGCTTATTGTTTATAGCTACAATATGGATTTTTGATACAGATCAGAATGTCAAGAGAGTAAAGAATCAGAATTAGAATCAGAAAGAGCTTATTGCTATCATGATTCACGTCTGTTTTTTCCCTGTCTTGTCCCATGTTATCAGTTCCCCGTTATGTTGATTAGTCTCCCCAGGTGTTTCTGATTAGCCACGCCCCCTTGTTATCTTGTTTAGCTTGTTTACCTGTGTATTTACAACTCTGTTTGTCAGTCGTTGTTGCTTGTAGCTGTCTCCATGGTCTTGTCTTAAGTTTCCTTGTTCCTTTGTTTTGTCCTGGACGACCTGTTTGTTTCATTCAAATTTATGTACTTGCATTTGGATTTTCTCTCGCTTGATTCCTGCCTCATTACAATTGCGAAGTGTGTTTGCACACACAAGGATTTTTTTTCTTGGTAGCCTACTGCCAGTGCACATACAAATACACAACAAATTCCTATTACTAAATTCTGAAAAAACAGAGATTCTAATCATTGGCCAAAAAACTGCCACACGTAATAACCCAGAATACTGTCTAACAATTGATGGCTGCTCTGTTAAGTCTTCGTCGTCAGTTAGGAACCTGGGTGTGCTCTTTGATACCAATCTTTCATTTGAAAGTCACATGTCTAGTATCTGTAAAACCGCATTTTTCCATCCTAAAAATATATCTAAATTAATCCCGATATATCCCATCAACACAGTGAAGGCCCATGGACACCTCAACACACTCATCTTCTCACCGGCCGGATGACCCAACCTCCAAACAGATGAACTGGATAAATATCGTGAAAGTTCTGATCACATCTGACTCCTGACATTATGCTGCCTAACTCATAATCATACACTGTTCATTCATTGGCCAAAGGAGGACTGGCCCCCTGACTGAGCCTGGGTTCTCTCAAGGTTTTTTTCTCCATTCTGTCACCTGATGGAGTTTTGGTTCCTTGCCACTGTTGCCTTTTTCGCCTCTCTTCGCCTTTGTCGCCATTGGCTCTTGGCTTGCTTAGTTGGCGACATTTAACATTTAATTTTGAATTTAACAATACTATTACAACATTGTTTTCCTGTTATCTCTGTAAAGCTGCTTTGAAACAATTTGTATTGTAAAAGCGCTATATAAATAAAGGTGACTTGACTTGACAACAGAATAAAATATAAAAAAGTATAAAGACAAAGTTAGGTTTAGTCATAATAAACATTTACAGATTCTGAATTCTGAATAATATGAATTATACTATAATTGAGTTTCAATTGAATTGAAATATAATTGAGATTCAAAAAAATCAACTGAGTTTACAAAGATATTGCACTAAGCAGTGGATAATTGCACTTACAGGCATAATTATGTATCTTAAAGAGGGAAATTGCCTGTGGGAAGAAGCTGTTCCTGTGCCTGGATGTTCTAGTGCCAAGTGACCTGAATTGCCGTCCAGACGGCAACAGTTCAAACAGGTGGTGACCAGGTCTAGTGGAGTCTGTGATGATTGTACCTGCCCTCTTTCTCACTCTGGTCCTGCAGGGTGGGCAGGTGAGCACCAATAAGCAGTCTCTTAGCAGTCCAGACTGTTTGTTGTAGTCTTCTTATGTCAGATATGGTCACTGAACCAAACCAGACAGTTATAAACGAACACAGGACAGACTCAATGACGGCTGAGTAGAACTGTGTTAGCAGCTCCTGCGGCAGGTTGAACTTCCTCAGCTGGCGAAGGAAGTACAACCTCTGCTGGGCCATTTTTACAATGGTGTCAATGTGAGTGTCCCACTTCAGGTCCTGAGAGATGGTAGAGCCCAGGAACCTGAATGACTTCACTGCTGCCACAGTGCTGCTCATGATGGTGAGTGGGGGAGTCCTGGGGTGTTCCTCCTAAAGTCCACTATCATCTCCACTGTTTTGAGCGTGTTCAGCTCTAGCTTATGACTGCACCAGAAAGCCAGTTCAACCTCTTTTCTGTATGCAGACTTGTCACCATTGTGGATGAGGCAGATGACAGCGTCGTCTGCAAATTTCAGGCGCTTAACAGAGGGGATTTTCGAAGTGCAGTCATTTGTTTATAGGGAGAAGAGCGGTGGGGAGAGAACGCAACTTTGAGGAGTGCCAGTGCTGATAGTGAGGGTCCTGGATGTGAGTTTCCCCATCTCACTAGCTGCTGCCTATCTGTCAGAGAAAGCTGATGATCCACTGTTTGGGGTGGGCACAGATATCAGGGTCAGTTTGGCTGTGAGAAGATCAGGCATGATGGTGTTGAAGGCTGTACTGAAGTCCACAAATAAGATCCATAAGTCCCAGGTCTGTCGAGATGTTGCAGGATGTAATGCATGCAGGCTGTTTGCTCTGTATGCAAATTGAAGGGGATCCAGCAGAGGTCCAGTGATGTTCTTCAGGTAGGCCAACACTCCACATAGCAAGCAGTCTTGGCCCTGCTGGCCTCCTGTTGGCAATGTTTCCTGTCACCCAGAGTTGGGCAATGTGTGGCAATGATGGCACAGCATGGTGCACGGCAAAACACATGAGGCCCGAATGTTGGTGGGAGGAGTGTGGCCCACACCAGTCCATTGATTCTCTGGCCCAAATCAGGCTTGTGACCATGGACTATGTAAATGCACTTTCCCACATAAGAAATTTTATTTCTTGGAGGTGTTGGAGGAGTATGTGTGAAGTGCAGATCAGAGCGTGGAAGGGATGTGAGACTGGGCTTTTCAAACCTACAGTAAAACATATTCAGATCCTCAGCCAATTGTTAATTCTCCACAGATCAGGGAGGCATACAGTATCTTTACCAAGTGAAGTGGATGGCAGAACATAAACCCACTAAAGATATTAAGAAAACAATAGCTCTGTTCTAAAATCGTCTCGGTTACGTATGTAACCCTCGTTCCCCGAGTAGGGAACGGAGACGTTCCGTCGAGTGACGATGAATGGGGTTTCGCTTAGAAGCCTATCACCTTAGAGTATTACAAAACGAGCCAATGGCAAGAAAATGCCATGGGTCTGCGGAATTTGCATAGCTTAACTCCGCTCCATGTTGTGGGTATATAAGGAAGTACGCTGGCATCACGCAGTTATGTTTTCCTGCTGAGGAGCCGAGACTGAACTCAGGCATTTCCAGCTGTACAGCGGAAGTGGCCATAAGACAGAACGTCTCCGTTCCCTACTCGGGGAACGAGGGTTACATACGTAACTGAGACGTTCCCCTTCGTTGTCACTCCGGGTTCCGTAGAGTGACGACGAATGGGGTTTCCAGTCTAATCATGCCACCTTCACAGCTGTCTTCCAGTGCCCTGCGTAAATCTGAGATCCCTGTCGTGAGACTAGCACAGACGAATGACTCCTATTTAGCACAGGAATACCAAGGTACACTGGGAAGCATATCTCAGTAGAAATATGCAACACAATAACTGCCCGAAGGGAGGTCTTACAGAATACACATATGACCCGGAGGGATGCATATGGAAGAACACTGGAGTGTCCAGCCCGAAGGGTGGAATCTTTCAACCCCAGGGGTGGCAAGGTGGCTTGGAACAGTGGAATACACATGTGGGGGTCACTGGAGGGGAACCATGCACATGGGGCACCTGGCCAACGCTAAAGCTGCCGGCGGCATAACTCAACGTTAACGTCAACAGCGCTGGAGGAACTCAGGGCTTCTCGGGGAAACTCACCTGAGGAGAATATCGCACTGCAAGTGAAGACAGCTGAGCTGATCCTAGTACCGGCTAGTTGAAGCGAGTACATGGGAGTATACTGGCTCAACTCGGAGATTATAGAATCTTGCGAATGTGTTGGGTGTCGCCCAGCCTGCAGCTCAGCAGATGTCTGTCAGCGAGGCGCCATGCGCTTGAGCCCAAGAGGAGGCCACATTCCAGGTGGAGTGTGCCTTCACACCAAGGGGGCACGGACGACCTTGCTGCTGGCAAGCCAAAGCAATGGCGTCCACTATCCAGTGGGACAGCCTTTGCTTCGAGAGAGCCCTTCCCTTCAGCTTCCCACCATAACAGACAAAGAGCTGATCTGAGGTCCTGAAACACTGCGTCCTGTCTACGTAGGCACGGAGAGCGCATACTGGACAGAGCAATGCCAAGACTGGGTCTGCCTCCTCCAGGGGGAGCGTTTGCAGGTTCACTACCTGATCTCGGAAGGGAGTGGTAGGAACCTTGGGCACATATCCAGGCCGGGGTCTCAGGATCACGTGAAAGTCAGTCGGCCCGAATTCCAGGCACGCTTCGTCTACTGAAAATGCCTGCAGGTCCCCTACCCTCTTAACGGAGGCCAGTGCAATCAGAAGCGCTGTCTTAATTGACAGAAACTTTAGCTCTACTGATTGCAGAGGCTCAAAGGGAGCACTCTTCAGGGCAGTTAAGACCACTGAGAGGTCCCAAGAGGGTACGAGAGGAGGGCGAGGAGGATTCAGTCTCCTAGCTCCCCTCAGAAACCTGATGACCAGGTCGTGCTTCCCAACGGACTTACCGTCTATTAAGACATGATGTGCGGAGATAGTGGCAACATAAACTTTTAGAGTGGAGGGAGACAGCCTTCTCTCCAATCCATCCTGAAGGAAGGAAAGCACGACTCCAATAGGGCAATTACTGGGGTCTTATCGGCGAGAAGAGCACCAGGAGACGAAGAGGTTCCACTTCAATTCATAGAGGTGTCTCGTGGACAATGCTCTAGAGGAAGTGATGGTAGCCACCACCGCTGGGGGTAGGGTACTCAAACCTGCCTCGTCCAGGTTGGACAAAGGGTGCCAAAGGTTGCCCCATCTCTGAGAAAGGAGATCCTTCCTCAGAGGGATAGGCCAGGGAGGGGCTGTAGCGAGGAGCATGAGGTCAGAGAACCAAGTCCGGGTGGGCCAATGGGGCGCAACCAGAAGGACCTGCTCGTCGTCCTCCCTGATCTTGCACAGGGTCTGTGTGAGAAGGCTCACTGGGGGAAACGCATACTTGCGGAGGCCCCGCGGCCAGCTGTGCGCCAGTGCATCCGTGCAGAGCGTGCCCTCAGACAGGGAGTAAAACAGGCTGCAATTGGAAGAGTCGAGGGAGGCAAACAGATCTACCTGTGCGTCGCCGAACTGTTCCCAAATCAGCTGGACCGTCTAGGGATGGAGTCGCCATTCTCCAGAGAGTGGCTGAATCCGTGATAGATTGTCGGCTGCACGGTTCGGGTCTCCAGGAATGTGGATAGCATGAAGCGACCTCAGATGCTTCTGACTCCATAGAAGGAGGTGGCGAGCGAGTTGTGACATACGGCAGGAGCGTAGACCACCCTGATGGTTTATGTACGCTACAGTCGCGGTATTGTCCGTACAGACCAGTACATGTTGACCCTTGAGCATGGCTCGGAAGCGGTGCAGAGCCTAGTGTACTGCCAACAACTCAAGGCAATTGACATGCCAAAGGCGCTGGGGTCCTGTCCAGGAGCCCGCAGCAGCATGTCCATTGCACATGGCGCCCCAACCCGTGGCTGAGGCATCTGTTGACACAACAAATGCCTGGAAACTTGAACTAGAGGCACACCGGCCCATAGAAAGCTGAGGTCCGACCACGGGAAGAGGGTTTGACGGCAAGTCGGGGTAACTGGTACCCGGAGCTTGCCCAAGTGCCATGCCCACCTCGGGACTCGGTCGCGGAGCCAGTGCTGAAGCGGTCTCATATGAAGCAAACCCAGCAGAGTGGTGGCCGCTGCGGAAGCCATATGCCCCAGGAGCCTCTAAAATAACTTCAGTGGAACCGCACTCTTGCTCTGGACTTGACGCAGGCAAGTCAGCAGTGACTGCGCACGCTCGCTCGTAAGCTGCGCGGACATAAGGCGACCGAGTCAATTTCCATACCGAGAAAAGAGATCCTCTGCACGGGGCAAAGTTTGCTCTTCTCCCAGTTGACCCGAAGGCCCAGACGAGCTAGGTGCCGAAGCACTAGGTCTCTGTGTTCGCAAATCTGGTCTCGAGGGGGAGCTAGGATCAGCCAGTCGTCGAGATAGTTCAGGATGCGAACCCCGTGTTCCCGAAGAGGAACAAGGGCTGCCTTGACAACCTTCGTGAAGACGCGAGGGGACAGGGCTAGCCCGAATGGGAGAACCGCGTACTGGTATGTCTGCCCCTTGAAAGCAAACCGTAGGAACGGTCTGTGTCGAGGGAGAATAGAAACATGAAAGTAGGCGTCCTTCAGGTCGATCGCTGCAAACCAATCCTGGGGCCGCACACACTCGAAAATGCGCTTGGCTGTGAGCATCTTGAACGGCAGCCTGTGAAGGGAGTGGTTCAGAACGCGCAGGTCCAGGATTGGCCGTAACCCACCGGATTTCTTCGGGACAATGAAGTAGGGTCTGTAAAAGCTGGACCACATTTCAGCTGGAGGGACAGTCTCGATCGCACCCTTCGCCAGTAGGGTGGCAACCTCTGCTCTCATGATGGAGGCATTGCCACCGACCATAGTGGAGTGGACTCCCCTGAAGCGGGGAGGAGACTGCGCCAACTGACTGCGGCGCACCGTGTCGTCCAAGAGCTCTGTGTGCTCAGGGATGAAAATGTCACTTCTTTCTCTAACCACATTAGGGTGCTGCCCACCCGAGGGTGAGCAGTGGGGAGTGGAGAACAAAAGATTCCGGGGGAAGGAGGGGTCCTGCTACCATCTCCTGAGAAGTGTACAACATCCCTGAGCAGCCCGTCTCAGGAGCGCTGCTTGGCCCGGCGTTTAGCGGGGGGGTGGGACTTGAGAGGGCTGGGGCACCTTCTTGCGGCTTCCTCCGCGACCAGGCCTGGGTGAAGGCTGCTGCTTGAGCCGGGCGGGAGGGGCGGGAGCCGCAGGAGGGAGCCCTCGCTGGCGAACAGACTGAGGAGCCTGCCCGGCCAGCTGGGTGGAGGCAGCAGTTTCTGAGCAGTCGAGAATTGGGGTTGGAGAATTGGGGTCTTTGGGGTTGGCCGCCAGAGAAAGCATGGCCGTCATCTCTGGATCAGACTCGGACACAGACTCTGGATCAGACTTCCTCTGTAGCGCCAAAGGAAACACGCGGGGCATCCGAAGATAGACCCGCGGGAATCCCCTGCATGCTAACGGGCACCGTCACTGAAGAGGGGGGTGTGAGGCATGGACAGATAGTCGGCGCCTTGTTCCACACCGTCCCCTAACACACTAGACAGCGCTCGTGCCCATCAGAGTCTGACACGAGTCTACCACAACCAGAAGTGCACGGGCGAGACATCTTTAAAAAGACGTGCCACGTGCAAGCTCTTTTAGTGAGAGGAAAAACTCAAGTGTTGAGGCGCCCAGGGAGAAACACACTCACTGGCAAACCACTTGCACAGATAAGCAGGAAGTGCGCACTCGCTGAGAAATCACCGTCACACCAACACCGGAGAATCTCGCTTGTCTCGTAAAGCTGACAGTTCAGAGATGGCTTGTGGAGTGACGAATTAACTTAGCTCCGAAGCAAAAACATATCTGCATGTTGCTGCAAGTCCCTCCTTTTATACCCATGTGGTGGGGCGGAGTTGCGCCATGCAAATTCCGCAGACCCATGGCATTTCCCTTGCCATTGGCTCGTTTTGTAATACTCGAAGTTGATAGGCTTTCTAAGCGAAACCCCATTCGTCGTCACTTTACGTAACTCAGAGTGAATACGAAAGGGAACGCCGCTGTTCCACTTGTAGAATAACCGGACTTGCGTCCTCTGGAGTTCGTTCTCCTGAGTCGAACTTGGCAAGTCCGAACGACCAAGGATGCAAGTCCGAAGTTTGAGTACTTGGTATTGAGAAACGGCCATGAGGTGAACAAAGCAACAATGAAAACAAAGAATATAATAAGAGATAAAAAAAAAAGGAGTCCATGACAACAAACACAGGAGACACAGGCAGGAATCGTGACATACGGCAGCTGCAGCTTTATGTCATTGTTCAGCTGAAATCAATTCAGTGTTGGTTTCAGTTCTGTTGTAAAGGTCATTAATTATTGAATTAGTTCATTTCACCTGGATTAAAATCTTTATGACTACATTCAATTTTGAAATTTTTTTTTTATATGTATTATGGACTGTGGTGGTTAAAATTGAAATTCATAGTTTTTTTGTTTTTTTTTGGGGAGAGTCAACAGTATCCATAGTTGCAGAATCATGTATGCTCTGTGTCATGTTTCCCTGTGACCTAGTTTTCCCCAGTCTAATCTGTTTGATTAGTCATATCATTCACTTGTGTAGGCCTACTGTTATTTATCTGATTAAGCTTCCTTGCTACATCTACAGTATTTAGTCCCTGTGTTCTGCCTCAGTCTTCATCCATTCTTGTTAATGTTTTGTGGTTTTGTCCTGGTTCCTGAATGTTTGTGATTAAAGTCTGTTCCTAGAATTATTCCTCATTGTGCAAGTTTCTAATATACCATGTACCATAACAGAAGAACATAACCAATCGAAAACTGCATGGCCTCATCACCTGCTGTTCTGCTGTTATGCCTTGAGCAGGAGCAGCAAAGCCTCGAGGCCCATACCAGTGGATTTCTCTATCTGGCAAGCCAAACTGATTTCCCCGATCGCTCCCTCCCTCTTTATTGCCAGTTTCAATGAGCCCACAAAGGCTCGCCTGCCTGGTGTGGGTCCCCGAGGCACATTCACAGAGTTTGTCGAATGGGTGCTGGTGTGCAATGAGTCCCAGTTCCCTGTCTGCCCTGCTAAGGAAGATCTCACCATCCCCGTTCAGACTCCAGAGCCGCCAGAGACCAGCCATCCACCACAGACATGATGGACGACATGATGGTCCGTTGTCCGGAAACAACAGACCATATGAGATTCCAAGTGACAGTTCATCTCACTTATCACGGCGTTCGTGGCTCGACTAGTCGAGACTGTTTTCCAACATGGCTCCTGCCTGTATACGCGTAATTGTACTGTCTTTATAAAGTATCTTCTTGTTAAACTGTTTGTACACTTACAAAGTTCTCAAATCTTTGGTTTGCATGTAGGGACCCTCATTATGCTACCGTGTTAGTGTGAGGCTATTTTGAGCCTTGTTAGTGGTATTAACTAGTGATTTATTTTTACTTATTCTATGCCCCATATAGTAGCGTTATAAGCTAATCTGTTTTTAGAGATAAAACTCTTTACATTCGATTATCATGAAAACGCATCACAGAGAACGATCGTAATGACGCCAATTCTATCATCCCGGCGGATAAATATACATTCAAATAAAGGCTTTTGTAATCATAACTTCAGGTAAATAATAGTAATCATCGTCATAATCATCTTGGATAAGTTTCTTACATTTACGTTTTGCAGATGAACCCAGGCGATGAGCAAACGCGGACGTTTCACATGTCTTAAACATATGAAAGTGAATAAACTGGTCTTCATAAATTTGATTTTATTTGTTATTATATAAACTTACATTTTGCAGAATTCAGCCCCTCATTTAAGTCCTCGGTTTACCTTAGAACTTAGGTGAGCTTAGAGCTTAGAACTGCTGAAACCTAGGTTAATACCAAAGCCCGTCTACGGAAAGCCTGGCCACTCCCTATTAAGTCTTATTGTACCGAATTTTGGTTGTAGTTCCACCAGAGTTCCACTGGGGGCGATCGTCCGAGTGCAGAATGAATGGGAGTCTATGGAGCTAGACGGCTAAACGTGTCTCTTTCACCCGATTGCCGTTGAGAAATCTCAGATTTGATTGTAGGTTTTGCAAATTCAACATGGGTTATAGGTCAAAGTTGAATGAATGAGTACTTATGTCCTTTCGATTTCTTACCACGCTAGCATTCTCCTAATGATGCTGATGTGTATGACGTCATTGACATTTTACAAATAAGTGATTTTAAAAAATCTTAACACCCAGCAATGTGTTTTGAGGGGTATAGCTCCATAGACCTCCATTCATTCTGCACTCATCCTGTGAGCGCCCTCATATGGAATCAGAGTGGAACTGCAACCAGTTCAGAACCCGGAAGTTTACTGAGAGTGGGAGTTCTCGCCATATTAGACCTTCTCTGGTTAATACAGTCAACAAAACTAAAAAGTCGATGCAGGTCTCCAGTATGTTTAACGTTATGTTTTAAATTAACACATTATCAACATTTACTAAGCACACTTAAAACCTTGGCAAGAGTTTACGTCAAAGATTTATATCACCGTAGAAATTAATTAGCTGTTCCTGAAAATAATGTTTTATTATAATAATAAATGTTTAGTTTTACAATCCATTCATTGTGTTTCCAAACTTTAAAATACTACAATGATATGACAGTAATTATGTGATAAACATGTTTCCAACATGTTTTATTTGGTTACACTTATTGATGTTCAACAATTAAAGGGCACCTATTATGGAATTTAGAAAATTACCTTTCATGTAGTGTGTAACATAGATCTAAGTGAACGAAAACATCCTGCAAAGTTTTAAATATGACAGTTCACCGTATACAAAGTTACCCACACAGCAAAGGAGTCCGTGGCGGACCCGCCCTCAAGACGCCAGATCCGCCTGACTGTCAGATTCGTTTTCGCTGCGCTAACAGGATCTGCCCCGCCTCAGGATCGGTCTTGCCTGCACTTTCAATCGGCGGACCGAGAGCGGATCACATACGGATCCGCACTTCGGACGCGCCTTACATAACGTACGTTATCTGAGGCGCGTCCGAAGTGTGGATCCGTATACGCGTGGCCGGGATTAGTCGGATATCCTTCACGGGAAGTTCGGCTCTCAAGTAAGTGTAATGTTAAGATATATTTTATTAATGTTATATCTGTTATTGAAATATAATCTATCGGTGTAGCTGCTTTGTCGAAGGTTTTGGTAAAATGTTTGTGGATTTTGTTTGCCATTTTATAAGGCGTTAGTCTATCAGACTAGTGTAGCGTAGACCAGTGCCTGATTCAAATGTGATCCGAGTTTACAAGACGATTATGTCTTGATTATGATTATGATTATATCGCTTATGTGATCGTTTATGCAACTAATGTGCAGAAGACATCCTTTGTTTTTTTCTGAAGAATCCACTGACCACCCTTACAGAAAGTTTATTCAAGTGTGCTAACTTACTTATTTTATACTAAAATATGTTCAGTCTACTTTTTATGTAACGTTAGCCTATTGAGAATGTGACGTCACTCGTTTCACTCCGCGTTGCATTGTGGGAAGGCGTCGCCATCTTGGTAAGATAAGCTATCCATTGTCATGGTTACTTCGACAGTAAGACCGAGAGAAATAGCGACAGAGAGAGAGAGCAGCTTGATATTTGTTTGCATTTTTGCGATAAGGCACAGTTTCTTGGGAATAAATGAAGAAGGGGGAAGCAAAAGGAAAGGGGCTCTATCGGGAGAGACTAAATAACAACACCATGCAGCGTTATTTAGAGAAACTAGTTGACATCAACAACATGTGGAGCCGTAAGGCCTGCTACAGAATGGACGAAAGACCCAAAGCATTACCACCTTTCACATACCCTGACATAGTCAATTACCTGGTTTATGGTATTAGTGCCTAACGTTACTGCCTTCACAATGCAAGAGTTCAGAAGCTTTAAGTCATTAGAATTCTAATTCTACTTATGAACAATTCTGCTGCGACTGGGTGCAAGACTTAAACCCCCAAACCTCTAACGTTAAACTGCGAGAGTTAAGTCATACCTGGTGTTTCAGGCCTCATTCATATGTGGAAATAAATCTGATATGAATCAGATACGTGCATTTGCACCTGACGTGCAACGTCAAGCGGACAGATCGGACATTCAATGCGAGTCGTACATCATTAAAAAAATGTGTTTTTTGTAAAACATTTCGCGGTACAGATAGCAGCTATATCTATAACAAATTAAACAACTCTAGTTGAATAACAGAGTATTCATTTCGTTCGTTTGTGTTAAATAAAAGGCGAACTGTGCTGAAATGTGTTACTTTTGAAATCATGCTTTGCTCTCTGTTGCTGCTGTCAGTTTATTGGCAAGCAGTTTCTCTAAATAAAGCTGGCTAGCATTGTTATTTAGTCTCTCCCGATAGAACCCCTTTCATTTCTCTTCCTTCTCCATATCTTCCAAAGAAACTGTGGCGTATCGCTAAAATGTAAACAAATACTCATAGACATATACACTAGACTAGACGTCTAGTGTATATATCTATGACAAATACTAAGCTGCGCTGTCTCTCTCTTTCGCTATTTCTGGAATGTTTAGTCGCGCCTCTGTGAAGTTCTGAATGCGTTGCCCCTGGCAACCGATAGCATATCCTACCATCATGGCCGACCAGCTCAGACCCCGCCCAAATCGGCATGTGACTCCTCACTCTCAATAGGATACTACTCCTAAATATAGCCTAAAAAAACTGTATCCGTGACTTATACTGACAGAAACGTCTACGTAGCCTATATTTGGCCTAACATATGCCTAACATTAGCTAACATACTTGTACACATTCTTTTGATCGACATGTACTTAAAATGAATTATTCTAAGGTGTAGTTGTTTACTATTTTGATTTACATACTGTCAACTTAGCCTACATTGTTTGAAAATATTGATTTATAAAGAAAACATATTTGTAGGCCTACATGCCGATGGACGACATCACGATGTTTAACAAACTTGCTTATCATACCATCAACTTTTTTCTTTTCTGATTCTCAAATATGTTAGTGAGTTTGTTTTGTTGTTTAAAAAAATCTTTATAAATTATCTTGATCTCAATGATCTGTAACGTGAGGGGCGCCGTGTTTGGGCCGCAGTTCAGATTACAGCGCGTGAATTAATCAGTTTCTGGGAGAAAAATAGAGTTGACTTTATAGTTATTTACACTGTGTGTCTGATATGAATAAAAACCGTCGGCAAATATATTTGAATGGGTTGTTATTGCTGCTTCTAGACACCATTGTGTATTTTACAAACTATAAATGTGGTCTTTTGACATACATTATATGTTTAAATGTCTAAAACCAAAGATAAACATTATGTGGTTAAAAACACTGAACACTGATTCATGGCACTACCCCTTTAAAGGTGCATTGCGCAACTTTTCATGTTAAAAATACCTGTTTTTCTAACCTATACATGCTTAAAGAACTGCCTGATGGGCTGAATGAGCCCTTCTCTCCTCACTGAGATTGCCTCTATAATCCTGTACAGTAAAATATATAAGAGGGATTCGGGCTCGAATTTGAGACTGGGCGTAACGTCATGCGCGTTCACGCTCACCAGGCTATGTCTTGTAGGTTTGTGTATAAGCCGCCATTCTCCGCATCAGCAAAGACAACTCGTACGTCAAAGGTAGAAGATGGATTCAAAGAGACCGGCTTGTAAGTCCATTCCAAACCCCAACGCAAACTCCACGTAAAGTAAAGAAAAGAAAAATTTTGTCTAGTGCCACCACTCTGGTTGCAGTTTCGCTTGTCGCCAGAGGGGGCGTAGTTCTGCAAAAACTCAGAGACTTGCGTTTTGCACCTTTAAAGGGGTCACGACATGGTTTTTTGTTTTGTTTTATTGTGTTCCCTTAGGTGCAATTATAGTATTACTATAGTTTTTTGTACAAAAAAAAAATAAAAAATGTAGTGATTTATGACATTTTCCCACTCTGTTTCTCACCTCTGATTCAAACAGTCTGTTTTGGGGTGTTTCCCCTTTAAGACTTCAGTGTTAACGCCTATACTGTTATGATTGGCTAACCTCAGTGCTGCTTATGCATACATTATTAACGTTAATCATTTTGTATCACATGTAGACTACACAACCCAGATAGCACAAGTCTATTTGATGTGATGTTTACATCTGGAAGACGTATTTTTAAGAGTGTTTGCTCATCTGCAATACGTCTATAGGACGTTTCCTGTCAGATGTCAAATAGACGTTTAGAAGATGTCTTTAAGATGTAATAATTTAGAATGCATGTTAAACTGACATCTGACATCTTCTAAACGTCTATTTGACATCTGACAGGAAACGTCCTATAGACGTATTGCAGATGAGCAAACACTCTTAAAAATATGTCTTCCAGATGTAAACATCACATCAAATAGACTTGTGCTATCTGGGAATGCTCCACCACGTGAAACTTCGGTCTTCCAATCTTTTACCATCGTGTCAATTCTCAATTGATTTGATTCATATGCGCGAGGGAGGGAGAGTCTGAGAGAGAGAAGAGAGAGAGCAAGACAGTTTGAAGGCGCGCGTGCGGCCGGGGCTCGCTCGCTCTCTGCTCGTTCTTTCAGTAACATGCCCTGTCACACTCATCTGATCACTCGCCGTTCAAAGAAAGCTTTGGCGCGCTGCAGCTGCAAATAAACTGCATCCAACTGCTTTCCCTGACGTCTGGATCGTTCGGCAGCGTATTCAAACATGTTGTTTGTCCACAGCAGGAACAGCACATCTGCGTGGCATCACAGTAATCTTGTAAACAGACCCACTCGCTGCACGACAACGCATGCGATGATGCGAAATGAGGCGTAGTTGTCTTGCGCTGGAGGCGGTCATATGCAAACGACTGGTACGTCACTTCTTACCGTGACGTCACTTAATACCATGGATCCAGAAAAACCTGTAGCTTGATTAAATAAATGCTTCGTTATAATGGGGAGGACGTCTTAAGCTATGAAACTTGCAGGAAGTTTTTATAGTACATAGATCTCTTATATACCAAAAGATCAAGGCAAATTTGGTTTCTCATGTCATGACCCCTTTAAAGAAGTTTGAAAATGGGACACATTATTTTTTATTTATTCTGTAGTATTTATTATTCATTGTAATGGTGTTGATTTTTGGCATTAAGAAAATCTATCCTTCTACATGAATGCAGAAAAAGATGAAGATACCAGTACTGGTGACAAAGCCTCTGGCTCTGGAAATCAAAAACAGGTAATTAAACAGCTAAGATTGATATCACATTAGGAATTGTTTGTGTTTTGAATTATTTATCCATGATTAAATATTGAAAATGAACATCTTTGCCCTATACAAAAAGGCCAAGGTTGCTCCGCAAAGACAGGCGGAGGAGGAACTGCTGTCAGAGGACAGTCAGTTCATAGCAGATTCGTCAATCCAGTAAAACAACGACCTTACCAGAGACCTGCAGAGCCAGGTCAAGGCCTTACAGAAAGAAAACACCAAACTGCGGAGCATGGTAGTTAAAGGCAAGTACCGGTATTGGGTATTATATCATCAAATATTACTCTATATCAAATGGTATTAATCCAAGACCTGAAGGTGGTTTTCAATACGCTTTCTACATCTAGAAAAGCAAATCGCTGCCCACCTATGTGGTCATATGTTGGCCGCATGCATTTTCAGAGAATGTTTGAATAATAAATAAAAAATAATAATAATACCTCAGATTTATATAGCGCTTTTCAAGAGACTCAAAGACGCTTTACAAAAGAATGAAAGAAACAAACAACTTTATTAAGAAATAATTATTTAAAAGACTAAGACCTTAATGAACAAAAGTAACTGGAATTAAGTCTAAAAAGGTGGGTTTTGAAAATGTCAAGGGACAAGGATAACCCTTGAAGAAACATTTGTCACTCACTTAGACAAGTATAAGAAGGAAAATGATGTTGCAATTTGTTCCATGTGATTGTGCAAGTAACAAGTTACAGCCATCGGTAACAGTCTGTATCATCATTATACTGATTGTTACTGTCTAATGAGCCATGTGTGCAAACAAGAATGATATATTGTACACCCATGGAGGTCAGGGTCTGTCCCATCACTTTTTCCTGTTCCGATGTGTTTATTTTAATAAGTCAATTGATTTGTAGCTTCTTGGACTAGTTCAGTTCTAAATGGGTTAATATTAGAAAACTGGAGATGTGGTTTTCAGGCACATATCAGCTTCTGTGGTTGCTGTCTGTATAATATTGTTGCACTTTTTTTCTTAGAAATTCCAGCATTGTTGGTGGATGTGAGAAAGCTTGTCTCCATTAACAAACAACAAAGATGTTGACGACCCTGATGCTGAGAGTGACTGCCCAGGTGAAACGTCACTTTGTACACCTTGCAGACCTTCACAAGTATTTATTAATTGGTAATTTTTGGCTTGGGGTGATTTTCATTTTTTATTTCTTTGCTTATGCTCTTATTTATTTATTTGTTTACAAAAGGTGAACATCGGGAATGATGGAACAGTCACTGTCTCGTCACATTGTTGGGAGATTGCAAAAGCTTGTACACCCCCAATGGGATGGCACGGGTGCTACTGATGGGGCTCTTCAGTGTGGATGTCCTGCTCAAGTCCAACCTGAAAGGAGGGGTCAGCAAGCTGGATTTTACAAGGTCAGCTACCTTTACAAGGTAAAATAGTTTTCAGAGCTGGTGCTTTCCAGTATTGATTTCATGGGGGGGGGGGGGGGGGGCGATCTGGTTTCGCGAACCAGAGGGGCAGCAGGAGGAGTGAGGGAGTAATCATTGTTCTGTTCCACAGATGCTGTTGTAAACCAGTTTCCGACGGCCAAGGAAGCTGATGTCAGAAAATCCATCAACAGTAGAATCTGCGAGCTAAGACACCAGGGGCCTGTTTCTGAAAGGAGGTTAAGTGAAAACTCTGAGTAGGTTAACCCTGAAATGAGGGAAACTCTGAGTTTTCCGTTTCAGAAAGGGAGGTAAGTTAAACCTGAGAAAGCAGGGTAAGTCAAGCCCGTTTCTGAAAGAGAGGTAACTTATACTCAGAGTCAGTTACTATGGCAACTTACTCTGTGAACCTAACCTGGTCGGGAGCAGGTTTTCTTCAGAAAACCCAGAGTTTATTTTGGTCTCCTC
Organism: Semotilus atromaculatus; assembly: GCA_031834385.1. Taxonomy (NCBI): domain Eukaryota; kingdom Metazoa; phylum Chordata; class Actinopteri; order Cypriniformes; family Leuciscidae; genus Semotilus; species Semotilus atromaculatus. The sequence continues at coordinate 21,895,091 of JAULUF010000007.1, forward strand.
CCCTTTTTTAAAGAGGAAGTGGTGTTTAAACACCTCATTGATTCTTTGGGAACATATTTATTGCGCACATTTCAGTCACGCAGAGCGCATCAAAGGGAATGAAATGGCATGTCCTTTTATGGATGATCCTATTGACGAAGAGGCTGTATTACTTCGTAGGCAGTTACATTTACGTCGGGAGAGGATTTTGAGGCCCAGAGTGGATTTTTTGTCATATCCCTATCCATTTTTATTTGAGCGTTACCGTTTTTCTTTACAGTCAATAAGATACATCCATAATCTCATCCATCCTTACATCAGACACATCAACCATCGCGGCCGTGCTCTTACATCCGAGCAGATTCTTTGCGTTGCCTTACGTTTCTTTGCGAATGGAAGTTTTCTTTATAACATCGGGGATGCAGAACATTTTAGTAAGGCTACTGTTTGCAGAGCGGTAAGGAAAGTGTGCCTCGCTCTTAAGCGCTTTCTGAGAATTTTTGTATTGTTTCCTGGGCACAAACCAGTGAGAGTCATCAAAGAGGAGTTTCACAGGATTGCAGGTCAGTGGTGTATAAATCGGGTTAAATGAGGCTAACCTGATAAATTACATTCAGTTAAGAATATCTTGCTGCGACCCCTGGAAGTAACCTAATAATTAGAATTCCCTTTAGGATTTCCGAATGTGGTTGGATGCATTGATGGCACACATATTCCGATCATTGCACCTTCTGAAAATGAAGCGGACTATGTGAACAGGAGATCCATCCACAGTATTAATGTGCAGGTACACTGACAGCCTACTGTTTCTAATGGTCAAAGACTACATCACAATACTGTAACATGACTCATTCTTTGCACTGTCAAGATCATATGTGATGCTGCACATATAATCACAAATGTGGAGGCCAAGTGGCCCGGCTCTGTTCATGACTCAAGAATCTATCGGGAGTCAACCCTGAGCAACAGACTGGAAAGGGGTAAGTAAATGCTATACACATATTTCAATGTATGCTCTAAACACTTACAGGGGAATTTCTATGCAGCTCTAAAGCAATGTGAACTTTCTTACAGGAGAGATTGATGGCTTTCTGCTGGGAGATAGGGGTTACCCATGCTGACCAAATCTTATGACCCCTTACCCAGAACCTGAACCAGGCCCACAGCAGCGCTTCAATGTGGCACACTGCAGGACGAGAGCCCGGGTGGAGATGACCATAGGCCTGTTGAAAGCACGTTTCCAGTGCCTACGTCACCTCAGGGTAACCCCTGAAAGGGCCTGCGACATTATTGTGGCATGTGTTGTTCTCCATAATATTGCCATAATTAGAGGGGAGCAACACCCTGCCCTACAATTACAAGACCCTGAGGAAGACCCTATCAACCCTGCAGATTTCCAGGATGGAAGGGTAGTCCGGGATATGATATGCCGCAATGTCTTCTCAGATTAATACACATGATATCCACCACCACCACCACAAAAAAAATGAATAAACACAAAATCACAGCAATTTATGGTGTTCTTTATTTCATACAAATGCAACCAATAATGAATAAACAAAATCACAGCAATTTATTTATTTCTTCTTCATTTCCTAAAAAAAAAAAAAAAAAAAGATTTTATAATAGTTTCAATACTTAATTCACCTGTGACCATACACTCACCTCTAGCTTTAGTTTCAGTATGTCGATTTCCAGATCTGCCTTTTGGATCTGGCGGTCCAAGTATACAACTTCTTTTTAATAAGAAGAAGTCTATATAACTCCTTAACTGGCAACTGAAAATACATTAGATTAGAGTTACATCATGAAGTCTAAAATTCAGAATTAAACTGTGGCATTTACTGTAAATCACTGAACTGTGTTCATCTGTGCACCAGAAGTTGATGGACCGTCCTCCTGCTGTTCTTCCACACTCTGGGGGGTAGAGATAAGAATGACCATTTATATAGATATAAACTTAGATTCTATAGGCTACTCCACATATAAATGTGAATGTGTAGACATATAATATTAAAATTACCTCTGTAGGCCTGTCTGTGGCAGCAGAAATGGTTTCTTCATCCCCATCATCCTGTGAAGATGAGCATTTCATAGAGTACACTTTATAATACTATTTGTCATAATTGTGTATTGTGATGGTGTATGGAGTAGGCTACTGACAACTGTATGGGGTACTGTTGGGACAGGAGGCTCCAAGAGGCAGATATTACCATCTGAATCTGTTGGGACCAACAAAAAACCCAACCCAAAGTAATATAAATGGAAATATCACATTTAGTCTATATAAAAAAAAATAACACATACTGTAGGTAGACCTCTTACATTTTATGAAGGCACTTAAATCTTCTGGAGTGACTGGCTCTGATGAAGTCCCTCCAGGAATTCCCTCAGCCATTGGCCTTCCAGCATTTAGGCTCAGGGCCATCTCTTCTGCATCTGTCAGAGGTGGTGGTGCAGGTCCTCCCCCTGTTTTACGAGCATCTGCCTTCTTTCTGTTGGCTGAGTAGAGGTCAAATGAGAATGAACATTTAGACCTATGTCAAAAATGCTGCTGCACTGATAGACACTGAATGCTATTAGTCATTTAATATGTCAAATGTTTGTAAAGCCAGGTAGCTACTCTAATCCTATGATATGCTCAAGGCTTACCTGCTTGAAGTATGTTTTTATATTTCATTTTCAGCTGCTGCCATGTTCTTTTGATGCCTGCAGGATTGCACCTATCCATGAAAATTAAATTAGGTTTAATAAAATACTGTTCTTCCAGTTTCACCTCTGATATTATAACAGTTGGGTAAGTTACTCTAAAATAGTTCTTAATTACTAACTACAAAGTTTATCTTCAACTAGTCTAATTAGATTAATGTAATAATTACTATCTCTAGAAAGTATTGGTCTACTTACTAATTTGTTTTACTTACTTATTAAGTACTTTCTAAATCCCAAATCAACCTCAACCACTTGAAAAATACAAGGAGAGACAAGAAACTGCACTTCTAATGCTTTCAACTAAACAATATACAATTGCATGAATTATTCTTAAATTGACCAAGTGTGTAACTAGGGAGAAAGTTACATTAAAAATATACCTTTTAAAATTTGATATTAAATCCACTATTGTTTTTTACAGAATTGTTTTATAGTCTTTAATTTAATTACAATATTTAGATGACTTAGTAACTTAATTCATTACACCCAACACTGTATAAAAGTAATTAAAATGTAAACTTACGCATTGACTCGGGCAGCTATTATCTCCCAAGCTAACTCTCTCTCCTTCGCCGCTGCAGCCGTGTTGCTTTTTTTTTTTAATACATGTTCAAATTCTGCATATGCTTGCATAAGCACATCCAGTTCTGCTGGTGAGAAATATGCACACCTTTTTTTGTCTGGCGCTGTTGCCATGGTGACTCGTAATATCTGCGCTCCATTGATAATGGCTTTTTATAGTTGTGGTGCACGTGCTTAACTCCGAGTCAGTCAACTCAGAGTTGATTGAACTAACTCATTTCAGCTGTTCTGTAACCGAAAACTCAGAGTTTCCCATCTCAGGGTAAGTCAACTCAGAGTTCAAGCTTTAACTCAGAGTTGGTTGAACCTCCTTATTGAAACGGGCCCCAGGTGAAGCGCAAAAGTGTGGTTATCGTTTAAATCAGTGAAGAACCAAGATGGACTCCTAACCAGGATAACGGACTGTTCTTTTGGCAATTTATTTCTTTGCTTTTCCCCGCTGCACAAAGGTCCTTGAAAGTTTGTATATTATTTATTTATTCATTATTATTTGTGCATTTTGTTTATAGATATTTGATTTATATTTTATAACAGCTCTACTGAAAGTTTGTTGATGATTGAAATTGCTTTAATTTATAATTTGCACACACTCACACTTATTTCCTACCAGTTATCAACTACAGAATGTCTGTTGTTCTGTTTATCTATCAAAATGTGTAACGTTATCGCATATTTGTCTGTTTTACAATGGCTAACGTTAACTAACTTAGCTCTAATTGTGTAAATGTATCACATGATGTTTGTTTGTTTTAAAATGGCTATAGCATTACCCAGATCTGCATCAGATGAGTGCCATGATTTTATTTACCCCTATAACATGATCTTTGTACCATAGGTTGATATTGTTTGGTCAAAACAAAAGTTTTTTGTTAGTAGGTAACAAACCTGTAACAAATGTCAGCCAATCAGGAAAGAGAACCCATTTATTAGCTTAAATTTAAAACCTAAAACCATTTTGTGCTTACAGGTGCTGTACGTGCAAATGGTTTGTGTCCCACAGACACAGACATTCAACGTCATGCCATAAGATGGTTTAACTTGGCTGCAGACCGTGGTGCGGCGAGGAGGCGCCTGACCAACCGGTCGTCTAACCATGCTGAGGCAGATGATTAGGCTATTATGTTTATGTGTTCTTTTGTTAAATAAAATGTTTTATTTCTTTCAAATTGTTTCAGTTTTAATTTAAATAGTCTTTCACAGGCTACACATTGTTTTCCAATTCAGAGACCATATGCCCTTTACAAATTCCATTGGCCTGTAGCCTATTTATAATCAACATCTCCTCTCCTATAGCACTACTTAACTAGTCTTGCTTTACACTTAGAACTGACACTCGACTGTTTAAAAACAGCACTCACTGATGCACTTATTCTTATTGTACTCTAACTTATTTTTTTTTATATAATTGTTGAGAGAATTGCCTTAAAAGGCAAGCTGTGTAGGCAGTCGCTTTGGTAAAAAATGCGTCAGCCAAATTGTAGCCTAGTGCATCACAGACTAACAAGGCGCAGTGCAATCATGTTCACACACTGGATTCATTGCATGAATTTTGGATGAGGATGTTATCAGGCAGTGTGGGGAAAAAAGTGGCATTGCAGACAGAATTTTATGAACGGGTCCAACGGACCCGGGCTGGATACGATGCTCATATGTCCGGGTCCAAAACGGACCCGGAGCGGATATGCGGCTCATTCGCGGATCCAAAGCGAAGCCGGGGCGGATGTACCCATTTATGTACGGATACGCAAAGGGACCGCCGCGATGTCGGACCGGATCCGCGAGCCGCCACCGGGGCGGATCCGCCGCGGTGTGCAAGTGGACACAGTTTCGGATCCGCATTCTTGATCCGTTCCGGAGTTCACTACCTCCGCGGCGGATGCACTTCGGATCAGTTTGCTGTCTGGGATTAGGCTTGTTTGAGATGCGCCTTGCCTCGCCTGAATTGTATGCGAGAGTAGGCGGCTGCAGTGAGGGGAGGAGTGAAAAAAGCGCAGGCAAGACGGACAGATCTCTCTTCTCACGGTGGATCAGACACCTGAGAGATCAAGGCGGATATCGCGGGATAGCCTACACGGCCGGGATTCACGCTCGTGCAGGTGTTGCTAATAAACTGGATGTAATTTAAGTTCTGTTGCTTTTATATGAAAATAAATATAATGAACAAGATACCCAAAGTACTTGCTATTTAATTCCATTCCAAATACGCGTTTATCAATATTTTTTTCTTTAATACAGACATGTGTTTTTATTATTTTATTTTCTATAAAAATGACATCACATAACCCATATCGCACTGTCAGAGAGTTTATTCACACATAACGTACGTATACACATAAAACATGAGTTATAAAATATTTTTTTTTGAAAGAGAACAATACATCACGTTTGTTTAAACCAATGAGCATTAAGCTGTGTCGTCAGCAAAGTCGTTTCCCATCATGCTTTTGATCAGCGCAGTCGGTGGAGAGCAACTGCGCTCGACTGCAGAATCCGACACGTGCGCCTTGCGCTCGCGAGAGTTTTTTGACATACGTCAGCATGACATCAGAGCATGGCGGACTCTCGCGTTGATCACCGGTGATCGGGGGGGCCAAGATGGCGTCTGTCTAGGTAGACGTGTTTGTTTTCAGTCGCAGGTAAATTGGGGATTTGCAGCTAACAGCTAGTCCATTTTTTTAACATGCAATTGCCTCTTACATCTTAACTTGATCGGATATAGGGCCCTATCTTGCACTCAGCGCACGATCTGAAACGCAAGTGTCAAAGCGCAAAGCGCAAGTAACTTTGTGGGCGGATCCCGGCGCTGTTGCTATTTTCCCTGCGGGATAAATGCCTCTTGCGCCTGGCGCAAATCTAAAAGGGGTTGGTCTGAAGTAGCTTCATTATTCATAGGTGTGGTTTGGGCGTAACGTGAAATAAACCAATCAGAGCGTCATATCACATTCCCTTTAAGAGCATGATGAACGAGATGCGCTTGTTCCATGGCGCAATACTATTATAACGGCGCATTTACCAGGCGTGCTTCAGAATCGGTTCACAGCCGAGGAGATCGATGTTCTCGTCAGGGCCGTAAAAGAAAGAGAAGTGACATTAGGGATGGGACAAACCCACCCAAATTAGCTTCGGTTATACATGCATATAATAATTTGGGTAAATATGTAGGCCTAAGCTTTATGCCTATTTTTCCGATCGCCATGGACACAACATATTAATACTGTGAAGCTGCTTTGATACAATCTCTATTGTGAAAAGCACTATATAAATATACTTGACTTGACTGGACAACAATGATTTCCCTCGTGTTTTAATATTTTTCCTTATAATAATGTATCATTTGCAAAAAGGAAAATGCATCTGTGTAGATGAGAGAATCATCTACAGTGTATGCGCGTTGTTCACACTCTGTATTATGACCAAGCACGCGCGCTTAAAATAGCATCTGAATGTACGCGCAACGCGCCACTGACTTTAGACTAGGTTTTTTTCTGGTCAGTGGCGCAATTGTTTTCTGGAACTGCAAAATAGCATGAGGGAAAGTTTGCGCCGGAACACGCCTCCTCTTTGCGCTGAACCGCCCCGGGTAGCGCAAGTGTATTTCTTAGTTAACCGACGTGTGTCTGTGGAGGGAAAAGTCCGCTTTGCGCAGGTGCAAAATAGGAATGATACATGCGTCGGTGTACAAAGTCAATTGCGCCGGGTGCAAGATAGGGCCCATATACTCTAAGCTTTGAATGGGCAAAAAAAGGAATAGGAAACAACAATTCGCTCTTCTCAATACTGAAGCAGACGAGATGGATCTTTCTTGCGAGCTCGCCTTAGAATCGCGATGCCCCAATGATTTTCCTGATCTGTCTGAGGCTCATAAAAGTGAGTCTCCTGCTAAAAAGAGGAACAAATTTGGCTCGAAAATGGAGCCCGAGAATACATCTGAAGTGCTTGAAGCCATTCAGGCGCTTAGCTTGAAAATTGATTGTACACTTTCAAAGATTTCAACGATCGAGAAGACTACGGAGCTTACTTCGGCTAAGGTGGACAGTTTAGCAACTTCTGTGCAACAACTCATCGCTGATGTTAAAACTCACGATGAACGACTATCCGCGATGGAGAAGGAAATGCGAGCTTTGAAGTCTGAAAATGTGTCTCTGAAGGAAAATATAGCCGAGGCGCAACGTTACAGTCGAAGATGGTCACTCAAAATGCAAGGTTTGAAAGAGACTGATGGCGAAGACGTTAGACGGATAACTATCGATGCTCTTGCAAAAGTTGCTCCTAAAATACAAGACCAACTTGAACGGGTGGTGGATGTAGTTCATCGTCTTGGTCGCAAATCTACTCCGTCAAATGTGAACTCTAAGCGGGCCATCGTCATTCTCTTCTCGATGCGCATCTACCGTGACGAGGTCTGGAGGGCTGCCAGAAACTCCAAGTTCTTACTGGATAACAACCTTCGCATCTCCGAATTACTGTCACCTGAAGATAAAGCAGCAAGAGAGAAACTGTGGCCAAGGGTGAAGAAGGCTCGGGAGGAAGGTAAAAGAGCCATGTTCCGCGGTCCGTTTGCTTACATTGAAGGGAAAAGAATTGACTCCAATGAAACATTTCTGAACAATAGCCTAAATTAAAAGATGATGCATCGAATGACTAAATATCCCTGACTGTTTCACGAAAGGTCTACTGGATGCTGCTTCCCCTGGTTCATAGTTAGATAAGTTTTCTGCAACTTCAAGACAATAGGTCTTGGAGTGGTGCGTTGTAAAGTAAGTTAAGCTTCATCGCTTAATCGTTCTTTTTTCTTGCTGATTTATTTATTTTGTTTTTTTTTAATGGCTTTTAAGTTTTATTCTTTGAGCATAGCATCTTTGAATGTAAGGGGTATTCGCGAAAACACGAAGCGTAAAGCTTTATTTCTTTGTTTTAAACGGAGTGATGCTGACATTATTTTCTGTCAGGAGACACATTCTACGGACTTAGATGTGAAATTTTGGAAATCTCAATGGGGAAACTCAATCTATTTCGGTCATGGAACTTCACATTCAGCAGGAGTTATGGTCTTGTTGCACCGATTTAAAGGAGACGTACTTAATTTTGTTGCAGATGAAAATGGAAGGTGGATAGTCTTGACTGTTAAATTGGACAACACAACATTTATACTTTGTAATGTTTACGGTCATAATTCCAGAGTGTTAAATAAGACCCTGTTTGCCAAAGTTTCTGATGTTGTTCAGTCTAAACTTAGCAATTTCCAGGCTCCATACGTTATATGTTCAGGTGATTTCAATGAATGCATGGATGATATGATTGATAGATACCCTCCTCGTTCCTCTCAAGGTGCTGTTCAGCCCAGTGTGGCATCTCTTTGTGCCAACTTATTACTTGATGATATTTGGCGTTTCTATAACCCTGGGAAGTTAGAATATACATGGTCTAACAAAAACAAATCTTTGCAATCTAGAATCGACTTGTTCCTAATTACTAATTCAGCTTTACATCTTGTTAAGGAAATTGTTCATAGTTATGCCCCATTAACCGACCATAAACTTATCTCTTTAACTCTTACAGGCTCAGAAAGGATTTCTTGTCACGGTTCACAGGTTCACTCTCATTCTGTGTGTTACTGCTCTGATCTGATTGCCCATGAGTGTCAGCTGTGCTGACGAGCAATCAGATCAGTCGCAGGTGTACCTCGTTTGTGAGTCCTATATGTAGTGCTGTGTTTGTCATGTTCAGTGTCAGATCGTTGTTCGTCCTTGGTCCTGTTCGGGTCTCATGTTTGTTTCAGTCTCGTTTCCAGTTCCCGTTCACGGATTCCTGCAGCCCTCTGCCAGCGCTGTTACTCTGCTTCAGTGGATTATCTGGCCCGTGTCGTCTCACTCTGTTTCAGTGGATTATCTGGTTCGTGTCGTTTCACTCTACTTCAGTGGATTACCTGGTCCGTGTTGTTTCACTCTGCTTCAGTGGATTATCTGGTTCGTGTCGGACTTACTGGGTTACAGGACCACGCTTCACCCACTGCTGTCATCTGCGCTGCCAAGGCTCTGCTGTCTGACACAGATCTTCACCAGCCTTCCTGTTTTCACTGTTCACTCAGCATTAATAATAAATACTTTTTACTTGCAATTGGATCCTGTGATTCCTACCCTGACATAACGATCTGACCACGTTATGGATCCAGCAAGTATGGCCGAGCTACGTGAGATACTGAACGAGAACAACGCACGTTTCGATCGGCAGGATGAACAGATCACAGCCACCGGTCGTGCTGTTCAGACCTTGGTGGCGCAGATGGCAGAACTCTCCTCCCAGTTACAGCAGCTGAGAACCGAGCCTGCCCACGGGACCGCTGCGCCTAATCCACCACCCGCTGTTCCACCCCCGGCCCAGCCTTCCAACAGTCCGGAGCCTCGTCTACCTCCTCCTGCTGCCTATTCGGGTGAGCCACAACTATGTCGTGCATTCCTGACTAAATGCTCACTGTATTTTGCTCTCCAGCCGTCATCATTCCCCACCGAAGAATCCAAAGTAGCCCTTGTAGTCACACTACTCTCTGGACGAGCGGCGCTGTGGGGAACCGCCGTATGGGAGCAAGGGCATCAGTGCTTGACGTCCTTCCAGTCCTTCGGCGCAGAACTTAAGAAGGTGTTTGATCGCGCAGTCTCAGGGAGGGAGGCGGCCAGGTTCTTGGCAGACCTTCGGCAGGGTCACAGATCAGTGGCGGACTATGCCATCGAGTTCCGGACACTGGCCGCGGAGTGCAAGTGGAACAGCGAGGCGCAGTGGGACATCTTTCTGCATGGGTTGGCCGACCGCATCCAGGCTGAGATCTACACTCTGGACCTACCTGCAGCACTAGATGGTCTGATTGATTTAGCCATTCGAGTGGACTCAAGACTGCAACGTCGAGATCTGATCATGCAGAGGAGTTTGATTCCAGACGTACAGAATAATCCTGTTACACCTTCCTGTGATGCGGTCGGCCCTACATTCGACCCGGAACCCATGCAGTTGGGCAGAGCTCGGCTCTCTCGGGAGGAGAAGGAGCGGAGGAGAGCCCAGGGGCTGTGCTTATACTGCGGGACCGGGGGACATTTTGCCACAAAGTGCCCGGTAAAAGCCAAGGCCCGTCAGTAGCGAGGAGGTTACTGACGGGTGACATTACTTTTGAGAAAACCTCCCGTGAATCGACGCGCCTCCCGGTCAGACTGCAGTGGGCCACTTCTCACCACATCTGTGACGCGCTCGTGGACTCTGGAGCGGAGGGGAGTTTTATGGACCGAGATCTGGCACAGCGCCTGGGTATTCCCATCATTCCCATCACTCATCCCATATCTGTCAACGCACTAAGTGGTCAACTCCTGTCACCCGTCACGCACTCCACCGGACCGGTGAGTTTGACTACTTCTGGCAACCATGTGGAGGAGATCCATTTTCTCCTCATTGACTCTGCTTTTGCGCCTGTGGTGTTAGGGCACCCCTGGCTCACCCTCCATAACCCTCACATTAACTGGCGGCAGAGCTCTATCATGTCTTGGAGTGAGAATTGTCATGCGTCTTGTTTGGTGTCTGCGTGTTCTTCTGTGTCTTGTTCTGTGTTGCAGGATGAGCAGGTGGACCTGTCTAACGTGCCCGAGGAATATCTCGACCTGAAGGAGGTGTTCAGTAAGTCTCGGGCTGCTTCTCTTCCTCCTCATCGTCCCTATGACTGTGCGATAGATTTATTGCCAGGGACATCTCCGCCTAAGGGCAGATTATACTCTCTTTCCGTTCCCGAGAGGGAGGCCATGGAGAAATATATTTCTGATTCTCTGGCATCCAAGTTCATCCGCCCTTCCTCTTCCCCCGCAGGGGCGGGATTCTTCTTTGTGGGTAAGAAGGACGGTTCCTTGCGTCCTTGTATTGACTATCGAGGGTTGAACGACATCACGGTAAAGAATACCTATCCTTTGCCTTTGATGTCTTCAGCCTTTGAGAGACTGCAGGGCGCCTCCTTATTCACAAAGTTGGATCTTCGTAACGCCTATCATTTGGTCCGCATCAGGAAGGGGGATGAGTGGAAAACCGCTTTTAACACCCCCAGGGGGCACTTTGAATACTTGGTTATGCCGTTCGGGCTTTCCAACTCCCCCGCGGTTTTCCAGGCACTCGTCAACGACGTGTTGAGAGACATGGTTGATCAGTTCATATATGTCTACCTGGATGACATATTGATTTTTTCTTCGTCTCTCCAGGAACATGTTCAACACGTCAGACGAGTGCTTCAGAGGCTGTTGGAGAATGGGCTTTATGTCAAGGCGGAGAAATGCGTTTTTAATGCACAGTCTGTTCCCTTTCTAGGATACATCGTGTCGTCTGAGGGGATGCGTATGGATCCCGACAAGATTCAGGCAGTGGTAGATTGGCCAACCCCAGACTCCCGCAAGGCCCTGCAGAGGTTTCTGGGCTTTGCCAATTTTTACCGACGTTTTATTCGCAACTATAGCCAACTAGCCGCGCCTCTGACCGCCTTGACCTCCACCATGACGACGTTCAGGTGGTCTAGTGCAGCGGAGTCTGCATTTTCCAAACTTAAGGACTGCTTTGTTTCAGCCCCCATTCTGGTTGCCCCTGATTCTTCTCGTCAGTTTGTGGTGGAGGTCGACGCGTCAGAGGTGGGGGTAGGCGCGGTTCTCTCCCAACGCTCCCCCGCAGACAACAAGGTTCATCCGTGCGCGTATTTTTCTCATCGCTTATCTCCTGCCGAACGTAACTACGACATTGGTAATAGAGAATTGTTGGCAGTCAAGTTAGCCTTGGAGGAGTGGCGTCATTGGTTGGAGGGTTCGGGGGTACCCTTTATCGTTTGGACCGATCATAAGAACCTTGAGTACATCAGATCCGCCAAACGTCTTAACTCTAGGCAGGCTCGGTGGGCACTTTTTTTTGGTCGATTCGATTTTTCCATCTCCTACCGTCCAGGTTCCAAGAACATCAAACCTGACGCGTTGTCCCGCATTTTTGACCAATCTGAACGCCCGGTTTCTCCCGAGTCCATCGTTCCACAGAGTCGTGTGGTGGCAATGCTGACCTGGGAGATCGAGTCGAAGGTCCGCACTGCCTTACATGGGGTAGTGCCTCCGCCCGGATGCCCACCAGGTCGATTGTTTGTGCCAGAGAGATTGCGGTCCAACGTTATCCAGTGGGGTCATTGTTCCAAGCTAGCTTGTCATCCGGGAGTTAATCGTACCATCTTTCTCATTAAACAACGGTTCTGGTGGCAGACCATGGCTCGCGACACTCGTCGTTTTGTATTGACCTGCTCCGTCTGTGCTAGCTGTAAGACCTCCACTCGTCCTCCGGCTGGGCTCCTTCAACCGTTGTCAGTGCCTTCGAGACCCTGGTCACACATTGCGCTAGATTTCGTCACAGGCCTCCCTGCCTCACAGGGTAACACGGTGGTTTTAACCGTGGTGGATAGGTTCTCGAAGGCAACTCATTTCATTCCTCTGCCCAAATTACCATCAGCCAGAGAGACAGCGGTGGCTGTCATAGACCACGTTTTTCGGATTCATGGCCTCCCGACGGACGTGGTCTCTGACAGAGGACCCCAGTTTATATCCAAGTTTTGGAGAGAGTTTTGCCGGTTGCTGGGGGCGAATGTCAGTCTTTCCTCTGGTTTTCATCCCCAGAGCAACGGACAGACGGAGAGGGCCAACCAAGATTTAGAACGAGGGTTGCGATGTTTAGCTTCACAGAACCCGTCCTCTTGGAGTCAGCACATCTCATGGGTTGAGTACGCGCATAACTCATTACCAGTGTCGTCCACGGGCCTGTCTCCGTTTGAGAGTAGTTTAGGGTACCAGCCACCAATCTTTCCTAGTCTGGAATCCGAAGTCGCGGTTCCCTCCGCTCACGAATTCGTCCAGAGGTGCAGACACATCTGGAGAACGGCCAGGGAGACCCTTCTCCAGGTGGGTTTGCGCACCAAGGCCCAGGCCGATCGCCACAGGTCGAAGCCTCCCGTCTACGTCGCTGGTCAAAAAGTGTGGCTTTCATCTACTGATATTCCTCTCCGCTCCGCTTGTAGAAAACTTGCTCCTAAATTTATTGGCCCGTTTACCATCACCAAGATCCTTAGTCCGGTGACGGTCCGCCTCAAATTTCCTCCGGCGTACCGGAGAATTCATCCCGTTTTCCATGTGTCTAAAATCAAGCCCTTTTTTCGTTCTCCTATTAATCCGCCAGTCCCGGTTCCTCCACCGCCGCGAATCGTAGATGGGGAACCAGTTTATTCGGTTAATCGTATTCTGGACGCAAGGCGGAGGGGACGTGGATTCCAGTACTTGGTGGACTGGGAGGGTTACGGTCCGGAGGAGAGGAGTTGGGTTCCTGCCCGGGACATATTGGATCATTCCCTTATCGATGCTTACAATCGCCAGGTAGGTCCCTCTGGGAGCGTCAGGTGACGCTCCTAGGGGGTGGGGTAATGTCACGGTTCACAGGTTCACTCTCATTCTGTGTGTTACTGCTCTGATCTGATTGCCCATGAGTGTCAGCTGTGCTGACGAGCAATCAGATCAGTCGCAGGTGTACCTCGTTTGTGAGTCCTATATGTAGTGCTGTGTTTGTCATGTTCAGTGTCAGATCGTTGTTCGTCCTTGGTCCTGTTCGGGTCTCATGTTTGTTTCAGTCTCGTTTCCAGTTCCCGTTCACGGATTCCTGCAGCCCTCTGCCAGCGCTGTTACTCTGCTTCAGTGGATTATCTGGCCCGTGTCGTCTCACTCTGTTTCAGTGGATTATCTGGTTCGTGTCGTTTCACTCTACTTCAGTGGATTACCTGGTCCGTGTTGTTTCACTCTGCTTCAGTGGATTATCTGGTTCGTGTCGGACTTACTGGGTTACAGGACCACGCTTCACCCACTGCTGTCATCTGCGCTGCCAAGGCTCTGCTGTCTGACACAGATCTTCACCAGCCTTCCTGTTTTCACTGTTCACTCAGCATTAATAATAAATACTTTTTACTTGCAATTGGATCCTGTGATTCCTACCCTGACATTTCTAGCCTTAGAGGGTACTGGAAATTTAATAATACTCTTCTTAAAGATGATAACTTTAATGCTTGTGTTAAAAATATTGCCAAAGATAGTTTTGGAGGATTAAACGAAGGATTTAAAAATAAATGGGAGTTTTTTAAATATAATGTCAGAAAGATTGCAGTTAAACGCAGTAAAGAGTTAAAAAAAATAAACAAACAAAAGGAAATAGAATTACTTGATAATTTAGGTATATTGGAACAGAAGAAAATTCTAACTAAAGAAGATGAAGTTGAATTAGCTGAAATTCAATCCCAACTAGATCTGATCTACCTTGATCTAGCTAAGGGTGCCTTTATTCGTTCAAGGGCAAAATGGCTAGAAGAGGGTGAAAAAAATACCAGCTATTTTTTTCGCTCTAGAGAAAAGAAATCTTAAAAGAAATACTTTATCAGCTCTAAATATTAATGGTAGCTCTTGTACAGACCCTAAACAAATATCTGATTCAGTTTTCTCTTTTTATAGTAATTTATATAACTCTAAATTTGATCTGCTTAATTGTAAAAAATTCATTAAAATAATTAATCAGAACATTCCTACTATTGATAAAGAACTTCATGATTTATGTGATTCAAACATAACTCGTCTTGAGGTTAAAGATGCCCTTTTTAAAATGAAAAAAAGGAAAGCACCTGGTATAGATGGGCTGACAGTAGAATTCTATTTACATTTTTGGGAACAAATTGAAAACCCTCTTTATAATATGTTAATTGAATGTATTAATAGTGGCGAAATGTCTGCTACCATGAAACAGGGAGTTATCTCGTTAATTGCCAAACCTGATAAAGACCCACATCTTTTAGAAAATTGGAGGCCAATCTCCCTTCTTACAGTTGATTATAAATTAATTACTTCGGTATTTGCTAACAGATTACAAAAAGGGTTAAATAAAATAATCAGTGAATATCAAACAGGCTTTCTAAAAGGTCGGCATATAACTAATAATATTAGACTAGTGCTTGACCTTTTGGACTATGCTGATAGTGTAGAAGATGGAGCTGTCATTCTTTTTTTGGATTTTTTTAAGGCGTTCGACACTGTTGAACACAACTTTTTGTTTAAAACTATAGAACTTTTTGGTTTTGGGAACAATTTTCTAAATATTGTTAAGATGTTCTACACTGATATCACTAGCTCTGTGATTCTTAATACCTCCACCACTAAAAGATTCAATATTAATCGCGGAGTGCGTCAAGGTTGCCCAATCTCCCCTTTTTTATTTTTATTAGTAGTTGAATTATTATCAATCGGTATTGTCAATAATGATGAAATCCAAGGTCTTAAAATTTTTGATAAGGTACTTAAGATATCCCAATTGGCAGATGACTCTACTTTGTTCTTAAAGAACGTGTCCTTTATTCCTAATGCTATTTCCTTCATCAATCATTTTTCAAGGGCGTCTGGTTTAACGTTAAATTTATCTAAATGTGAAATCCTCCCTTTACACAATTTAAATGATAAACATATAATGAACATTCCAGTAAAATCCTCTGTTAAATACTTAGGAATCTTTGTTACAAAAAATTTTCATGAAAGGCAAATCCTAAATTTTTCTTCTAGATTAAAGAAGACAAAAGTAGTGTTAAATTGCTGGTTACAACGTGATCTTTCCATTTACGGTCGTGTCTTATTATCCAAAGCGGAAGGTTTATCTCGATTTGTTTATCCAGCTCTATCACTGCATGTTAAAGATTCTAACTGCAAAAATATTAATAATTTATTCTTCTCTTTTGTTTGGAAAAATAAATCCCAAAGACTTAAAAAAAGGGTTCTCACTAATAAGAAGGCTGAAGGAGGCCTGGAGATGCTTTATTTTGAGGATGTAAATAAGACCTTTAAGGTTAACTGGCTTAAGAGATGTTTGATCACTCCTAATTCTCTTTGGAACCATATTCCTTATAGTCTCTTTAATCAAATTGGTGGCTTAAAATTTCTGTTAACATGTGATTATAAAATTTCTAAAATCCCCCTCAAATTATCCAAATTTCATCAGCAAGCTCTTCTCGCTTGGAAAATTTGTTACTGTCACAATTTCTCTCCTCACACCTCTTTAATTTGGAATAATGGGAATATAACTGTTTCCAATAAATCCTTGTTTTTAACAAATTGGTTCAACAGAGACATTAATCATCTTATAAAAATGTTTGACAATTCTGGGAATCTTTTAACTTACGAACAATTCATGTCAGTAGTGTTAACATATACCATGTGTCACTTTTTGATTGATTTATGGCCCCCTGTCACTCATGACTGACAGTATTCTTGTATCATGAAACCAGCGCTTCTGATTTATGATGGGTCACTGACAGGCTCCGGTATGTCTAGGCTGCGCGACGCCGTGTGACATCCTCCGTGCTGATGTCCGGTGGCATTTAAAAGACAAAACAGATCAAGCAGATGTTAAAATTTGACTTTTACGACTGGTTTAATGAACTCACACCTCAAAACTTGCCTTTGTAGTTTTTATGGTATGTTCCGCCCTGTTATACCTTATTCACAACAACGTCACTACCTACGTTTTTTGCTGCAGTTTTAAATAAGGTTAGGGAATACACTGTTGAACACAGAAGACATTCTACAACTTTCCTGATACAATGGCTGCTCCGAGAACTCCTAAAACCCCTAGAAAGGTTATGTGTATTTCGCCAACAAGAGGACTTGTTGAAATGAGAGAAGATCTAACTTTTGCACCGCGGAAGAAACAGCAAAATGTTAGCTTGACAAAGTTTCTTCATGAAGACTCGGCTTTTGTGAAACGTGATTTCTCAATGTCTGGTAATTGTGTGGTGAGATATGTGTTTGACAAGGTGCAGCGTTGTGTGAAACTCTACACGGCAGATGTTGAAGAAGATTTTACATCTCAGAACCCATGTCTGATTTTCCACGACAAAGACTGGTTTGTGTTTTTCCACTACGTTTGGAGAGATTTGCACGACTGTGGTGATAATCCATTGTACGTAGCCGAGTGGGATGGCTTAATTCCTGACACAAGATTTCGTGTGGTCGGGGACCATAGTAAAAAGTTACCAGACGATTGTGTTTATGTTTTCTGCTGCAACGACAAGACAAAGCTCTGCGAACGAGCATGGCCTATTCGTGAATCTGAGCATCACTTGTGCTATGACATGAAATTTTTGTTTCAGTGGAAAGATGTTCGTATGCTTGACACTGTATTTACATGCGTGGACAAGATGTTTAGATGGTGCGACATGTATGACCGTTACAGTTCTGTAAAGATTAAATTGTTTCACCCTAAGGAGGGCGTCGCCAATGCTGAAGACCGCCTCTTAAGCCCACCCACATATTACAGTCATTAAAAAACGCCTGCAGATCGGTTCAGTTGCTACATTCATTCACCATGTCTCAAGAATCTACAACTGTCTACTCCTACAGCAACAACCCTGAGGCTGCCCCTGCGATGCCTGATGACAATGCTACACCGCTGGAGTCCCAACCTCAAACATGCGACTACAGTTGGTTGGATAAATTTTGTATGGACCTTGGATATCACAACCTGACCTTCCTTACAACACCATACGGCAACACTGGCGCAATAGCTGGAGCAGCGGCCTTTGCTGGAATTGACAACACAGACAGCTGTATCCGCTCTGACGGATTCAAAATCATAAAAGCGACTGTTGTGGTCCTTCTGGAACATATCATCAACAAAAAGCTGAAAGAACTCTGTTTGGGTTGTGAAGTGGATCACCCCAGTCAGATTAGACACTCCTGCTTATTTGAACCGGGACCCTATTTCTTTGACGCCTACTTTGACGAACTGACGCGTAATCTGGTGAGACCGGACCTTAAGCACATCGTTGCTCAAGCATTGAGCCGTTGTGGTTTAAGGGTTCACCCCCAGAGGATTCAAGGATCAGTGGAGGCTATTTTACATGAACTGCGTGACGAAGTTTTCATTGTGGAAAAGCTTTGTGAAGTCAGAGAGAAAGTTGTGGACGTCAGTAGTGAGCAAATTGTCTATGACGCTGTGGACAGCTGGAAAGGTATTGTCCAAGTTGTCTGACAGTAACAGTGACATGGGTAACACGTGTTTCGCAACTGGAATGGCAAAGTGGTTGCTTAAACAACGTATTAGATGTGAGATGACCAGCTTGTTGTATAAGATCATTAATGAGTGTACCAATGTATCTGTTACTGTAAACAAATGTGCTGTTGATATCAAACGTTTTACAAATCTCAAGAAACAAATGTCTGTTGTAAGAACAGTGTCAAATGAATGGACAGATATGATGCGTTTATGCGTTAATGCGGGTGAACCAGTTTGTCTAACTATCAGAAAAATTTTAGACCTGATGACTGAATGCGGCAGCTGTATTAGAATAGCCGATATATTGTGCTTGTGTACATATGTGACCGATCTATGTGTAGACATATTGTCTAGAAACAATCAGACTGATGTTTGTGAAATTGTTGAAACACTGGTTGATTACATTCTTGAGAACAACATTGTGATGTGTATAAAATTTCTACACTACATCGATGCTGTATGATGCCAATGTTTCTTTTAACTGTTTAAGAAATAAAAACCTTAACCACTTAAACCATCTGTGTTTATTCTTTTGTGGAGCGTGAAGTGGAAACATGTCGGAAGAAATGAAAAAGACTTACTACACACCTTCTAACCCCGGTTCTTTAGGGGGGAAAAAACGCTTAAAAGATGCAGTTTTAAAAGAAACGGGGGTTCGTTTAACCGATAAAGAGGTTTCAGACTGGCTCGCTGGTGAGGATGCGTATACACTACACAGAACTGCCCCTCTAAAATACAAAAGGAATCGGGTTTTTGTCTACGGTGTAGATATGTTGTTCCAGGCCGATCTAGTTGATATGTCGGCATATGCCTCGGTAAACGACAACAACCATTTTCTGTTGACATGTATCGACCTGTTCAGTAAATATGCATGGGTACGGGCATTAAAAAACAAGAGTGGTGTAGAGGTCTCTAAAGCTTTTGAATCCATACTGAAAGAGGGTCGTGTACCACAGAAATTACAGACAGATAAAGGAAAGGAGTTTTTTAACAAACACTTTCAAAACGTAACAAAAAAGTACAATATTTCCCATTACGCAACAGCCACAGAATTAAAGGCATGTGTTGTTGAGCGGTTTAATAGAACCTTAAAAGGTAGAATGTGGAGATATTTAACAGCTACAAACTCCAAAAGGTACATCGACATACTTCAAGACATTACACAAGGATACAATGCGAGCCATCACAGAAGCATCAAGATGAGGCCGATTGATGTGGGGAAAGAAAACGAGTCTGTTGTGTTACACAACCTATATGGAGATACCCGACCTCGTAGTGTTAACCCCATATTTAAATACAAGAATGGCGATGTGGTTCGAATTTCTAAAGTCAGAGGCCCGTTTGCAAAGGGTTATGAGGAAAACTACACACAAGAGTATTTTACTATATCAGCGTGTATACCACGGGATCCTCCTGTTTACAGATTGTGTGATTACGACGGGGATGTTATCGACGGTGTTTTTTACGCAGAAGAATTGCAAAAAATAATTGTCAACAAAAACAAAACCTTTAAAGTTGAAAAAATGTTAGATAAGAAGACAAAAGGAAGCAAAACGTTAGTGCTGGTACAATGGCTCGGGTGGCCTGCGAAATTTGCTTCATGGATCGATCAGAAAGAATTAGTTGATGTACAGAAACCATAAAAACAAGACACACACCCAGGATGCATACAGTTGTATAAAAACCAGACATGGCTGAGGGCGGATTTTATGTCACACTACCCTGCAACGCTTCACTGTCTGTGTACCCGAATAATAAAATCTAAAATTATACAACAAGACTGGCTACCCCTATAAATATAAAAGGAGAATGGGAGGTAAGACTTGTTCAAATTGAATATCCAAGAAGTTGGTACACCTTTAACAGCAATGATGCCGTTTTTGAGATAAACATAGGACCCACCACTGCCGATGGTGAAAAATACAATAACAGCATGCGCCACGGTGTGGATGTGAAGACGACCAGCTTGTCGAAACTACGCATTCCAATAAAAACAGGATATTACGACAATGTCCCATCTCTAGTTAGTGTAATAAATGATTTAGTAGCAACCCAGGGGGTATTCGGCTACGACCGTGTAAAAAACAAAGTATTTCTGAAAGCAAAACCTAACATTTCAATAACATTCCATGGAAAACTAGCCATTATTTTAGGATTGAAACCAGGCATCCCTATAGGAGATTCTATTCTGCAAAAAACAAATCCTGAAAAAACTAATTTTGAAAAGGATGTTGTAACATATGCGATGCATCAGTCGGACATACACGGGGGTTTCTATACTCTTTATATCTACACGGATATTATCCGTTACCAATCCGTAGGTGATGCATTCGTACCACTACTGGAGTGTGTACAAATAACAGGGGATAACAATAACACAGTCAGTGTTCGATACGACAAACCGCACTACGCATCTATCAACAAATCTGTCATTACGGATATTGTTATAGAGGTGAAGGACGATCAAAATCAACACGTCCCATTTTCTTACGGAAAAGTGTGCATTAAACTTCACTTCAGGCCTGTAAAACATTTAGTTTAAAATGGTGTATTTCAACAACCACAATGTCGACCCTATGCGCTACGTTGCCTATTACCAGAATCAGGCAGGCAGCGGGCTCCCCGGGTATGCAGGAGGCGGAGTTATGTATGGGGCCGGTTTGGGCGGCCTTTTTCGAGGGCTCTTTAGAATGGCTATACCACTACTAAAACGAGGATTTAGCATAGCCAAGCCGCATCTTAAATCAGCTGCAAAAAACATACTAAGTGACGTTGTTAGTAATACGTTATCGCGATCTTTTAACAACAACTACGATACTCAAGACGGTTCAGGGCTAATGGTAATGGCTCGCAAAAGAGCATCTAGGCCGCCAGGGGTGCGGAGGAGTGGCCAGAAGCAGAAGAAAACAAAACGTCCACCCAAGAAAACATCAGTTGTAAAACGCAAGCGCCAGGAGACAGCTAAGCGTACTGCTTCAAAAAGATCAAGGAACTCTGTTAAAACAATATTTTAGATCATGGCATTACTACACAACATGTCAGAGGAGTGTTTAAAGTCCGAACTGGATCTGTTTACAGTGCCACTAACTCAAACAGCAGTTGAAAAAAACACTTATATAGAAGTGCCACCATTATCAGCGATATCTGACACATCGCCGCTGGAGTTTTTTATTGCGGGGAATGGAGAGGATTACATAGATCTAAACAACACATTAGTTTTTTTGCGCCTCAAAATCACTAATGCTGATGGATCGGACATTGCAGATGGAGATCCCGTAGGGCTTGTCAACTATCCTGGAGCTACTATTTTTTCACAAGTGGATGTATCGCTTGGAGATCGGCTTATATCACAGAGTTCTAGCACATATCCATATCGCTGTATGATAGAATGTCTTACCAATTATGGTAAAGATACCCTTGAAACGCTTTTCTCAGCAGGGCTTTTTTACCTTGACACAGCTGGGCACATGGATGTTGCGGACCCAGGAGGTGAAAACCGTGGTCTGACAAAGAGAGCAGCCTTCACCAACGCTAGTAATGTAGTCGAACTACTCGCTCCTGTTCACAGCGATATCTTCTTTCAAGAAAAACTATTGCTTAATGGACTAGACCTTAAAATTAGAATGACTAGAGGTAAAGATGAATTCTGCCTGATGAGGAGCAATGCCACAGCCTATAAACTGAACATCCTATCTGCATCGCTATTTGTGAAAAAAGTGTCTGTGTCACCCGCTGTGAGACTGGGCCATGCACAAGCCCTACTCTCAACCACTGCCAAGTACCCCATCGACAGAGTGTGTCTGAAAAACTTCTCAGTACCTGCCGGCTCACGTGTCTGCAATCAAGAAAACTTGTTCTTAGGAACTCTACCAAAATCTCTGGTTCTAGCGATGGTTGATAACGATGCATTTGTGGGGGCGTATAATAAAAACCCTTTTGCGTTTAAAAACTACGATTTAGAATTTTTGGCCATTTATCTGGATGGTCAACAGTACCCCGCGAAGCCTCTGCAACCTGAATATGAAAACGGTTCTGCAGTGCGGGAGTTTTACCAATTAGCGCTGGCAACTGGAAGGCATCTTAAAAACCAGGCTCTATGCATCAATAGGGAGGATTTTCTGCACGGCTATACACTCTATGCGTTCAATTTCGCCCAAGATGAGGAGTGTAGCCAGCATGTGTCGCTTATCAAAAGTGGCAATATTAGACTAGAAGCCCGTTTCAGACAACCGCTACCACGTACAATTAACCTTATTGTTTATGCTTTGTTTGACAGCTTGATTGAAGTGTCAAATCGCCGTCAGATCCTGGTTGATTACTACTAACACGTTCAAATGAACACTGTGCAGCTTACGGCTGTCATGGATAAGGTATCATGCAATACTTATTTTCTCGGAGTTCTACCATGTGACTATCTACCAAAAGCCCCTTTAAGAAAGCTACCAGCAATGGTTTTAATCAATACACATCATTCAGGACTCCCAGGGGAACACTGGGTGGCCATCTACATAAATGAGGACGGTGTAGGGTGTTTTTTCGACAGCTTTGGTAATATACCAGACTACCATGGTTTTCCGCCGATTATCAAAAACTTTTTAAGGCTCAATTCTAGTCAAGTTCAACATTCAACTGTGCAAGTCCAAGATTTTTCATCAGACACGTGTGGACAACATTGTGTGTTCTTTCTCTACCATATGGCGAAGGGATTTGATTATGATTATGTGTTGAAATTGTATTGTAATGATTTGATTAAAAATGACAAAAAGGTGTCAGCATTTGTGAAAAAACTCAAACACAAACTCTCCCGACTCAGTCCACGAAGTTACATCTTTAGTTTTAGACATTTTATCTAAAATGTAACGAACATTTTTCACACTCCTCTGCGGAATATTCTTTAAAATCTCATCTGCAAAAGCACCTAAATCGTCATGGGCACTCACATGGTCTGTAGCGGGTGGGTCTTCTTTTTCAACATTACCAGGCTGTGGTAGACTTAATGTTAATGTGGTGGATTCCCTATCCCCTTGTCTAGTGAGTGTTAAAAACCGCTGCAAAACACCTGTGTACATCTTAGCTTTTTCATGGTGATCCAGATCAGACCTGTGTAAAATATTTCTTATAGTCATGTCCAGGTCATTCTCCACAACCTGTTGTATAGACTCACGGGTGTTAGAGGATTTCAGTTTATCCAACTGGTGTTGTGGGACTAAAAACATCTTCTCAGCATACTCCATCATCAAACTTATTTAGATGTAACCAAACTGGTTATAAAGGGAATTGAGACACTCAACAAAGGTAATAGAAATCCTCCTTGTTGGTTGATTAACCTTCTTTTGCGTCTAACTCCAACCTTTTTATCTGCAACAATTTTGATCTCGCTTCTTCTTCTCTTCAGTTTCTGATATTGTTGTGGTGTTAGTGGAATATTACCATGGACCACGTTAAGAGCTACTTCACACAATGTCACAATGAGCTCGTCTGCGGCCGCCTCTAAAATAACGCGTCTTTGTTTAGGCGTGGCTTTTAATAACAATTTTAAAAGAGGCAGGTTTCTTAAAAGTCTTGCAGACATTTTCAAATCTCTCTGTCAATGTTTTCTTTTCTGAATGTACACAACTGGGTGTTGTGACAGAATATCTGTTCTGAGACGGTACTGCTCTGGTGTTTTCGCTTTAAAGTCAATCAAAAGGTACCCGAAAGGAATGCTGGTTGCATTTTCATAACAGTCCATAAAGAAATTCGTGTTTCTGGGGTACATCTGCCGCGCCAACACATTAATTTGGGTATTGTCTCTGGGGTTTTTAAACAATACCAAATAATTCGTGTTCAAGCTGATGGTCCTGCTGGATTTACCTTGAAAAAACAAGTTTTGTACAATATACAAAGCACTCAAGTTTTTATGGTGCACATAGGTCGTGAACACGCGTTCAACTTCAGAATTACTACTAGCATCTTTCATAACATCATCCAATACCAAAAAATTTGTCTTGTTGGTGGGGAACAAACGATCATCATTCAGGGTCTGTGGGATACCTTCAATAAATTTAATATCATACAGTTTCAACAATTCATCATACAAAGGTTGCCAGCAATCATAAATGAACACAATGTTTTCAATTTTTTTTAGAAATTACACTTTTAGCATTTTCCAACAACATTTTTACAAAAAATGTTTTTCCTGAGCTAGAAGGACCACTTAAAACACATGAAAATGGGTGTTGTAATCTGAAATCAAAACCATTCGGGTCTAGCACCCCCCGATGCCCAAAAACGTTGTCAGTAGCCATATGGTAGCGTAGTTAGGTCGGGTAGCAAAATACGCTTGTTGTAAACGACTTTAAATTTTTTCACAACTGACTTGTTGTGCAATGTGAACTGCTTTTTGTTCCTCACTATACTGTCGGTGTATGCGAGAATGTAATTACTGTCACCCCGCCCCCTCACATATTGATCGACAAGACCAATTAATGAGTCTAACCTAATGGTCTCAGAGTTTACGGCATTCAGCGTGATACCTTTGGCCTTCATGCAGACCTTACCCTTAGAAGTCCGATACCCGTAACTTTTCGGACCACTTGAAGAAAATTCAACAATATGGTCCCCATCCCCAACTTCATCAGTAAGGTCGCCAAGATATGGACCTAGTGGAGGCTCATATTCACCCTCTTTAGACGTGAACACAACACTATCTGTATCGCAATAAAGCACTCTATCACCCAACCTGTCCATGAGATCATAAAGCTCTAACCGTGCATGGGCTGTTGTAAAAGCCCCGAGAAAGACGTTAATGTCACGAGTCTGGGTACCTTTCCCATCTGCGTAAGCCCACTGAACGATTGCAACAGCGTCTGACACAAATGAGAAATGCTTGAGGTCATACTCAACGCCAAAAATGTATCGGGCAAACTGTTCAGGGTCTGTTAGTATTTCGGTTGTCGGCAACTGTTCGCGCATAGAGAACCGTCCCCATAAAGAATTAAGAAGTAGCTTCATAATGGATCTGCGTGCAGCATTAAACTCAATCTTGTCCAGATTCAGCTTAATCCCTTCTTTCTCAAAGTAATCTCTAACATAAGATTCTTTGTCGGCGTCGGTCACAACGTCTTTTGGAAAACCTGAACTTTCCTGTTTGAACTGTAAAAATGTTTTAACATAATCACAAAACACTGTTTCAGAGCGTTGGGGAAAATGCCAGACCTCATCGATTTTTGTCACTACATAACCCTTCTCAACGGCTTTTAACAGTTCAATGCTAACCCAGGACCCATGAATTGATCTTTCCTCATTAGTATGCACACACGGGTGTGTCTGGTTCTGATGTTCAGCACATGTCCTGCAAAGAGGAAACATTAACTTACCCCCGGTCCTATAAGGCAGTACGGGGTGAAGCAACTTCCGTGGCGGAAGGACTGTAGCCTTGACGAGACCGTAATAATCTTCAAGGTTTTGAAAATCCTTGTGTATTATTTCAGGATGCCCAATTGGGTAGCATTTTCGAGCTTGGCAGTAGGGATATAGTGATGTAAAGTCAACATACCTAATCCGCTCGCCCTCCGCAACTTTGTGATACAGTTTTAATGCGTTAGTACGGCTGCCGAATAGAGCTTCACGGGGTTTCAATCTTTCAGTGTGTTCGTAAGTGGACATGAAATCCATCACTGCTGCGTCGGTCTGTTTAGCGCGGACCCAATCACATTCCCAAATCACCTCGACCTGAAGACCGTATGCGCGCTCCAAAATTTCAATCTTATCATCACATTGTCTTCTCAGAACACCATAAGGCACTTTTGATAAAGGGTTTATATCATTGGGGTTATAACAACGCTCGCACCCATGAAAAAAACACCAGAGAAATTCGAATGCTTTTTTCACATCACCATCGTCATAGAACCCGTCCACATAGTATTTCCCAAATGACACCTCACCGCTGTTAAGGGCATGTTGGACATCTATGGACCGCGATTTTCGGACAAACTCAAGCCATTCAATTGAGATGTTTGAATAAGTCTTGTTCTGGTTGGTGTACGCATTGTTACGTGTCAGAGCTATTGTGTCTTTTGGGATGTAGTGTGTTTTATACGTAGCCATACATGTTGCTGCCAAAGTGGTGTAATTAAATGGATCAAGGCCTGTACACAAAATGAATTCGTCGCGGTACTTCAGGCAAGCTTCCCTCAGCAAAATGACATCGTTTTTACCATAAAGCGCCAGTTCTTTTTTAAAATCGAACACTTTGTCAGATATGGTATTGTACCAATCATCAAACGACGCCCTGTCTTGGTTCGACATTGTCGCATACCCGTAAAATTTCTTGTCAGGGTACGGGCCTATGTAGTTGTCATTTTCAATGCGGTTAAAGTGGTGCGGAAAATAGCCCTTCTCAGCATTAGTCAAATTAAACGCAACAGGTGTCTTGGCCAGACGCATGGGTATGAATGAGTATGAATCAATAAAACGCTGTTTGAAAGCTGTGTCATACATTAAGATTAGCCTGCATCCCTGCATTGTGATTTTAGGAGCAATCGCCATCTTAGTAAAGTATTGCAAAAGGATGTAATTATCAAACCCGCCTGCATTGTGCGCGATCCATGTGTAATTAAGGTAGCGTGGTTGTCTGAATTTTTTAACGAGTCGATCCACACAATCGGGCCCTTCAGCCACGAATTCCTCACCATTAAACGTGATAGCACATACAAAATTGGCAACGTGTTTACCATTTTCATAACGGGTCTCAAAATCGTAGAAAATGTAACGATCGTTTGGCATCTCCGGCTTAACTGGTTGGATAAAACATTGATGCACACCATCGGTAACCAAACTCTCACCACAGTGCACACAACGATCTGCAGAACATTTATGGGGTTTGGGTTTATCACCGCTGACATGGTAACGTCTATTACATTTACTACAATATTTAGTCACGTCGCACTGCGCATATTGCATACCCTGAGGTGGTTTTTTATGCATCTCAAAATAATAGTCAGACTTACAGTACCGCAGACAGTCACCGCAATGTTTTGGCTTTTTGGGTTGTTTATGACATTCCGGGTCATTACAGACATCGCAGATGTACCGACATCTGTGATCTCTCCTACAGGTGAATCCTCGGTAACAGTACTCACACACGTACGGGGTGCCAATAAATGCTTGTAGATTTTTAATCATAAAATAGTGATCGTCATGCAGGTACAAAAATGCTGTTTTAGGATGCGGATCGTCTGTGTTTGCATACTTCTCCAAAACCCCCGTATCAGTCCGATAGAAGACAACTATTTTAACGTTCAACGTCTGTTCAAACCGTCTGATGTCATTAAACGCTATCTTGTGTTGATCAGCATAGCCAGCTGACTTCTGCAATGAAGATGCTACAGACTCTAGCTCTACGTGTGGTTTCTGTGGATTTAGGAAATGTGCCAGACAGATTGCAAAACAAAGATTGTTTGAAATGTTCGTGGGACAGAACAGATTAAGTCTGTTTTTGGAAATCACTTCATTGTGGGCAAGATCACGGATCTTTCGATAAGCACCGCCGCGTTTACTTCTCGCTATCGACAGTCTTAAATTCAATCTCTCATCAAACTGGACGTCAGAGTTGCTCTGCATTATTTTTTCAAGATCGTTTATAAATAGATCTACACTATAACCATTGCTACCCGTCAAAAGCGTACTAACATCTGATGTCAAACTCGACCCCCTCAACGTGATGCTGATTAAACACCCGTCTCCGCCTAACAGTCTGGAAAACTCCACAATTTCAGAAAGTGTGTCATGTAAAAACACGGTGTAGGCTGCTAAATCTGTGGACGAAATCTCACGAAGGTTTATAAGCCTGTGGATTTCCAGACCGTTGAACCGAGCTCGTGGCAGTACAGTGTACCCACTAACATCGCCACCCACTGTTACAAGTGATTCTATATCTCTATCTGTGAGACCCATGTTGGGTGCATCAGGGCTGAGTGTGCGGTGTGTCCGAGTACCTGGGCCCTCTCCTGACTGGTGAAAAGACACAAGATGATCAATTGCAGAATTTGGTTCTGGAGGAGGTTCTGACACCTCTCCTGTTTGTTGGGTGTTTACAACATGTTCAAAATCATTATTTGGTTCAGGATCATCATCGGACATTGATCTCACAATGTTTAATAATTCTACCAACGTATCAGTTGTAGACTCAGACCTATTCATATCCTCCACAGTCTGTATTAAATAGAGCAATGTTTCTGCGTTACTGCACTGTTCAAGGGGCACCACACTACCATCGTTTCGTCTAAACCTAGCTACCGGACCCTGATCAAAACCATCTGGCTCCCGACAACGTTTAGACATTTTTAAATCAGATCTTTTTTTATTTTATTTATTTAAAACCACAGGTGGTCGCACATTTAAAAACTATGGATGATAAACCCCGTGTCCATACAGTGAAAAAAGATAGAAAGAAAAACTACCTAACCAATAACTATACAGTCATGCTAAAATCACATCCTCTGTGTAACAAAAAAAAAATTGTGTGAATTAAACAAACAATACAAAATATATAAAATGTTCACAACTCACCCCTGTTTCTTTTTAAGCGTGAGCACAAGATGCTTTAACAAATCCACAATCATGCATTGTTCTCCGGCTACTTTTTGGATAGCCCCACTATGTAACCGCTGTGCTGCTAGGCCTTGTTTAATCCAGATACCCTGTTGTTGTTGTGCAGCCTCATAGGCATCTAAACGTCTCTCAATTGCATTAAGGCGTTTGTCAAAACGTACCTCGAAGGCATTCAATGCGGTCTTGACAGAGTCCTGTATCAGTCCGTCTATGTGATGATTGTCTTTATTGCGTTGTGTTTCCCGTCTGTAAGCCTCCTGATTTGAAGGCAGCTCTTCAGGGTCAGATTCTTCCACGGTCACCACACGTTTGCTGGATGGGACAGACTGCGGTGTTTCTTTAGGGGAGTTTGTAAATACACAATCATCCCACGATTGTATCAAGCCATCAGTCCAGCTCTGAACATCATTTATATCCGGAACTGCACTGTCAACTACGAACACCTCTGTTAAGAAGAAGAAAGGAGTGAAAACATTAAGTTAGTTCAGATGTGTGTTAATATTATAACAACAAAACTAATATTATTATATTTTCTAAGTCTAAGAAATAAAATTAAATTGTAAAAAAATCTGTTATTAGTCGTATTGTTTTTAATGTTAAAAATACCAAACTCTATAACAACCTATATCTGGGGTGACAAATATGAACAAACACTCAAATAAGACCAGACTAACATCTATGAATCAGACACTGTAATACTAGAACATTCCCTATAGAGGGCGCTATAGGCTAAAAAATCACCATGTCTACACTTTTACACACAGTTGACCATTGGTGTTAGCTAAAATTTATAAATAAACGCCTGCTCTAAGAGATATGCAGGTTTGTGTATTATGTTTTTTTTTTTCACCAACAATTAAAATGTGTATGTTAACAACAGCACTAAAATAACGTATTGGCACTGTATAAAAACATTCAATCTCTCACGATTACGTCTGAATAAAAATAAATAAAAATACCACACACATATCCATTTTATCTACCTGATTTACTGTGAACAGAAAACAATCCAGCATCTTTTGTTCATTACTTACTTTTAACAGCTGATCGTCTTGGTTTCTTCGCGGCGGCTGTCTGTGGTAGGCCTACGTCTCTCGAAGAACCATCAGCAGAAGCTTTTGCGTCCGCATGGAACAACACAGCAGCTTTCCGTTTAAGCCTATTTTTCGGTCTTGTCGCTATGCCATCCAAACCATCCTTGCCTGCATCGTTCGCACATTCAGACACACCAATCGCACTCACCACGTTTGATATTCCTTCTGGAAATGCACATGTTAAAGTTTTAAAATAATTCAACAATCCATAACACCGTATACTAATATAAATGTTTGATAAAGACGAATTACAAAAGCAGTTTACCAAGGGGTGTAATGTTACCGCTCGCGCTGTCGCCCTGAGCTGTATGCACTAACGCAGAGATAGTCACTCGTTTCGCCCCTGGTAAAAACAAAAAACACAAAGAAGATAAGACATTTTTACACATCCACAACAGCGTTTAAACACGGATGTAACAACATTTAACATTTACCGAGGGCGAGCGTGTCCGACCTCTCGCGTGAAGATGAACCACCGTTGTTGTGCGATGCAGCTGCGGTGCTATGCACCGTCACGCCTCCTGGTAAAAACAAAAACAAAATAAAACATGATTATCCGCCACACAGACACACACACACACACTCTATGCAATATTTAAACATAATCATACGTACCACTAGCTTGATTCAGGAAATTAATTTCATCAATAATCTCGAAGAGACCAACATCACCTGCAGCGCAGAGAAACCTTAGTAACGCAATAGAACAATGATTCATATAAATAAATAAAGCCTCGTAATAATATTACTAAATAAAATTAAACAAACTTACTGTTAAGACAAGCATCCATCTTCTTGCAATCACGATTCACGAAAATTGTTTGAGAACGAGGCAAAAACAACGGACGCGCTTGACACGAGACACGAGACACTAGTATGCTTCAGTAACTGCGTTCGCGCTCTACATGAATTTATACACGCAGCTTTTGGCGAAGTGTGAACTCGGGGCTCCCCAGCAGACAGAATACACACGGACATAACACCTATCTCGCGCAGGTAGACGGTCAATAAACAGGAAGGCCATGGGCAGACACCTTTCTTTCACACATCCAACCCAGGATGTCACAGCAGGAGGATGTCACACGGCGCCACGCAGCCTAGACATACCGGAGCCTGTCAGTGACCCATCATAAATCAGAAGCGCTGGTTTCATGATACAAGAATATTGTCAGTCATGAGTGACAGGGGGCCATAAATCAATCAAAAAGTGACACATGGTATATGTTAACACTACTCATGTCAACTTACAATTTTCCTATACAGTTTAGGGAATTTAACTCAGTTATTAAAGCTATTCCTGTAACTCTTCGTCAACTTGTCAAATGTCATATTTGTTACAATTCTTTATCTGTGACAAACCCAAATTTAATTTTAGAAGGTGTTGGGTTACTTGAGAAAAAATGCAATAACAAACATATTTGTAATATCTTCCAAAAACAAAACAAAATCTCTCCTAGAGGGAAATTTTTCTGGAACTCTAAGATTGAAAATATTGATTGGAGAAGAGCTTGGTTAATCCCCTTCAAATACTGTATTAATAACAAAATAAAAGAAATACACTACAAAATTCTACATACCATTTATCCTTCTAAATCTTTAATATCAAAATTTTCTGATATTGATGATATTTGCTGTTTTTGTAATAATGAGAAGGAGATACTGACTCACTTATTTTTTGAATGTAAAGTCGTGAACCAGTTTTGGACTGATTTGGCAGATTTTATATTTAGTCAGATGAATATCAATTATTGCTTTACTTTAAAGGATGTTACATTGTATTATGAAAATAAAAGCAATAAGGATCTGGAATTTATTGTTAACCTTTTTATCTTATTAGCAAAATTTCACATACATAAACAAAAATTTCTTAACTCATCTCCAATGTTAAATTTGTTTTGCTCTGACTTTGTTTTTTACATTTCTTCAATAAGATTGTTAAAAAACGAAAAATCTGTGAAATATTTAAAATGCTATGATACACTCTTCAATACCCCTGATGTTTTGTAATATCCTTATTTTTTTAAATTGAATGTGAGCTATGCTTTTTTCATTATTATTATTATTATTTTATTTTTATTTTATTTAACTTTTTTTCTTGTCTTGATTGGTTATATTTTGTTATTATTTGTATGTTACCTGTTCTGCAATAAAAAAAAAATTAAAAAAAATTAAAAAAAAGATCACCGGTGATCGGTTCTGCTCATCTCAAACAACTATGGCGCTTGAACCGTGCCAAAATCAAACATTCGAACAGCCGACCGACCGATCGAACGTCTATCCGAACGTCTATCCGAATGTGTTGTACTTTTGAGCGTCTGACCGAGCGGGTTGACCCACGTGACGACCTGACGTGACGTCAACTTCTTGAAATTAGCAGTTTTTTAGCCATGCAAGTATCCAAGCTGATGTGTAAAGACTATAAATCAACATGAAAGCCACTAAATACAGAAGTTTTACCTAAAATACTCAACCATTTCCTGCATTCTGCTGCACTTACCTGAATAAGCCTTTGAAGATAGGTGTTGTAGGCTATTCTAAGTCTTTCTGAGTGATGAACTGAAAAAGATACCACCTGTATATCATGACTTTCTCTGGTGTTTGAAACATTAGAGTCATGAAATACAAACTCACCTATTGTAACTGTACATACAGTGGTAAGCTTTTTTTTCTGTCAAACTGATTAATTATATATTGTCTGATATATTGTTTTACAAGTAAGAGTTACAAGATATAAGAAAAAAGGTTTTCATTTAAAAGTTTTCAATGCCATGGGACCATGTTGTCATTAATTGCCCATTCACTTTTCATTGTAACACATTGAGAAAGACGCAGTTAAGATTATTCAAAAGACTTTGTTCATTGTTACCATGATTTCGTTTTCTTCCTTCTGAAATTTCCTTTGCTGACTCTGCTGACTCGTGGGCTGAGTTACTGTAACATAACAAGCTGTTGAGTTGATGGTTTTGGATAGGCTACTCTGATAGGCCTAGATGAACTCTGATATATTCATTTCTTCTGTCAGAGAGAGAGGTCACTGTTTCTAATATGAATTTTCACTGTCTCTCGTGTTCTCATCTTGTAAACATTATTAAAGTGGTTTGCAGCATAGCATTATAATCGTCCCAAATCCTTGTTAATGTAGGCCTATAAAGACTTCGGAAAGATTGCATATTTTGACATTAAAAAGAGTGCTAATAATAGTATGTTAGAGACTAATATATATATATATATATATATAATAGGCTATATAATCATTATAATATATAATAATTATCTTAATCCTAATTTATGTTTCTGAATAAGCAATTTTTTTCACGGTTCTTGCAATTCACGTTTGAGGGGGAAAAAACCCGGCCAATTTCTGAATATTGATTAATCTAAATTATGTAGATAATGCAATTTTCCGACGAACGCAACGAATAAAACGGGGGGGCACAAGCACGAAACTTGTAGTCTTGTACATTGATATACCATTAATAACATATACCATACCAGTATACCATTTAATAACATACATTTTATTTATAAATAGGGTGTTCGTCAACTGCATATGGCGACGGAGTTTCCAGTGTTGACAGCTCCGTAAAATAGCCTTGGATGAGCTGTAATTTTGCTGTAGGCCTATATAGCTACTGAAAAGTAGGCTATACAATAGCTACACAAATAACATTTTAAATATTCCGTCTATGAACAAATAAAGTAGCCTTGATGTCATAAATACACAAGCATGATTTTAATACTAATCCCTGCCCTTACCCTTAAACTTAACTTAAACTTAAATGCATTTATATCACATCCATAGAGATTGCAGTTTTTTATTGGAAACAATTGAAATGAAACGACTTTTTTATAGATGAAAAATCTATTTTATTTTTGTTGACAGTTACAGTGCATGTTCAAACTGTTGTTACTAATCTGCGATTTTTATAATTCTCTGGTAAATGTTTTATTATCAACCATATCTATTTGTCCTTATCAGGCAAAATATTGATGTTAGGCTATATTTTACATGCACTTTTACTAAAAAGAAAAACATGCAATTGTAAATCATAGTTGTATTACAAGTAAAACATATCTCCGCTCTAACATATTTTGCTATGATATAATAGCTTGTAAATTGGTTATTTGATTACGCTATTTGTGGTGAATATGGTACAGCGTATTTCTATTAAATAAGACACATCCCGAAATTAGATCTATTCCTAAACCTTCCGATTTAATGGGAGATGTATAAAAATGATGTATAACACCGTGCTTTTCCGAAATAGTCGTTAAAGCATGCCCGATTTGTCAATAATATTTAGCCTCTGCTATATTTAACTTTAATAATAGCCAGCGCACATAACTTTCTAAGCCATCAGCCATTGCACTAATCAAATGTGGACTAGTTATAGGATACAATAGAAGCATAAGAAGTCAAACAAAGGTAAGAAAAACACAAACGTGTTACAACGTGTCTTTCACACGTAAACAACACGTTGGGAAGACAATCGGTTACTCGCACTTCCGACCAGTCGCCATGGGAACGCGTTAACAACACGTAAGCACATGTAGGAACGTGTTACAGATGATTTTATGAAAATGATCAATAATTTCGTTTAGCCTCATTGTTTATATGTGGCTGACATGAAAATCAACGAACCTTATTACAAAGTAAAGTATATCCAGCTGATTATGTCCAAATGTAATAGAACTCGTATACATGTGTCTTTAATAAACCTTTCTACTTTAACATTTATGTTTATTTGTGAAAAATTATGATAATTTAAAATTTTTATTAAGATTGAGTCAGTGTTGAGATCTCTAAGTTCTTGAAATAAAAGATCATGCTTGATTAGATTAACTTTTTATTAGTTTGTTATTTTTTTTATATGTAGCCTATAAAACATTTTATGCATGTTTTTAATCTTTATTACAGGTTTCCTGAATTGCTAAAAAACATTTCTTGGAACCATCACCCATTTTCTCAAACCTTAAACACAAAACTTTCTAACTACATTCAGAGAACATCTGACTCTTCTGTCAAAATCAAAAAATGTACTCAAAACCATTTTATCTGTGCTCAAAATCAAACAATACTTTCAGATCATTCATTAGACACTACATCTAAAAATGGAGAACACAGCATCCAAAGTAAGCAGTTACAGAAAAAGAGTATTGTAACAAAATCAATTTTGCAGTTTTATGTAAAACTAGAAAAAGTTTGTCGAGACAAACTTTAAGTTGGCTTGTGAAAGTTTGGACCAATAAGTTTGAAGAAGTTTAAAGAAGTTTAAAGTTTAATTAGTTTATAGTTTAGTAAGAAAGAAAGAAAGATAGATTAGTTAGAAAGAAAGAAAGAAAAAAAGATTAGTAAGAAAGAAAGAAAGATAGATTAGTTAGAAAGAAAGAAAGAAAGAAAGAAAGAAAGAAAGAAAGATAGATTAGTTAGAAAGAAAGAAAGATTGGTAAGAAAGAAAGAAAGAAAGAAATATAGATAAGTTAGAAAGAAAGAAAGATAGATTAGTTAGAAAGAAAGAAAGAAAAAAAGATTAGTAAGAAAGAAAGATAGATTAGTAAGAAAGAAAGAAAGAAAGATAAATTAGTAAGAAAGAAAGAAAGATTGATTAGTAAGAAAGATAGAAAGATAGATAGATTAGTTAGAAAGAAAGAAAAAAGATTAGTGAGAAAGAAAGATAGATTAGTTAGAAAGAAAGAAAGATAGATTAGTTAGAAAGAAAAAGAAAGATAGATTAGTTAGAAAGAAAGAAAGATAGATTAGTTAGAAAGATAGATTAGTTAGAAAGAAAGAAAGAAAAAAAGATTAGTAAGAAAGAAAGATAGATTAGTTAGAAAGAA
Source organism: Semotilus atromaculatus (assembly GCA_031834385.1). NCBI lineage: Eukaryota > Metazoa > Chordata > Actinopteri > Cypriniformes > Leuciscidae > Semotilus > Semotilus atromaculatus. The sequence goes on from JAULUF010000007.1 coordinate 21,931,003, forward strand.
AGAAAGAAAGATAGATTAGTTAGAAAGAAAGAAAGAAAGAAAGAAATATAGATAAGTTAGAAAGAAAGAAAGATATATTAGTTAGAAAGAAAGAAAAAAAGATTAGTTAGAAAGAAAAAAAAGAAAGATAGATTAGTTAGAAAAAAAGAAAGAAAAAAAGATTAGTAAGAAAGAAAGAAAGATAGATTAGTTAGAAAAAAAGGAAAGAAAGATAGATTAGTAAGAAAGAAAGAAAGAAAGATAGATTAGTGAGAAAGATAGATTAGTTAGAAAGAAAGAAAGAAAAAAAGATTAGTGAGAAAGAAAGATAGATTAGTTAGAAATAAAGAAAGAAAGAGATTAGTTAGAAAGAAAAAGAAAGATAGATCAGTTAGAAAGAAAGAAAGATAGATTAGTTAGAAAGAAAGAAAGAAAGAAAGAAAGAAAGTTAATTAAAAAGAAAGAAAGAAAGTAAGATAGATTAGTTAGAAAGAAAGAAAGATAGATTAGAAAGAAAGAAAGATAGATTAGTTAGAAAGAAAGATAGATTAGTTAGAAAGAAAGATAAATTAGTTAGAAAGAAAGATAGATTAGTTAAAAAACAAAGAAAGAGATTTGTTAGAAAGAAAGATAGATTAGTTAGAAAGATAGATTAGTTAGAAAGAAAGATAGATTAGTTAGAAAGAAAGATAACTTAGTTAGAAATAAAGAAAGATAGATTATTTAAAAAACAAAGAAAGATGGATTTGATAGAAAGAAAGATAGATTAGCTAGAAAGATAGATTAGTTAGAAAAAAAGAAAGATAGATTAGTTAGAAAGAAAGAAAGATAAATTAGTTAGAAAGTAAGATAGATTAGTTAGAAAGAAAGATAGATTAGTTAGAAAGAAAGAAAGATAGATTAGTTAGAAAGATAGATAGATAAGTTAGAAAGAAAGAAAGAAAGATTAGTTAGAAAGAAAGAAAGATAGATTGGTTAGAAAGAAAGAAAGATTAGTTAGAAAGAAAGATAGATAGATTAGTTAGAAAGAAAAAAGATAGATTAATTAGAAAGAAAGAAAGTAAGAAAGAAAGAAAGAAAGATTGGTTAGAAAGAAAGATAGATTAGTTAGAAAGATAGAAAGAAAGATAGATTAGTTAGAAAGAAAGAAACATAGATTAGTTAGAAAGAAAGAAAGAAAGATAGATTAGTTAGAAAGAAAGAAAGATTAGTTAGTTAGAAAGAAAGATAGATTAGTTAGAAAGAAAGATAGATTAGTTAGAAAGATAGATAGATAGATAGATAGATAGATTAGTTAGAAAGAAAGAAAGATAGATTAGTTAGAAAGAAAGATAGATAGATTAGTTAGAAAGAAAGATAGATTAGTTAGAAAGAAAGATAGATTAGTTAGAAAGATAGATAGATAGATAGATTAGTTAGAAAGAAAGAAAGATAGATTAGTTAGAAAGAAAGATAGATAGATTAGTTAGAAAGAAAGATAGATTAGTTAGAAAGAAAGAAAGATAGATTAGTTAGAAAGAATGAAAAAAGAAAGAAAGAAAGAAAGATTGGTTAGAAAGAAAGATAGATTAGTTAGTAAGAAAGATATAAAGAAAGATGGATTAGTTAGAAAGAAAGAAACATAGATTAGTTAGAAAGAAAGAAAGAAAGAAAGAAAGAAAGATAGATTAGTTAGAAAGACTAGTTAGTTAGAAAGAAAGAGATAGATTAGTTAGAAAGAAAGATAGATAGATAGATAGATTAGTTAGAAAGAAAGAAAGATAGATTAGTTAGAAAGAAAGAAAGATATATTAGTTAGAAAGAAAGATAGATAGATTAGTTAGAAAAAAAAGATAGATTAGTTAGAAAGAAAGAAAGATAGATTAGTTAGAAAGAAAGATAGATAGATTAGTTAGAAAGAAAGAAAGATTAGTTAGAAAGAAAGAAAGAATGATAGATTGGTTAGAAAGAAAGAAAGATAGATTAGTAAGAAAGAAAGAAAGGAATAAAGAACGATAGATTAGTTAGAAATAAAGATAAAGTAGTTAGAAAGAAAGATAGATAGATTAGTTAGAAAGAAAGATAGATAGATAGATAGATTAGTTAGAAAGAAAGATAGATTATTTAGAAAGAAAGAAAGATAGATTAGTTAGAAAGAAAGAAAGATTAGTTAGAAAGAAAGAAAGATTAGTTAGAAAGAAAGATAGATAGATTAGTTAGAAAGAAAAAAAGAAAGAAAGAAAGAAAAATTGGTTAGAAAGAAAGATAGATTAGTTTGAAAGATAGAGATTAGTTAGAAAGAAAGAAAAGATTAGTTAGAATGAAAGAAAGATAGATAGATTAGTTAGAAAGAAAGAAAGATAGATAGATTAGTTAGAAAGAAAGAAAGATTAGTTAGAAAGAAAAAAGATAGATTAGTTAGAAAGAAAGAATAAAAGAAAGTAAGAAAGAAAGAATGAAAGATTGGTTAGAAAGAAAGAGATTAGTTAGAAAGATAGATAGATTAGTTAGAAAGAAAGAAAAGTTAGAATGAAAGAAAGATAGAGTAGTTAGAAAGAAAGAAAGATAGATAGATTAGTTAGAAAGAAAGATAGATTAGTTAGAAAGAAAGTAAGGTAGATTAGTTAGAAAGAAAGATAGATTAGTTAGAAAGAAGAAAGATAGATTAGTTAGAAAGAAAGAAAGATTAGTTAGAAAGAAAGAAAGATAGATCAGTTAGCAAGAAAGAAATATTAGTTAGAAAGAAAGAAAGATTAGTTTGAAAGAAAGAAAGATTAGTTTGAAAGAAAGATAGATTAGTAAGAAAGAAAGAAATAAAGAAAGATTAGGTAGAAAGAAAGAAAGATTAGTTAGAAAGAAAGAAAGATAAGTTAGAAAGATAGATAGATAGATAGATAGATAGATAGATAGATAGATAGATAGATAGATAGATAGATAGATAAAGTTCATTAGTACATATAGAATGGTAGTTTAATTGAATCTAGGGCTTCAGGGAGTTTAGATTTGAGTTTTTGTGTTGTTCACTACTGGGCCACCGTAGTCTTGGCTCAATTTGAACTGTTGCAATGAAAGTCAATGGGATTTTTATGATTTTTAATATTAATTTTTAAGAAATCTGAAAGTCAAATCAGTTTGAAAAGATATAGCACACCGAGTCAGAACAGTCTGAAGGTCTGACCCGAGTTTGGAGTTTGTAGAGTTAAAGCTCTAGGACGAGTTAGAGTCAGAATTTTTTGGGTAAGAAAAATAAGAAGAAGAAGAAGAAGAACTAGACAAAGTTCGTCGAGACAAACTTTAAGTTGGCTTGTGAAAGTTTGGACCAGAAAGTTTGAAGAAGTTTAAAGTTTAAATTAGTTTATAGTTTAAACTAGTTTAAACTTTAAATTAGTCAATAGTTTAAATTAGTTTAAAGTTTAAATTACAGAAAGAAAGATTAGCTAGAAAGAAAGAAAGAAAGAAAGATGGATTTGATTAGAAATCAAAGAAAGATAGATAAATTGATTAGTTATAAAGAAAGATAGATAGATTAGTTATAAAGAAAGAAAGTTTGATTAGTTAGAAAGAAAGAAAGATAGATTTGTTAGAAAGAAAGATGGATTTGTAGATAGATAGATAGATTAGGTAGCAAGAAAGAAAGATTAGTTAGAAAGAAAGAAAGAAAGAAAGATAGATTAGTTAGAAAGAAAGAAAGATTGATTAGTTAGAAAGAAAGAAAGAAAGAGATTAGTTAGAAAGATAGATTAGTTAGAAGGAAATAAATGTTGGTAAGAAAGAAAGAAAGATAGATTAGTTCGAAAGAAAGATAGAAAGATTAGTTAGAAGGAAAGAAATATTACTTAGAAAGAAAGAAAGAAAGATAGATTAGTTAGAAAGAAAGATAGATAGATTAGTTAGACAAAGAAAGATAGGTTAGTTAGACAGAAAGAAAGAAAGAAAGATAGATAGATTTGTTAGAATGAAAGAAAGGATTAGTTAGAAAGAAGGATAAGAAGGATTAGAAAGAAAGAAAGAAAGAAAGAAAGATGGATTTGTTAGAAGGAAAGGTGGATTTGTTAGAAAGAAAGAAAGAAAGAAAGAAAGATGGATTTGTTAGAAAGAAAGAAAGAAAAATAGATTAGTTAGAAAGATAGACAGATTAGTTAGAAAGAAAGAAAGAAAGATGGATTTGTTAGAAAGAAAGAAAGATAGATTAGTTAGAAAGAAAGAAAGATATATCAGTTAGAAAGATAGAAAGATGGATTTGTTAGAAAGAAAGAAAGGATTAGTAAGAAAGATAGATTAGTTAGAAAGAAAGATAGATATTAGTTAGAAAGAAAGAAAGATAGATTAGATAGAAAGAAAGATAGATAGATAGATAGGTTAGAAAGAAAAAAAGATTAGTTAGAAAAAAAAATTTGTTAGAAAGAAAGATAGATAGATAGATTAGAAAGAAAGAAAGATTAGTTAGAAAGAAAGATAGATAGATAGATAGACAGATAGACAGATAGATAGATAGATAGATTAGTTAGAAAGAAATATTAGTTAGAAAGAACGATAGATAGATTAGTTAGAAAGAAAGATAGATAGATTAGAAAGAAAGAACGGTTAGTTAGAAAGAAAGAAAGAAAGACAGATAGATTAGTAAGAAAGAAAGAAAGATAGGTTAGAAAGATAGATTAGTTAGAAAGAAAGATAGATAGATCAGTTAGAAAGAAAGATAGATAGATAGATAGATTGGTTAGAAAGAAAGAAATATTAGTTAGAAAGAAAGATAGATAGATTTGTTAGAAAGAAAGTTAGATAGATTTGCTAGAAAGAAAGAAAGATTAGTTAGAAAGAAAGAAAGATTAGTTAGAAAGAAATATTAGTTAGAAAGAAAGAAATATATTTGTTAGAAAGAAAGAAAGATAGATTAGTTAGAAAGATAGATAGATAGATAGATAGATAGATAGATAGATTGGTTAGAAAGAAAGAAAGATTAGTTAGAAAGAAATATTAGTTAGAAAGAAAGAGATATATTTGTTAGAAAGAAAGATAGATAGATTAGTTAGAAAGATATATATATATATATAGATAGATAGATAGATAGATTGGTTAGAAAGAAAGAAAGATTAGTTAGAAAGAAATATTAGTTAGAAAGAAAGAAATATATTTGTTAGAAAGAAAGATAGATTAGTAGGAAAGAAAGATAGATAGATAGATTGATTAGAAAGAAAGAAAGATTAGTTAGAAAGAAAGAAAGAAAGAAAGATAGATAGATTATTTAGAAAGAAAGAAAGAAAGAAAGACAGATAGATTAGTAAGAAAGAAAGAAAGAAAGACAGATAGATTAGTTAGAAAGAAAGAAAGAAAGACAGATAGATTAGTTAGAAAGAAAGAAAGATAGATAGATTAGTTAGAAAGATAGATAGATAGATTGGTTAGAAAGAAAGAAAGATTAGTTAGAAATAAATATTGGTTAGAAAGAAAGAGATATATTTGTTAGAAAGAAAGAAAGATAGATTAGTTAGAAAGAGAGAAATATTAGTCAGAAAGAAAGAAAGATAGATTAGTTAGAAAGAAAGAAAGATAGATTAGTTAGAAAGAAAGATAGATAGATTAGTTAGAAAGAAAGATAGATTAGTTAGAAAGAAAGATAGATTAGTTAGAAATAAATATTAGTTAGAAAAAGATAGATAGATTAGTTAGTAGAAAGAAAGAAAGATTAGTTAGAAAGAAATATTAGTTAGAAAGAAAGAGATATATTTGTTAGAAAGAAAGATAGATAGATTAGTTAGAAAGATATATATATATATATATATATATATATATATATATAGATAGATAGATAGATAGATTGGTTAGAAAGAAAGAAAGATTAGTTAGAAAGAAATATTAGTTAGAAAGAAAGAAATATATTTGTTAGAAAGAAAGAAAGATAGATTAGTTAGAAAGAAAGATAGATAGATAGATAAGAAAGAAAGATTAGTTAGAAAGAAAGAAAGATAGATAGATAGATTATTTAGAAAGAAAGAAAGAAAGACAGATAGATTAGTAAGAAAGACAGATAGATTAGTTAGAAAGAAAGAAAGAAAGAAAGAAAGAAAGAAAGAAAGACGGATAGATTAGTTAGAAAAAAAGAAAGATAGATAGATTAATTAGAAAGATAGATAGATAGATTTGTTAGAAAGAAAGAAAGATTAGTTAGAAATAAATATTAGTTAGAAAGAAAGACATATATTTGTTAGAAAGAAAGAAAGATAGATTAGTTAGAAAGAGAGAAATATTAGTCAGAAAGAAAGAAAGATAGATTAGTTAGAAAGAAAGAAAGATAGATTAGTTAGAAAGAAAGATAGATAGATTAGTTAGAAAGAAAGATAGATTAGTTAGAAATAAATATTAGTTAGAAAAAGATAGATAGATTAGTTAGAAAGAAAGATAAATAGATAGATTGGTTAGAAAGAAAGAAAGAAAGAAAGAGAGATTAGTTAGAAAGAAAGAAAGAAATATAGATAGATCAGTTAGAAATAAAGATAGATTAGATAGAAAGAAAGAAAGATAGATTAGTTAGAAAGAAAGATAGATAGATCAGTTAGAAATAAAGATAGATTAGATAGAAAGAAAGAAAGATAGATTAGTTAGAAAGAAAGATAGATAGATAGATAGATTAGTTAGAAATAAATATTAGTTAGAAAAAGATAGATAGATTAGTTAGAAAGAAAGATAGATAGATAGATTGGTTAGAAAGAAAGAAAGAAAGAGAGATTAGTTAGAAAGAAAGAAAGAAAGATAGATAGATCAGTTAGAAATAAAGATAGATTAGATAGAAAGAAAGAAAGATAGATTAGTTAGAAAGAAAGATAGATAGATCAGTTAGAAATAAAGATAGATTAGATAGAAAGAAAGAAAGATAGATTAGATAGATAGATAGATAGATAGATAGATAGATAGATAGATAGATAGATAGATAGATAGATAAAGTTCATTAGTACAAATAGAATGGGAGTTTAATTGAGTCTAGGGCTTCAGGGAGTTTAGATTTGAGTTTTTGTGTTGTACACTACTGGGCCACCGTAGTCTTGGCTCAATTTGAACTTTTGCAATGAAAGTCAATGGGATTTTTATGATTTTTAATATTAATTTTTAAGAAATCTGAAAGTCAAATCAGTCTGAAAAGATATAGCATACCGAGTCAGAACAGTTTGAGTGTCTGAGCCGAGTTTGGAGTATGTGGAGTTAAAGCTCTAGGAGGAGTTTAAATTGTAAATTTTGAGTAAGAATAATAATAATAATAATAATAACTAGACAAAGTTCGTTGAGACAAACTTTAAGTTGGCTTGTGAAAGTTTGGACCAGAAAGTTTGAAGAAGTTTAAAGTTTAAATTAGTTTATAGTTTAAACTAGTTTAAAGTTTTAATTAGTCAATAGTTTAAATTAGTTTAAAGTTTAAATTACAGAAAGAAAGATTAGCTAGAAAGAAAGAAAGAAAGAAAGAAAGAAAGAAAGAAAGATGGATTTGATTAGAAATCAAAGAAAGATAGATAAATTGATTAGTTATAAAGAAAGATAGATAGATTAGTTATAAAGAAAGAAAGTTTGATTAGTTATAAAGAAAGAAAGATAGATTTGTTAGAAAGAAAGATTGATTTGTAGATAGATAGATAGATTAGGTAGCAAGAAAGAAAGATTAGTTAGAAAGAAAGAAAGAAAGAAAGAAAGATAGATTAGTTAGAAAGAAAGAAAGATTGATTAGTTAGAAAGAAAGAAAGAAAGAGATTAGTTAGAAGGAAAGAAATATTACTTAGAAAGAAAGAAAGATAGATTAGTTAGAAAGAAAGATAGATAGATTAGTTAGACAGAAAGAAAGATAGGTTAGTTAGACAGAAAGAAAGAAAGAAAGATAGATAGATTTGTTAGAATGAAAGAAAGGATTAGTTAGAAAGAAGGATAAGAAGGATTAGAAAGAAAGAAAGAAAGAAAGAAAGAAAGAAAGAAAGAAAGAAAGAAAGATGGATTTGTTAGAAGGAAAGGTGGATTTGTTAGAAAGAAAGAAAGAAAGATGGATTTGTTAGAAAGAAAGAAAGATAGATTAGTTAGAAAGAAAGAAAGAAAGAAAGATATATCAGTTAGAAAGATAGAAAGATGGATTTGTTAGAAAGAAAGAAAGGATTAGCAAGAAAGATAGATTAGTTAGAAAGAAAGATAGATGTTAGTTAGAAAGAAAGAAAGATAGATTAGATAGAAAGAAAGATAGATAGATAGGTTAGAAAGAAAAAAGATTAGTTAGAAAAAAAAATTAGTTAGAAAGAAAGATAGATAGATTAGTTAGAAAGAAAGATAGATAGATAGATAGATTAGAAAGAAAGATTAGTTAGAAAGAAAGAAAGATAGATAGACAGATAGACAGATAGATAGATAGATAGATAGATTAGTTAGAAAGAAATATTAGTTAGAAAGAAAGATAGATAGATTAGTTAGAAAGAAAGATAGATAGATAGATTAGAAAGAAAGAACGGTTAGTTAGAAAAAAGAAAGACAGATAGATTAGTAAGAAAGAAAGAAAGAAAGACAGATAGATTAGTTAGAAAGAAAGAAAGATAGGTTAGAAAGATAGATTAGTTAGAAAGAAAGATAGATAGATCAGTTAGAAAGAAAGATAGATAGATAGATTGGTTAGAAAGAAAGAAATATTAGTTAGAAAGAAAGATAGATAGATTTGTTAGAAAGAAAGTTAGATAGATTTGCTAGAAAGAAAGAAAGATTAGTTCGAAAGAAAGAAAGATTAGTTAGAAAGAAATATTAGTTAGAAAGAAAGAAATATATTTGTTAGAAAGAAAGAAAGATAGATTAGTTAGAAAGATAGATAGATAGATAGATTGGTTAGAAAGAAAGAAAGATTAGTTAGAAAGAAATATTAGTTAGAAAGAAAGAGATATATTTGTTAGAAAGAAAGATAGATAGATTAGTTAGAAAGATATATATATATATATATATATATATAGATAGATAGATAGATAGATAGATAGATAGATAGATAGATTGGTTAGAAAGAAAGAAAGATTAGTTAGAAAGAACTATTAGTTAGAAAGAAAGAAATATATTTGTTAGAAAGAAAGATAGATAGATAGATTGATTAGAAAGAAAGAAAGATTAGTTAGAAAGAAAGAAAGATAGATAGATAGATTATTTAGAAAGAAAGAAAGAAAGACAGATAGATTAGTTAGAAAGAAAGAAAGAAAGAAAGAAAGACAGATAGATTAGTTAGAAAGAAAGAAAGATAGATAGATTAGTTAGAAAGAAAGAAAGATAGATAGATTAGTTAGAAAGATAGATAGATAGATTGGTTAGAAAGAAAGAAAGATTAGTTAGAAATAAATATTAGTTAGAAAGAAAGAAAGATAGATTAGTTAGAAAGAAAGATAGATAGATAGATTGGTTAGAAAGAAAGAAATATTAGTTAGAAAGAAAGATAGATAGATTTGTTAGAAAGAAAGTTAGATAGATTTGCTAGAAAGAAAGAAAGATTAGTTCGAAAGAAAGAAAGATTAGTTAGAAAGAAATATTAGTTAGAAAGAAAGAAATATATTTGTTAGAAAGAAAGAAAGATAGATTAGTTAGAAAGATAGATAGATAGATAGATTGGTTAGAAAGAAAGAAAGATTAGTTAGAAAGAAATATTAGTTAGAAAGAAAGAGATATATTTGTTAGAAAGAAAGATAGATAGATTAGTTAGAAAGATATATATATATATATATATATAGATAGATAGATAGATAGATAGATAGATAGATAGATAGATTGGTTAGAAAGAAAGAAAGATTAGTTAGAAAGAACTATTAGTTAGAAAGAAAGAAATATATTAGTTAGAAAGAAAGATAGATAGATAGATTGATTAGAAAGAAAGAAAGATTAGTTAGAAAGAAAGAAAGATAGATAGATAGATTATTTAGAAAGAAAGAAAGAAAGACAGATAGATTAGTTAGAAAGAAAGAAAGAAAGAAAGAAAGACAGATAGATTAGTTAGAAAGAAAGAAAGATAGATAGATTAGTTAGAAAGAAAGAAAGATAGATAGATTAGTTAGAAAGATAGATAGATAGATTGGTTAGAAAGAAAGAAAGATTAGTTAGAAATAAATATTAGTTAGAAAGAAAGAAAGATAGATTAGTTAGAAAGAAAGAAAGATAGATTAGTTAGAAAGAAAGAAAGATAGATTAGTTAGAAAGAAAGATAGATTAGTTAGAAATAAATATTAGTTAGAAAGAGATAGATAGATTAGTTAGAAAGAAAGATAGATAGATAGATTGGTTAGAAAGAAAGAAAGAGAGATTAGTTAGAAAGAAAGAAAGAAAGATAGATTAGTTAGATAGATTAGTTAGAAAGAAAGATAGATAGATCAGTTAGAAATAAAGATAGATTAGATAGAAAGAAAGAAAGATAGATTAGTTAGAAAGAAAGATAGATAGATATATACGATAGATAGATAGATAGATAGATAGATAGATAGATAGATAGATAGATAGATAAGCTCATTAGTACAAATAGAATGGGAGTTTAATTGAGTCTAGGGCTTCAGGGAGTTTAGATTTGAGTTTTTGTGTTGTACACTACTGGGCCACCGTAGTCTTGGCTCAATTTGAACTTTTGCAATGAAAGTCAATGGGATTTTTATGATTTTTAATATTAATTTTTAAGAAATCTGAAAGTCAAATCAGTCTGAAAAGATATAGCATACCGAGTCAGAACAGTTTGAGTGTCTGAGCCGAGTTTGGAGTATGTGGAGTTAAAGCTCTAGGAGGAGTTTAAATTGTAAATTTTGAGTAAGAAGAATAATAATAACTAGAAAAAGTTCGTCGAGACAAACTTTAAGTTGGCTTGTGAAAGTTTGGACCAGAAAGTTTGAAGAAGTTTAAAGTAGTTTAAATAGTTTAAAGTTTTTTTTAAAACAGACAGATTCGTTTAAAAAGGTTTAAAAAAGATTAGTTAGAAAAAAAGAAAGATTAGTTAGAAAGAAAAAAGAAAGAAAGATTAGTTAGAAAGAAAGATAGATTAGTTAGAAAGAAAGAAAGATAGATTAGTTAGAAAGAAAGAAAGATTGATAGAGTAGTTAGAAAGAAAGATAGATTAGTTAGAAAGAAAGAAAGATAGATTAGTTAGAAAGAAAGAAAGAAAAAAAGATTAGTAAGAAAGAAAGATAGATTAGTTAGAAAGAAAGAAAGATAGATTAGTTAGAAAGAAAGAAAGAAAGAAAGATAGATTAGAAAGATAGATGGATTAGTTAGAAAGAAAGAAAGTTAATTAAAAAGAAAGAAAGAAAGATAGATTAGTTAGAAAGAAAGATAGAAAGATAGATAGATTAGTTAGAAAGAAAGAAAGAAAGAAAGAAAGTTAATTAAAAAGAAAGAAAGAAAGAAAGTTAATTAAAAAGAAAGAAAGAATGAAAGATTAGTTAGAAAGATAGATTAGTTAGAAAGAAAGAAAGAAAAAAGATTAGTAAGAAAGAAAGTTAGATTAGTTAGAAAGAAAGAAAGAAAAAAAGATTAGTTAGAAAGAAAGAAAGATAGATTAGTTAGAAAGAAAAAAGGAAAGAAAGATAGATTAGTAAGAAGGATAGATTAGTAAGAAAGAAAGAAAGATTGATTAGTAAGAAAGATAGATAGATTAGTTAGAAAGAAAGAAAGAAAAAAGATTAGTAAGAAAGATAGATTAGTTAGAAAGAAAGAAAGAAAAAAAGATTAGTAAGAAAGAAAGAAAGATTGATTAGTAAGAAAGATAGAAAGATAGATTAGTTAGAAAGATTAGTTAGAAAGAAAGAATGAAAGATAGATTAGTTAGAAAGAAAGATAAGTTAGAAAGAAAGAAAGATAGATTAGTAAGAAAGAAAGAAAGATAGATTAGTAAGAAAGAAAGAAAGATAGATTAGTTAGAAAGAATGAAAGATTAGTTAGAAAGATAGATTAGTTAGAAAGAAAGAAAGAAAAAAGATTAGTAAGAAAGAAAGTTAGATTAGTTAGAAAGAAAGAAAGAAAAAAAGATTAGTTAGAAAGAAAGAAAGATAGATTAGTTAGAAAGAAAAAAGGAAAGAAAGATAGATTAGTAAGAAGGATAGATTAGTAAGAAAGAAAGAAAGATTGATTAGTAAGAAAGATAGATAGATTAGTTAGAAAGAAAGAAAGAAAAAAGATTAGTAAGAAAGATAGATTAGTTAGAAAGAAAGAAAGAAAAAAAGATTAGTAAGAAAGAAAGAAAGATTGATTAGTAAGAAAGATAGAAAGATAGATTAGTTAGAAAGATTAGTTAGAAAGAAAGAATGAAAGATAGATTAGTTAGAAAGAAAGATAAGTTAGAAAGAAAGAAAGATAGATTAGTAAGAAAGAAAGAAAGATAGATTAGTAAGAAAGAAAGAAAGATAGATTAGTTAGAAAGAATGAAAGATTAGTTAGAAAGATAGATTAGTTAGAAAGAAAGAAAGAAAAAAGATTAGTAAGAAAGAAAGTTAGATTAGTTAGAAAGAAAGAAAGAAAAAAAGATTAGTTAGAAAGAAAGAAAGATAGATTAGTTAGAAAGAAAAAAGGAAAGAAAGATAGATTAGTAAGAAGGATAGATTAGTAAGAAAGAAAGAAAGATTGATTAGTAAGAAAGATAGATAGATTAGTTAGAAAGAAAGAAAGAAAAAAGATTAGTAAGAAAGATAGATTAGTTAGAAAGAAAGAAAGAAAAAAAGATTAGTAAGAAAGAAAGAAAGATTGATTAGTAAGAAAGATAGAAAGATAGATTAGTTAGAAAGATTAGTTAGAAAGAAAGAATGAAAGATAGATTAGTTAGAAAGAAAGATAAGTTAGAAAGAAAGAAAGATAGATTAGTAAGAAAGAAAGAAAGATAGATTAGTAAGAAAGAAAGAAAGATAGATTAGTTAGAAAGAAAACAAGAAAGAAAGATTAGTTAGAAAGAAAAAGAAAGATAGTTTAGTTAGAAAGAAAGAATGAAATATAGATTAGTTAGAAAGAAAGAATGAAAGATAGATTAGTTAGAAAGAAAGAAAGAAAGATAGATTAGTTAGAAAGAAAAAGAAAGATAGATTAGTTAGAAAGAAAAAGAAAGATAGATTAGTTAGAAAGAAAGAATGAAAGATAGATTAGTTAGAAAGAAAGAATGAAAGATAAATTAGTTAGAAAGAAAGAAAGATAGATTAGTTAGAAAGAAAGAAAGAAAGAAAGAAAGAAAGATAAATTAGTTAGAAAGAAAGAAAGATAGATTAGTTAGAAAGAAAGAAAGATTAGTTAGAAATAAAGAAAGATTAGTTAGAAAGAAAGAAAGATTAGTTAGAAAGAAAGAAAGATATATAGATTAGTTAGAAAGAAAGAAAGATAGATAGATAGATTAGTTAGAAAGAAAAAGAAAGATAGATTAGTTAGAAAGAAAAAGAAAGATAGATTAGTTAGAAAGAAAGAATGAAAGATAGATTAGTTAGAAAGAAAGAAAGATAGATTAGTTAGAAAGAAAGAAAGAAAGAAAGATAGATTAGTTAGAAAGAAAGAAAGAAAAAAAGATTAGTAAGAAAGAAAGATAGATTAGTTAGAAAGAAAGAAAGATAGATTAGTAAGAAAGAAAGATAGATTAGTAAGAAAGAAAGAAAGATTGATTAGTAAGAAAGATAGAAAGAAAGATAGATTAGTTAGAAAGAAAGATTAGTTAGAAAGAAAAAGAAAGATAGTTTAGTTAGAAAGAAAGAATGAAAAATAGATTAGTGAGAAAGAAAGAAAGAAAGATATATAGATAAGTTAGAAAGAAAGAAAGATTAGTTAGAAAGAAAAAGAAAGATAGATTAGTTAGAAAGAAATAATGAAAGATAGATTAGTTAGAAAGAAAGAAAGATAGATTAGTTAGAAAGAAAGAAAGATAAATTAGTTAGAAAGAAAGAAAGATAGATTAGTTAGTTAGAAAGAAAGAAAGAAAGATTAGTTAGAAAGAAAGATAGATAGATTAGTAAGAAAGATAGAAAGTTAGATAGATTAGTTAGAAAGAAAGATAGAAAGTAAGTTAATTAAAAAGAAAGAAAGATAGATTAGTTAGAAAGAAAGATAGAAATATAGATAGATTAGTTAGAAAGAAAGAAAAAATATTAGTAAGAAAGAAAGAAAGATAGATTAGTTAGAAAGAAAGAAAGATAGATTAGTTAGAAAGAAAGAAAGATAGATTAGAAAGATAGATAGATTAGTTAGAAAGAAAGTTAATTAAAAAGAAAGAAAGAAAGAAAGATAGATTAGTTAGAAAGAAAGATAGAAACATAGATAGATTAGTTAGAAAGAAAGAAAGAAAGTTAATTAAAAAGAAAGAAAGAATGAAAGATTAGTTAGAAAGATAGATTAGTTAGAAAGAAAGAAAGAAAAAAAGATTAGTAAGAAAGAAAAAAAGAAAGAAAGATAGATTAGTTAGAAAAAAAGAAAGAAAAAAAGATGAGTAAGAAAGAAAGAAAGATAGATTAGTAAGAAAGAAAGAAAGAAAGATGGATTAGTAAGAAAGAAAGAAAGATTGATTAGTAAGAAAGATAGATAGATTAGTTAGAAAGAAAGAAAAAAAGATTAGTTAGAAAGAAAGAAAGAAAGATAGATTAGTTAGAAAGAAAGAAAAAAAGATTAGTAAGAAAGAAAGATAGATAGATTAGTTAGAAAGAAAGAAAGAAAGATAGATTAGTAAGAGAAAGAAAGATAGATTGGTAAGAAAGAAAGAAAGAAAGATTGATTAGTAAGAAAGATAGAAAGAAAGATAGATTAGTTAGAAAGAAAGATTAGTTAGAAAGAAAGAAAGATAGATTAGTTAGAAAGAAAGAAAGATTAGTTAGAAAGAAAGAAAGAAAGATTAGTTAGAAAGAAAGAAAGAAAGAAAGATTAGTTAGAAAGAAAAAGAAAGATAGTTTAGTTAGAAAGAAAGAATGAAAGATAGATTAGTTAGAAAGAAAGAAAGAAAGAAAGAAAGATTAGTTAGAAAGAAAAAGAAAGATAGTTTAGTTAGAAAGAATGAAAGATAGATAAGTTAGAAAGAAAGAAAGAAAGAAAGAAAGAAAGATTAGTTAGAAAGAAAGATATATAGATTAGTTAGAAAGAAAGATAGATAGATTAGTTAGAAAGAAAAAGAAAGATAGATTAGTTAGAAAGAAAGAATGAAAGATAGATTAGTTAGAAAGAAAGAAAGATAGATTAGTTAGAAAGAAAGATAAGTTAGATAGATAGATAGATAGATAGATAGATAGATAGATAGATAGATTAGTTAGATAGATTAGTTAGAAAGAAAGAAATAGATAGAAAGATAGATAGTTAGAAAGATGGATAGATAGATAGATAGATAGATAGATAGATAGATAGATAGATAGATAGATTAGTTAGAAAGAAAGAAATAGATAGAAAGATAGATAGTTAGAAAGATGGATAGATAGATAGATATAGATAGATAGATAGATAGATAGATAGATAGATAGATAGATTAGTTAGATAGATTAGTTAGAAAGAAAGTAAGATAGATTAGTTAGAAAGAAAGATAAGTTAGATAGATAGATAGATAGATAGATTAGTTAGAAAGAAAGAAATAGATAGAAAGATAGATAGTTAGAAAGATGGATAGATAGATAGATAGATAGATAGATTAGTTAGAAAGAAAGATAAGTTAGATAGATAGATAGATAGATAGATAGATAGATTAGTTAGAAAGAAAGAAATAGATAGAAAGATAGATAGTTAGAAAGATGGATAGATAGATAGATAGATAGATTAGTTAGAAAGAAAAAAATAGATAGAAAGATAGATAGTTAGAAAGATGGATAGATAGATGGATAGATAGATAGATAGATAGATAGATAGATAGATAGATAGATAGATAGATAGATAGATAGATAGATAGAAGTTTATTAGTACATATAGAATTGTAGTTTAATTGAGTCTAGGGCTTCAGGGAGTTTAGATTTGAGTTTATTTGGTGTGCGCTACTGGGCCACCGTAGTCTTGGCTCAATTTGAACTTTTGCAATGAAAGTCAATGGGAGTTTTATGATTTTTAATATTAATTTTTAAGAAATCTGAAAGTCAAATCAGTTTGAAAAGATATAGCAACTAACTTCAGAACAGTCCAAAGGTCTGAGCCGAGTTTGGAGTATGTAGAGTTAACGGTCTAGGCCGCATTAAAGTCAACAGTTTTCTAAGAAGAATAATAATAATAATAATAATAATAATAAGTTTAAATAGGATTTCAGTAAGTTGGCTCTCACAAGCCAACTTAATAATAATAATAAGTTTAAATAGGATTTCAGTAAGTTGGCTCTCACAAGCCAACTTAATAAGTTTAAATAGGATTTCAGTAAGTTGGCTCTCACAAGCCAACTTAATAATAATAAGTTTAAATAGGATTTCAGTAAGTTGGCTTTTCCAAGCCAACTTAACTAGAAAAAGTTCGTCGAGACAAACTTTAAGTTGGCTTGTGAAAGTTTGGACCAGAAAGTTTGAAGAAGTTTAAAGTAGTTTGAAGTTGAAAGTAGTTTCTAGTTTAAATTAGTTCAAAGTAGTTTCTAGTTTCAAGTAGTTTAAAGTTTAAATTA
>JAULUF010000007.1:21962500-21967500 GCA_031834385.1 Semotilus atromaculatus
GTGAAAGTTTGGACCAATAAGTTTGAAGAAGTTTAAAGTAGTTTAAAGTTTAAAATAGTTTAAAGTAGTTTCTAGTTTAAAGTAGTTGCTAGTTTAACTTAGTTTAAAGTTTAAAGTAGTTTAAAGTTTAAAGTAGTTTAAAGTTTAAAGTAGTTTAAAGTTTAAAATAGTTTCTAGTTTAAAGTAGTTTAAAGTTTAAAATAGTTTCTAGTTTAAAGTAGTTTCTAGTTTATAGTTTAAAGTTTAAAAAAGTTCAAAGTAGTTTCTAGTTTAATGTAGTTTCTATTTTAAAGTTTAACTTAGTTTAAAGTTTAAAATAGTTTAAAGTAGTTTAAAGTAAAGTCGCTAGGGTGTTTCTAGTGGGTTGCTAAGGTGTTATAGGTGGTTGCTATGGTATTCTAAGGTATTTTGGGTGGCTGCTAGGGTGTTTTGGGTGGTTGCTATGGTGTTCTAAGGTATTTTGAGTGGTTGCTAGGGTGTTGCTAGGGTGTTCTAAGGTATTTTGGGTGGTTGCTAGGGTGTTCTAAGGTATTTTGGGTAGTTGCTATGGTGTTGCTAGGGTGTTCTAAGGTATTTTGGGTGGTTGCTATGGTGTTGCTAGGGTGTTCTAAGGTATTTTGGGTGGTTGCTAGGGTGTTCTAAGGTATTTTTGGTGGTTGCTAGGGTGTTGCTAGGGTGTTCTAAGGTATTTTGGTTGGTTGCTAGGGTGTTGCTATGGTGTTCTAAGGTATTTTGGGTGGTTGCTAGGGTGTTGCTAGGGTGTTCTAAGGTATTTTGGGTGGTTGCTAGGGTGTTGCTAGGGTGTTCTGAGGTATTTTGGGTGGTTGCTATGGTGTTGCTAGGGTGTTCTGAGGTATTTTGGGTGGTTGCTAGGGTGTTCTAAGGTATTTTGGGTAGTTGCTATGGTGTTGCTAGGGTGTTCTAAGGTATTTTGGGTGGTTGCTAGGGTGTTGCTAGGGTGTTCTAAGGTATTTTGGGTGGTTGCTAGGGTGTTCTGGGTGGTTACTAGGGTGTTCTGAGGTATTTTGGGTGGTTGCTAGGGTGTTCTAAGGTATTTTGGGTGGTTGCTATGGTGTTGCTAGGGTGTTCTGAGGTATTTTGGGTGGTTGCTAGGGTGTTCTAAGGTATTTTGGGTGGTTGCTATGGTGTTGCTAGGGTGTTCTGAGGTATTTTGGGTGGTTGCTAGGGTGTTCTAAGGTATTTTGGGTGGTTGCTAGGGTGTTCTAGGGTATTTGGGGTGGTTGCTAGGGTGTTGCTAGGGTGTTCTGAGGTATTTTGGGTGGTTGCTAGGGTGTTCTAGGGTATTTTGGGTGGTTGCTAGGGTGTTGCTAGGGTGTTCTAAGGTATTTTGGGTGGTTGCTAGGGTGTTGCTAGGATGTCCTAAGGTATTTTGGGTGGTTGCTAGGGTGTTGCTAGGGTGTTCTAAGGTATTTTGTGTGTTTGCTAGGGTGTTGCTAGGGTGTTCTGAGGTATTTTGGGTGGTTGCTATGGTGTTGCTAGGGTGTTCTAAGGTATTTTGGGTGGTTGCTAGGGTGTTCTAAGGTATTTTGGGTGGTTGCTAGGGTGTTGCTAGGGTGTTCTGAGGTATTTTGGGTGGTTGCTAGGGTGTTCTGAGGTATTTTGGTTGGTTGCTAGGGTGTTGCTAGGGTGTTCTGAGGTATTTTTGGTTGGTTGCTAGGGTGTTCTGAGGTATTTTGGGTGGTTGCTAGGGTGTTGCCAGGGTGTTCTAAGGTATTTTGGGTGGTTGCTAGGGTGTTGCTAGGGTGTTCTGAGGGATTTTGGGTGGTTGCTAGGGTGTTCTGAGGTATTTTGGGTGGTTGCTAGGGTGTTGCTAGGGTGTTCTAAGGTATTTTGGGTGGTTGCTAGGGTGTTGCTAGGGTGTTCTAAGGTATTTGGGTGGTTGCTAGGGTGTTGCTAGGGTGTTCTGAGGTATTTTGGGTGGTTGCTATGGTGTTGCTATGGTGTTCTAAGGTATTTTGGGTGGTTGCTAGGGTGTTCTAAGGTATTTTGGGTGGTTGCTATGGTGTTGCTAGGGTGTTCTAAGGTATTTTGGGTGGTTGCTAGGGTCTTGCTAGGGTGTTCTGAGGTATTTTGGGTGGTTGCTAGGGTGTTCTGAGGTATTTTGGTTGGTTGCTAGGGTGTTCTACGGTATTTTGGGTGGTTGCTATGGTGTTGCTAGGGTGTTCTAAGGTATTTTGGGTGGTTGCTAGGGTGTTCTGAGGTATTTTGGGTGGTTGCTAGGGTGTTCTGAGGTATTTTGGGTGGTTGCTAGGGTGTTGCCAGGGTGTTCTAAGGTATTTTGGGTGGTTGCTAGGGTGTTCTGAGGTATTTTGGTTGGTTGCTAGGGTGTTCTAAGGTATTTTGGGTGGTTGCTATGGTGTTGCTAGGGTGTTCTAAGGTATTTTGGTATACACACACACACACTAACTCGTTTACACACACACTTTCTCTTTCAAACACACGCACAGACACGCTCACTAACTCACACACACAGACACACTCACTAACACACACACACACACAAACACACTCACGCACACACACTCACTCACACACACACACACACACACACACTCTTTTTCTCACAAACACACACACAGTCACACACACAGACTCACTCGCTCACACACTCACTCACTTACACACTCAGAGTTTATATGAGTTTAGAGTTTATAAGTTTTAATGAAGTAAATTTAGTCATTTGAAGTTTAAATTAGTTTAAAGTTTAAATTAGTTTGAAGATTAAAGTTTAAATTAGTTTGAAGTTTAATTTAGTATGAAGTTTAAAATAGTTTGAAGTTGATAGACGAGTTTCAATGAGTCTTAATGGCTCATATAGTATATAGAATGGCAGTTTGATTTAGTCTAGGGTTTCAAGGGATTTTGATTTGAATTTTTGACAGTTGGGGAGTTTGAAAATCTGAAAATTCCGCAATGTTAAGTCAATGGGAGTTTTTCCGAGTTTTGAACGTCATTTTTAGGAAAACCGTAAGTCCGATCAGTTAGAAAAGACATAGCAACTAACTTCAGAACAGTCCAAAGGTCTGAGCCGAGTTTGGAGTATGTAGAGTTAACGGTCTAGGCCGCATTAAAGTCAACAGTTTTCTAAGAATAATAATAATAATAACTAGAAAAAGTTCGTCGAGACAAACTTTAAGTTGGCTTGTGAAAGTTTGGACCAGAAAGTTTGAAGAAGCTTAAAGTAGTTTGAAGTTGAAAGTAGTTTATAGTTTAAATTAGTTTAAAGTTTAATTCGTTTAACGTTTAAAATGGTTTAAAGTTAACTTAGTGTAAAGTAGTTTCTAGTTTAAATTAGTTTAAAGTTTAAAGTAGTTTGTAGTTTAAAGATTAGCTTAGTTTAAATAAGTTTAAAGTTTAAATTAGTTTAAAGTTTAATTAGTTTGAAGTAGTTTATAGTTTAAAGTATTTTAACTTAGTTTAAAGTAGTTTTAAAGTAGTTTATATTTTAAAGTATTTTAAACTTTAACTTAGTTTAAAGTTTAAAGTAGTTTTAAAGTAGTTTGTAGTTTAAAGTTTAACTTATTTTAAAGTTTAAAGTAGTTTAAAGTTGCGAGGGTGTTTCTAGTGGGTTGCTAAGGTGTTATGGGTGGTTGTTAGGGTGTTATGGGTGGTTGCTAGGGTGTTGCTAGGGCGTTGCTATGGTTTTCCTAAGGTGTTCTGGGTGGTTGCCAGGGTGTTCTAAGGTATTTTGGGTGGTTGCTATGGTGTTGCTAGGGTGTCCTAAGGTATTTTTGGTGGTTGCTAGGGTGTTCTAATGTATTTTGGGTGGTTGCTAGGGTGTTCTAAGGTATTTTGGGTGGTTGCTAGGGTGTTTTAAGGTATCTTGGGTGGTTGCTATGGTGTTGCTAGGGTGTTCTAAGGTATTTTGGGTGGTTGCTATGGTGTTGCTAGGGTGTTATAAGGTATTTTGGGTGGTTGCTAGGGTGTTGCTAGGGTGTTATAAGGTATTTTGGGTGGTTGCTAGGGTGTTCTGAGGTATTTTGTGTGGTTGCTATGGTGTTGCTAGGGTGTTCTAAGGTATTTTTGGTGGTTGCTATGGTGTTCTAAGGTATTTTGGGTGGTTGCTAGGGTGTTGCTAGGGTGTTGTAAGGTATTTTGGGTGGTTGCTAGGGTGTTGCTAGGGTGTTCTAATGTATTTTGGGTGGTTGCTATGGTGTTGCTAGGGGGTTCTAAGGTATTTTGGGTGGTTGCTAGGGTGTTGCTAGGGTGTTCTGAGGTATTTTGGGTGGTTGCTATGGTGTTGCTAGGGTGTTCTAAGGTATTTTGGGTGGTTGCTAGGGTGTTGCTAGGGTGTTCTAAGGTATTTTGGTTGGTTGCTATGGTGTTGCTAGGTTGTTCTAAGGTATTTTGGGTGGTTGCTATGGTTTTGCTAGGGTGTTCTAAGGTATTTTGGGTGGTTGCTAGGGTGTTGCTAGGGTGTTCTAAGGTATTTTGGTTGGTTGCTATGGTGTTGCTAGGTTGTTCTAAGGTATTTTGGGTGGTTGCTAGGGTGTTGCTAGGGTGTTCTAAGGTATTTTGGGTGGTTGCTAGGGTGTTCTCGGTGGTTGCTAGGGTGTTCTAATGTATTTTGGTTGGTTGCTATGGTGTTACTAGGGTGTTCTAAGGTATTTTGGGTGGTTGCTAGGGTGTTGCTAGGGTGTTCTAAGGTATTTTGGTTGGTTGCTAGGGTGTTGCTAGGGTGTTCTAAGGTATATTTGGTGGTTGCTATGGTGTTGCTAGGGTGTTCTAAGGTATTATGGTTGGTTGCTATGGTGTTGCTAGGGTGTTCTAAGGTATTTTGGTATATACACACACTAACTCGTTTACACACACACTTTCTCTTTCACACACACGCACAGACACGCTCACTAACTCACACACACATACACACTCACGCACACACACTCACTCACACACACACACACACACACACACACACAGTCACACACAGACTCACTCACTCGCTCACACACTCACTCACTCACTTACACACTCAGAGT
>JAULUF010000007.1:21982500-22000000 GCA_031834385.1 Semotilus atromaculatus
GGTTGCTAGGGTGTTCTCGGTGGTTGCCAGGGTGTTCTAATGTATTTTGGTTGGTTGCTATGGTGTTACTAGGGTGTTCTAAGGTATTTTGGGTGGTTGCTAGGGTGTTGCTAGGGTGTTCTAAGGTATTTTGGTTGGTTGCTAGGGTGTTGCTAGGGTGTTCTAAGGTATATTTGGTGGTTGCTATGGTGTTGCTAGGGTGTTCTAAGGTATTATGGTTGGTTGCTATGGTGTTGCTAGGGTGTTCTAAGGTATTTTGGTATATACACACACTAACTCGTTTACACACACACTTTCTCTTTCACACACACGCACAGACACGCTCACTAACTCACACACACATACACACTCACGCACACACACTCACTCACACACACACACACACACACACACACACACACAGTCACACACAGACTCACTCACTCGCTCACACACTCACTCACTCACTTACACACTCAGAGTTTATATGAGTTTAGAGTTTATAAGTTTTAATGAAGTAAATTTAGTCATTTGAAGTTTAAATTAGTTTAAAGTTTAAATTAGTTTGAAGATTAAAGTTTAAATTAGTTTGAAGTTTAATTTAGTTTTTGAAGTTTAAAATAGTTTGAAGTTGATAGATAGATGAGTTTCAATGAGTCTCAATGGCTCATATAGTATATAGAATGGCAGTTTGATTTAGTCTAGGGTTTCAAGGGATTTTGATTTGAATTTTTGACAGTTGGGGAGTTTGAAAATCTGAAAATTCCGCAATGTTAAGTCAATGGGAGTTTTTCCGAGTTTTGATCGTCATTTTTAGGAAAACCGTAAGTCCGATCAGTTTGAAAAGACAGAGCAACTAACTTCAGAATAGGTCAAAGGTCTGAGCCGAGTTTGGAGTATGTGGAGTTAACGGTCTAGGAGGAGATAGAGTCAACAGTTTTCTAAGAAGAATAATAATAATAACTAGAAAAAGTTCGTCGAGACAAACTTTAAGTTGGCTTGTGAAAGTTTGGACCAGAAAGTTTGAAGAAGTTTAAAGTAGTTTGAAGTTGAAAGTAGTTTATAGTTTAAATTAGTTTAAAGTTTAATTCGTTTAACGTTTAAAATGGTTTAAAGTTAACTTAGTGTAAAGTAGTTTCTAGTTTAAATTAGTTTAAAGTTTAAAGTAGTTTGTAGTTTAAAGATTAGCTTAGTTTAAATAAGTTTAAAGTTTAAATTAGTTTAAAGTTTAATTAGTTTGAAGTAGTTTATAGTTTAAAGTATTTTAACTTAGTTTAAAGTAGTTTTAAAGTAGTTTATATTTTAAAGTATTTTAAACTTTAACTTAGTTTAAAGTTTAAAGTAGTTTTAAAGTAGTTTGTAGTTTAAAGTTTAACTTATTTTAAAGTTTAAAGTAGTTTAAAGTTGCGAGGGTGTTTCTAGTGGGTTGCTAAGGTGTTATGGGTGGTTGTTAGGGTGTTATGGGTGGTTGCTAGGGTGTTGCTAGGGCGTTGCTATGGTTTTCCTAAGGTGTTCTGGGTGGTTGCCAGGGTGTTCTAAGGTATTTTGGGTGGTTGCTATGGTGTTGCTAGGGTGTCCTAAGGTATTTTTGGTGGTTGCTAGGGTGTTCTAATGTATTTTGGGTGGTTGCTAGGGTGTTCTAAGGTATTTTGGGTGGTTGCTAGGGTGTTTTAAGGTATCTTGGGTGGTTGCTATGGTGTTGCTAGGGTGTTCTAAGGTATTTTGGGTGGTTGCTATGGTGTTGCTAGGGTGTTATAAGGTATTTTGGGTGGTTGCTAGGGTGTTGCTAGGGTGTTATAAGGTATTTTGGGTGGTTGCTAGGGTGTTCTGAGGTATTTTGTGTGGTTGCTATGGTGTTGCTAGGGTGTTCTAAGGTATTTTTGGTGGTTGCTATGGTGTTCTAAGGTATTTTGGGTGGTTGCTAGGGTGTTGCTAGGGTGTTGTAAGGTATTTTGGGTGGTTGCTAGGGTGTTGCTAGGGTGTTCTAAGGTATTTTGGGTGGTTGCTATGGTGTTGCTAGGGGGTTCTAAGGTATTTTGGGTGGTTGCTAGGGTGTTGCTAGGGTGTTCTGAGGTATTTTGGGTGGTTGCTATGGTGTTGCTAGGGTGTTCTAAGGTATTTTGGGTGGTTGCTAGGGTGTTGCTAGGGTGTTCTAAGGTATTTTGGTTGGTTGCTATGGTGTTGCTAGGTTGTTCTAAGGTATTTTGGGTGGTTGCTAGGGTGTTGCTAGGGTGTTCTAAGGTATTTTGGGTGGTTGCTAGGGTGTTCTCGGTGGTTGCTAGGGTGTTCTAATGTATTTTGGTTGGTTGCTATGGTGTTGCTAGGGTGTTCTAAGGTATTTTGGGTGGTTGCTAGGGTGTTGCTAGGGTGTTCTAAGGTATTTTGGTTGGTTGCTAGGGTGTTGCTAGGGTGTTCTAAGGTATTTTGGGTGGTTGCTAGGGTGTTCTAAGGTATTTTGGGTGGTTGCTAGGGTGTTCTCGGTGGTTGCTAGGGTGTTCTAATGTATTTTGGTTGGTTGCTATGGTGTTACTAGGGTGTTCTAAGGTATTTTGGGTGGTTGCTAGGGTGTTGCTAGGGTGTTCTAAGGTATTTTGGTTGGTTGCTAGGGTGTTGCTAGGGTGTTCTAAGGTATATTTGGTGGTTGCTATGGTGTTGCTAGGGTGTTCTAAGGTATTATGGTTGGTTGCTATGGTGTTGCTAGGGTGTTCTAAGGTATTTTGGTATATACACACACTAACTCGTTTACACACACACTTTCTCTTTCACACACACGCACAGACACGCTCACTAACTCACACACACATACACACTCACGCACACACACTCACTCACACACACACACACACACACACACACACACACACACACACACAGTCACACACAGACTCACTCACTCGCTCACACACTCACTCACTTACACACTCAGAGTTTATATGAGTTTAGAGTTTATAAGTTTTAATGAAGTAAATTTAGTCATTTGAAGTTTAAATTAGTTTAAAGTTTAAATTAGTTTGAAGATTAAAGTTTAAATTAGTTTGAAGTTTAATTTAGTTTTTGAAGTTTAAAATAGTTTGAAGTTGATAGATAGATGAGTTTCAATGAGTCTCAATGGCTCATATAGTATATAGAATGGCAGTTTGATTTAGTCTAGGGTTTCAAGGGATTTTGATTTGAATTTTTGTCAGTTGGGGAGTTTGAAAATCTGAAAATTCCGCAATGTTAAGTCAATGGGAGTTTTTCCGAGTTTTGATCGTCATTTTTAGGAAAACCGTAAGTCCGATCAGTTTGAAAAGACAGAGCAACTAACTTCAGAATAGGTCAAAGGTCTGAGCCGAGTTTGGAGTATGTGGAGTTAACGGTCTAGGAGGAGATAGAGTCAACAGTTTTCTAAGAAGAATAATAATAATAATAATAATAATAACTAGAAAAAGTTCGTCGAGACAAACTTTAAGTTGGCTTGTGAAAGTTTGGACCAGAAAGTTTGAAGAAGTTTAAAGTAGTTTGAAGTTGAAAGTAGTTTGAAGTTGAAAGTAGTTTATAGTTTAAATTAGTTTTTAGTTTAAATTAGTTTAAAGTTTAACTTAGTTTAAAGTAGTTTAAAGTTTAACTTAGTTTAAAATTTAAAGTAGTTTAAAGTTTAAAGTAGTTTCTAGTTTAAAGTAGTTTAAAGTTTAACTTAATTTAAAATTTAAAGTAGTTTAAAGTTTAAAGTAGTTTCTAGTTTAAAGTAGTTTAAAGTTTAAATTAGTTTAAAGTTTAAAATATTTAAAGTAGTTTCTAGTTTAAAGTAGTTTAAAGTTTAACTTAGTTTAAAGTTTAAAGTAGTTTAAAGTTTAAAATATTTTAAGGTAGTTTTTAGTTTAAAGTTTAACTTAGTTTAAAGTAGTTTAAAGTTTAACTTAGTTTAAAGTAGTTTAAAGTAGTTTCTAGTTTAAAGTAGTTTAAAGTTTAAAGTAGTTTAAAGTAGTTTCTAGTTTAATTTAGTTTCTAGTTTAAAGTTTAACTTAGTTTAAAGTGTAAAATAGTTTAAAGTAATTTAAAGTAAAGTCGCTAGGGTGTTTCTAGTGGGTTGCTAAGGTGTTATAGGTGGTTGCTAGGGTATTCTAAGGTATTTTGGGTGGCTGCGAGGGTGTTTTGGGTGGTTGCCAAGGTTTTCTAAGGTATTTTGGGTGGTTGCTAGGGTGTTGTGAGGTATTTTGGGTGGTTGCTATGGTGTTGCTAGGGTGTTCTAAGGTATTTTGGGTGGTTGCTAGGGTGTTCTAATGTATTTTGGGTGGTTGCTAGGGTGTTCTGGGTGGTTTCTATGGTGTTCTAAGGTATATTGGGTGGTTGCTAGGGTGTTGCTAGGGTGTTCTAAGGTATTTTGGGTGGTTGCTAGGGTGTTCTGAGGTATTTTGGGTGGTTGCTATGGTGTTGCTATGGTGTTCTAAGGTATTTTGGGTGGTTGCTAGGGTGTTGCTAGGGTGTTCTAAGGTATTTTGGGTGGTTGCTAGGGTGTTGCTAGGGTGTTCTAAGGTATTTTTGTTGGTTGCTAGGGTGTTCTGTGTGGTTGCTAGGGTGTTCTAAGGTATTTTGGGTGGTTGCTAAGGTGTTGCTAGGGTGTTCTGAGGTATTTTGGGTGGTTGCTATGGTGTTGCTAGGGTGTTCTAAGGTATTTTGGGTGGTTGCTAGGGTGTTGCTAGGGTGTTCTAAGGTATTTTGGGTGGTTGCTATGGTGTTGCTAGGGTGTTCTAAGGTATGTTGGGTGGTTGCTAGGGTGTTGCTAGGGTGTTCTAATGTATTTTGGGTGGTTGCTAGGGTGTTCTGGGTGGTTGCTAGGGTGTTCTAAGGTATTTTGGTTGGTTGCTATGGTGTTGCTAGGGTGTTCTAAGGTATTTTGGGTGGTTGCTAGGGTGTTGCTAGGGTGTTCTAAGGTATTTTGGGTGGTTGCTATGGTGTTGCTAGGGTGTTCTAAGGTATTTTGGTTGGTTGCTATGGTGTTGCTAGGGTGTTCTAAGGTATTTTGGGTGGTTGCTAGGGTGTTGCTAGGATGTTCTAAGGTATTTTGGTTGGTTACTATGGTGTTGCTAGGGTGTTCTAAGGTATTTTGGGTGGTTTCTAGGGTGTTGCTAGGGTGTTCTAAGGTATTTTGGTTGGTTCCTAGGGTGTTGCTAGGGTGTTCTAAGGTATTTTGGGTGGTTGCTATGGTGTTGCTAGGGTGTTCTAAGGTATTTTGGTTGGTTGCTATGGTGTTGCTAGGGTGTTCTAAGGTATTTTGGGTGGTTGCTAGGGTGTTGCTAGGGTGTTCTAAGGTATTTTGGGTGGTTGCTATGGTGTTGCTAGGGTGTTCTAAGGTATTTTGGTTGGTTGCTATGGTGTTGCTAGGGTGTTCTAAGGTATTTTGGGTGGTTGCTAGGGTGTTGCTAGGATGTTCTAAGGTATTTTGGTGTGTTGCTATGGTGTTGCTAGGGTGTTCTAAGGTATTTTGGGTGGTTGCTAGGGTGTTGCTAGGATGTTCTAAGGTATTTTGGTTGGTTACTATGGTGTTGCTAGGGTGTTCAAAGGTATTTTGGGTGGTTGCTAGGGTGTTGCTAGGGTGTTCTAAGGTATTTTGGTTGGTTGCTAGGGTGTTGCTAGGGTGTTCTAAGGTATTTTGGGTGGTTGCTATGGTGTTGCTAGGGTGTTCTAAGGTATTTTGGTATACACACACACACTAACTCGTTTACACACACACGCACAGACACGCTCACTAACTCACACACACATACACACTCACGCACACACACTCACGCACACACACACACACACACACACACACTCTTTCTCTCTCACACACACACACACAGTCACACACACAGACTCACTCGCTCACACACTCACTCACTTACACACTCAGAGTTTATATGAGTTTAGAGTTTATAAGTTTTAATGAAGTAAATTTAGTCATTTGAAGTTTAAATTAGTTTAAAGTTTAAATTAGTTTGAAGATTAAAGTTTAAATTAGTTTGAAGTTTAATTTAGTTTGAAGTTTAAAATAGTTTGAAGTTGATAGACGAGTTTCAATGAGTCTCAATGGCTCATATAGTATATAGAATGGCAGTTTGATTTAGTCTAGGGTTTCAAGGGATTTAGATTTGAATTTTTGACAGTTGGGGAGTTTGAAAATCTGAAAATTCCGCAATGTTAAGTCAATGGGAGTTTTTTCCGAGTTTGATCGTCGTTTTTAGGAAAACCGTAAGTCCGATCAGTTAGAAAAGACAAAGCAACTAACTTCAGAATAGGTCAAAGGTCTGAGCCGAGTTTGGAGTATGTGGAGTTAACGGTCTAGGCCGCATTAAAGTCAACAGTTTTCTAAGAAGAATAATAATAATAACTAGAAAAAGTTCGTCGAGACAAACTTTAAGTTGGCTTGTGAAAGTTTGGACCAATAAGTTTGAAGAAGTTTAAAGTTTAAATTAGTTTAAAGTTTAATTAGTTTATAGTTCAGTAAGAAAGAAAGAAAGATAGATTAGTTAGAAAGAAAGAAAGAAAAAAAGATTAGTAAGAAAGAAAGAAAGATAGATTAGTTAGAAAGAAAGAAAGAAAGAAAGAAAGAAAGATAGATTAGTTAGAAATAAAAAAATAAAAAAAGATTAGTAAGAAAGAAAGATAGATTAGTTAGAAAGAAAGAAAGATAGATTAGTAAGAAAGAAAGAAAGATAGATTAGTAAGAAAGAAAGAAAGAAAAAAAAATAGTAAGAAAGAAAGAAAGATAGATTAGTAAGAAAGAGAAAGAAAGATAGATTAGTTAGAAATAAAAAAATAAAAAAAGATTAGTAAGAAAGAAAGATAGATTAGTTAGAAAGAAAGAAGGAAAGAAAGATAGATTAGTAAGAAAGAAAAAAAGATACATTAGTAAGAGAAAGATTGATTAGTAAGAAAGATAGATAGATTAGTTAGAAAGAGAGAAAAAAGATTAGTAAGAAAGAAAGATAGATTAGTAAGAAAGAAAGAAAGATAGATTAGTTAGAAAGAAAGAAAGATAGATTAGTAAGAAAGAAAGAAAGATTAGTAAGAAAGAAAGAAAGAAAAAGATTAGTAAGAAAGAAAGAAAGATAGATTAGTTAGAAAGAAAGAAAAAAGATTAGTAAGAAAGAAAGAAAAAAAGATTAGTAAGAAAGAAAGATAGATTAGTTAGAAAGAAAGAAAGAAAAAAGATTAGTAAGAAAGAAAGAAAAAAAGATTAGTAAGAAAGAAAGAAAGATAGATTAGTAAGAAAGAAAGAAAGAAAAAAAGATTAGCAAGAAAGAAAGAAAGAAAGATAGATTAGTTAGAAAGAAAGAAAAAAAGATTAGTAAGAAAGAAAGAAAGAAAGAAAAAAAGATTAGTAAGAAAGAAAGATAGATTAGTTAGAAAGAAAGAAAAAAGATTAGTAAGAAAGAAAGAAAGATAGATTAGTAAGAAAGAAAGAAAGAAAAAAGATTAGCAAGAAAGAAAGAAAGAAAGATAGATTAGTTAGAAAGAAAGAAAAAAAAGATTAGTAAGAAAGAAAGAAAGAAAGAAAAAAAGATTAGTAAGAAAGAAAGATAGATTAGTTAGAAAGAAAGAAAGAAAAAAGATTAGTAAGAAAGAAAGAAAAAAAGATTAGTAAGAAAGAAAGAAAGATAGATTAGTAAGAAAGAAAGAAAGAAAAAAAGATTAGCAAGAATGAAAGAAAGAAAGAAAGATAGATTAGTTAGAAAGAAAGAATAAAAAGATTAGTAAGAAAGAAAGAAAGAAAGAAAAAAAGATTAGTAAGAAAGAAAGATAGATTAGTTAGAAAGAAAGAAAGAAAAAAGATTAGTAAGAAAGAAAGAAAAAAAGATTAGTAAGAAAGAAAGAAAGATAGATTAGTAAGAAAGAAAGAAAGAAAAAAAGATTAGTAAGAAAGAAAGAAAGATAGATTAGTAAGAAAGAAAGATAGAAAAAAAGATTAGTAAGAAAGAAAGAAAGATAGATTAGTAAGACAGAAAGAAAGAAAAAAAGATTAGTAAGAATGAAAGAAAGATAGATTAGTAAGAAAGAAAGAAAGATAGATTAGTAAGAAAGAAAGAAAGAAAAAAAGATTAGTAAGAATGAAAGAAAGATAGATTAGTAAGAAAGAAAGAAAGATAGATTAGTAAGAAAGAAAGAAAGAAAAAAAGATTAGTAAGAAAGAAAGAAAGATAGATTAGTAAGAAAGAAAGAAAGAAAAAAGATTAGCAAGAAAGAAAGAAAGAAAGATAGATTAGTTAGAAAGAAAGATAGATAGATTAGTTAGAAAGAAAGATAGATTAGTTAGAATGAAAGAAAGATAGAGTAGTTAGAAAGAAAGAAAGATAGATTAGTTAGAAAGAAAGTTCGATTAGTTAGAAAGAAAGAAAGATAGATTAGAAAGAAAGATAGATAGATAGATAGATTAGTTAGAAAGAAAGATAAATAGATTTGTTAGAAAGAAAGAAAGAAAGATAGATTAGTTAGTTAGAAAGAAAGTTAGATTAGTTAGAAAGAAAGATAGATTAGTTAGAATGAAAGAAAGATAGAGTAGTTAGAAAGAAAGAAAGATAGATTAGTTAGAAAGAAAGATAGATAAGTTAGAAAGAAAGATATATAGATTAGTTAGAAAGAAAGATAGATTAGTTAGAAAGAAAGATAGATTAGTTAGAATGAAAGAAAGATAGAGTAGTTAGAAAGAAAGAAAGATTAGTTAGAAAGAAAGATAGATTAGTTAGAAAGAAAGATAGATTAGTTAGAAAGAAAGAAAGAAAAAAGATTAGTAAGAAAGAAAGAAAAAAAGATTAGTAAGAAAGAAAGAAAGATAGATTAGTAAGAAAGAAAGAAAGAAAGAAAGATTAGCAAGAAAGAAAGAAAGAAAGATAGATTAGTTAGAAAGAAAGAAAAAAAAGATTAGTAAGAAAGAAAGAAAAAAAGATTAGTAAGAAAGAAAGATAGATTAGTTAGAAAGAAAGAAAAAAGATTAGTAAGAAAGAAAGAAAGATAGATTAGTAAGAAAGAAAGAAAGAAAATAGATTAGCAAGAAAGAAAGAAAGAAAGAAAGATAGATTAGTTAGAAAGAAAGAAAAAAAAGATTAGTAAGAAAGAAAGAAAGAAAGAAAAAAAGATTAGTAAGAAAGAAAGATAGATTAGTTAGAAAGAAAGAAAGAAAAAAGATTAGTAAGAAAGAAAGAAAAAAAGATTAGTAAGAAAGAAAGAAAGATAGATTAGTAAGAAAGAAAGAAAGAAAAAAGATTAGCAAGAAAGAAAGAAAGAAAGAAAGATAGATTAGTTAGAAAGAAAGAAAAAAAAGATTAGTAAGAAAGAAAGAAAGAAAGAAAGAAAAAAAGATTAATAAGAAAGAAAGATAGATTAGTTAGAAAGAAAGAAAGAAAAAAGATTAGTAAGAAAGAAAGAAAAAAAGATTAGTAAGAAAGAAAGAAAGATAGATTAGTAAGAAAGAAAGAAAGAAAAAAAGATTAGTAAGAAAGAAAGAAAGATAGATTAGTTAGAAAGAAAGAAAGAAAAAAAGATTAGTAAGAAAGAAAGATAGATTAGTAAGAAAGAAAGATAGAAAAAAAGATTAGTAAGAAATAAAGAAAGATAGATTAGTAAGACAGAAAGAAAGAAAAAAAGATTAGTAAGAATGAAAGAAAGATAGATTAGTAAGAAAGAAAGAAAGATAGATTAGTAAGAAAGAAAGAAAGAAAAAAAGATTAGTAAGAATGAAAGAAAGATAGATTAGTAAGAAAGAAAGAAAGATAGATTAGTAAGAAAGAAAGAAAGAAAAAAAGATTAGTAAGAAAGAAAGAAAGATAGATTAGTAAGAAAGAAAGAAAGAAAAAAGATTAGCAAGAAAGAAAGAAAGAAAGATAGATTAGTTAGAAAGAAAGATAGATAGATTAGTTAGAAAGAAAGATAGATTAGTTAGAATGAAAGAAAGATAGAGTAGTTAGAAAGAAAGAAAGATAGATTAGTTAGAAAGAAAGTTCGATTAGTTAGAAAGAAAGAAAGATAGATTAGAAAGAAAGATAGATAGATAGATAGATTAGTTAGAAAGAAAGATAAATAGATTTGTTAGAAAGAAAGAAAGATAGATTAGTTAGTTAGAAAGAAAGTTAGATTAGTTAGAAAGAAAGATAGATTAGTTAGAATGAAAGAAAGATAGAGTAGTTAGAAAGAAAGAAAGATAGATTAGTTAGAAAGAAAGATAGATAAGTTAGAAAGAAAGATATATAGATTAGTTAGAAAGAAAGATAGATTAGTTAGAAAGAAAGATAGATTAGTTAGAATGAAAGAAAGATAGAGTAGTTAGAAAGAAAGAAAGATTAGTTAGAAAGAAAGATAGATTAGTTAGAAAGAAAGATAGATTAGTTAGAAAGAAAGATAGATTAGTTAGAAAGAAAGATAGATTAGTTAGAATGAAAGAAAGATAGAGTAGTTAGAAAGAAAGAAAGATAGATTAGTTAGAAAGAAAGATAGATTAGTTAGAATGAAAGAAAGATAGAGTAGTTAGAAAGAAAAAAGATAGATCAGTTAGAAAGAAAGATAGATTAGTTAGAAAGAAAAAAGATAGATTAGTTAGAATGAAAGAAAAAATAGATTAGTTAGAAAGAAAGAAAGAAAGAGATGTATAGATAGAAAGAGAGATAGATAGTTGAAAGAGATAGATGGATAGATAGATAGATAGATAGATAGATAGATAGATAGATAGATAGATAGATAGATAGATAGATAGATAGATAATAAGTTTATTAGTACATATAGAATGGTAGTTTAATTGAGTCTAGGGCTTCAGGGAGTTTAGATTTGAGTTTATTTGGTGTCCACTGCTGGGCCACCGTAGTCTTGGCTCAATTTGAACTGTTGCAATGAAAGTCAATGGGATTTTTATGATTTTTCATATTAATTTTTAAGAAATCTGAAAGTCAAATCAGTTTGAAAAGATATAGCACGCCGAGTCAGAACAGTCTGAAGGTCTGACCCGAGTTTGGAGTTTGTAGAGTTAAAGCTCTAGGACGAGTTAGAGTCAGAATTTTTTGGGTAAGAAAAATAAGAAGAAGAAGAATAACTAGAAAAAGTTCGTCGAGACAAACTTTAAGTTGGCTTGTGAAAGTTTGGACCAATAAGTTTGAAGAAGTTTAAAGAAGTTTAAAGTTTAATTAGTTTATAGTTTAGTAAGAAAGAAAGAAAGATAGATTAGTTAGAAAGAAAGAAAAAAAGATTAGTAAGAAAGAAAGAAAGATAGATTAGTTAGAAAGAAAGAAAGAAAGATAGATTAGTTAGAAAGAAAGATAGATTAGTAAGAAAGAAAGAAAGAAAGAAATATAGATAAGTTAGAAAGAAAGAAAGAAAAAAAGATTAGTTAGAAAGAAAGAAAGAAAGATAGATTAGTTAGAAAAAAGAAAGAAAAAAAGATTAGTAAGAAAGAAAGAAAGATAGATTAGTTAGAAAGAAAGAAAGAGATTAGTTAGAAAGAAAGATAGATTAGTAAGAAAGAAAGAAAGAAAGAAATATAGATAAGTTAGAAAGAAAGAAAGATAGATTAGTTAGAAAGAAAGAAAGAAAAAAAGATTAGTAAGAAAGAAAGAAAGAAAGATAAATTAGTAAGAAAGAAAGAAAGATTGATTAGTAAGAAAGATAGAAAGATAGATAGATTAGTTAGAAAGAAAGAAAAAAAGGTTAGTGAGAAAGAAAGAAAGAAAGAAAGATAGATTAGTTAGAAAGAAAGAAAGAAAGAAAGATTAGTTAGAAAGAAAAAAGGAAAGAAAGATAGATTAGTAAGAAAGAAAGAAAGAAAGATAAATTAGTTAGAAAGAAAGAAAGATTGATTAGTAAGAAAGATAGAAAGATAGATAGATTAGTTAGAAAGAAAGAAAGAAAAAGAGATTAGTGAGAAAGAAAGATAGATTAGTTAGAAAGAAAGAAAGAAAGAAAGTTAATTAAAAAGAAAGAAAGAAAGATAGATTAGGTAGAAAGAAAGATAGAAAGATAGATAGATTAGTTAGAAAGAAAAAGAAAGATAGTTTTTATTTAGAAAGAAAGAAAGATAGATTAGTTAGAAAGAAAGAAAGAAAGAAAGAAAGAAAGAAAGAAAGTTAATTAAAAAGAAAGAAAGAAAGATAGATTAGGTAGAAAGAAAGATAGAAAGATAGATAGATAGATTAGTTAGAAAGAAAGAAAGAAAGTTAATTAAAGAGAAAGAAAGAAAGATTAGTTAGAAAGATAGATTAGTTAGAAAGAAAGAAAGAAAAAAAGATTAGTAAGAAAGAAAGATAGATTAGTTAGAAAGAAAGAAAGAAAGAAAGAAAGAAAGAAAGAAAGAAAGAAAGAGAAAGAAAGAAAGAAATATAGATAAGTTAGAAAGAAAGAAAGATAGATTAGTTAGAAAGAAAGAAAGATGGATTAGTTAGAAAGAAAGAAAAAAGATTAGTTAGAAAGAAAGAAAGAAAGATAGATTAGTTAGAAAGAAAGAAAGAAAGAAAGAGATTAGTTAGAAAGAAAAAGAAAGATAGATTAGTTAGAAAGAAAGAAAGATAGATTAGTTAGAAAGAAAGAAAGAAAGAAAGAAAGTTAATTAAAAAGAAAGAAAGATTAGTTAGAAAGATAGATTAGTTAGAAAGAAAGAAAGAAAAAAAGATTAGTAAGAAAGAAAGAAAGAAAGAAAGATAGATTAGTTAGAAAGAAAGAAAAAAAGATTAGTTAGAAAGAAAGAAACATAGATTAGTTAGAAAAAAGAAAGAAAAAAAGATTAGTAAGAAAGAAAGATAGATTAGTTAGAAAGAAAGAAAGATTAGTTAGTAAGAAAAAGAAAGATAGATTAGTTAGAAAGAAAGAAAGATAAATTAGTTAGAAAGAAAGAAAGAAAGAAAGAAAGAAAGAAAGTTAATTAAAAAGAAAGAAAGAAAGATAGATTAGGTAGAAAGAAAGATAGAAAGATAGATAGATTAGTTAGAAAGAAAGAAAGAAAGTTAATTAAAAAGAAAGAAAGAAAGATTAGTTAGAAAGATAGATTAGTTAGAAAGAAAGAAAGAAAAAAAGATTAGTAAGAAAGAAAGATAGATTAGTTAGAAAGAAAGAAAGAAAGAAAGAAAGAAAGAAAGAAAGAAAGAAAGAGAAAGAAAGAAATATAGATAAGTTAGAAAGAAAGAAAGATAGATTAGTTAGAAAGAAAGAAAGATGGATTAGTTAGAAAGAAAGAAAAAAGATTAGTTAGAAAGAAAGAAAGAACGATAGATTAGTTAGAAAGAAAAAAGGAAAGAAAGATAGATTAGTAAGAAAGAAAGGAAGAAAGATAGATTAGTGAGATAGATAGATTAGTTAGAAAGAAAGAAAGAAAAAAGATTAGTGAGAAAGAAAGATAGATTAGTTAGAGAGAAAGAAAGATGGATTAGTTAGAAAGAAAGAAAAAAAGATTAGTAAGAAAGAAAGAAAGATAGATTAGTTAGAAAGAAAAAAGGAAAGAAAGATAGATTAGTAAGAAAGAAAGGAAGAAAGATAGATTAGTGAGATAGATAGATTAGTTAGAAAGAAAGAAAGAAAAAAGATTAGTGAGAAAGAAAGATAGATTAGTTAGAAAGAAAGAGATTAGTTAGAAAGAAAAAGAAAGATAGATTAGTTAGAAAGAAAGAAAGATAGATTAGTTAGAAAGAAAGAAAGAAAGAAAGAAAGTTAATTAAAAAGAAAAAAAGAAATATAGATTAGGTAGAAAGAAAGATAGATAGATTAGTTAGAAAGAAAGAAAGAAAGAAAGAAAGTTAATTAAAAAGAAAGAAAGAAAGATTAGTTAGAAGGATAGATTAGTTAGAAAGAAAGAAAGAAAGAAAAAAAGATTAGTAAGAAAGAAAGATAGATTAGTTAGTTAGAAAGAAAGAAA
Organism: Semotilus atromaculatus; assembly: GCA_031834385.1. Taxonomy (NCBI): domain Eukaryota; kingdom Metazoa; phylum Chordata; class Actinopteri; order Cypriniformes; family Leuciscidae; genus Semotilus; species Semotilus atromaculatus. The sequence continues at coordinate 21,996,326 of JAULUF010000007.1, forward strand.
GAAAGAAAGAAATATAGATAAGTTAGAAAGAAAGATAGATTAGTTAGAAAGAAAGAAAAAAAAGATTAGTTAGAAAGAAAGAATGAAAGATAGATAGATTAGTTAGAAAAAAAGAAAGAAAAAAAGATTAGTAAGAAAGAAAGAAAGATAGATTAGTTAGAAAGAAAAAAGGAAAGAAAGATATATTAGTAAGAAAGAAAGAAAGAAAGATAGATTAGTGAGAAAGATAGATTAGTTAGAAAGAAAGAAAGAAAGATAGATTAGTTAGAAAGAAAAAGAAAGATAGATTAGTTAGAAAGAAAGATCGATTAGTTAGAAAGAAAGAAATAAATAAAGTTAATTAAAAAGAAAGAAAGATAGATAGATTAGTTAGAAAGAAAGAAAGAAAAAAAGATTAGTAAGAAAGAAAGAAAGATAGATTAGTTACAAAGAAAAAGAAAGATAGATTAGTTAGAAAGAAAGAAAGATAGATTGGTTAGAAAGAAAGAAAGAAAGAAAGTTAATTAAAAAGAAAGAAAGAAAGAAAGATTAGTTAGAAAGATAGATTAGTTAGAAAGAAAGAAAGAAAAAAATATTAGTAAGAAAGAAAGATAGATTAGTTAGAAAGAAAAAGAAAGATAGATTAGTTAGAAAGAAAGATAGATTAGTTAGAAAGAAAGAAATAAATAAAGTTAATTAAAAAGAAAGAAAGAAAGAAAGATAGATAGATTAGTTAGAAAGAAAGAAAGAAAAAAAGATTAGTAAGAAAGAAAGAAAGATAGATTAGTTACAAAGAAAAAGAAAGATAGATTAGTTAGAAAGAAAGAAAGATAGATTGGTTAGAAAGAAAGAAAGAAAGAAAGTTAATTAAAAAGAAAGAAAGAAAGAAAGATTAGTTAGAAAGATAGATTAGTTAGAAAGAAAGAAAGAAAAAAATATTAGTAAGAAAGAAAGATAGATTAGTTAGAAAGAAAGAAAGAAAGATAGATTAGTAAGAAAGAAAGAAAGATTAGTTAGAAAGAAAGAAAGATAGATTAGTTAGAAAGAAAAAGAAAGATAGATCAGTTAGAAAGAAAGAAAGATAGATTAGTTAGAAAGAAAGAAAGAAAGAAAGTTAATTAAAAAGAAAGAAAGAAAGTAAGATAGATTAGTTAGAAAGAAAGATAGATTAGAAAGAAAGAAAGATAGATTAGTTAGAAAGAAAGATAGATTAGTTAGAAAGAAAGATAGATTAGTTAGAAAGAAAGATAAATTAGTTAGAAAGAAAGATAGATTAGTTAAAAAACAAAGAAAGAGATTTGTTAGAAAGATAGATTAGTTAGAAAGATAGATTAGTTAGAAAGAAAGATAGATTAGTTAGAAAGAAAGATAACTTAGTTAGAAATAAAGAAAGATAGATTATTTAAAAAACAAAGAAAGATGGATTTGATAGAAAGAAAGATAGATTAGCTAGAAAGATAGATTAGTTAGAAAAAAAGAAAGATAGATTAGTTAGAAAGAAAGAAAGATAAATTAGTTAGAAAGTAAGATAGATTAGTTAGAAAGAAAGAAAGATTAGTTAGAAAGAAAGAAAGATTAGTTAGAAAGATAGATAGATAAGTTAGAAAGAAAGAAAGAAAGAAAGAAAGATTAGTTAGAAAGAAAGAAAGATAGATTGGTTAGAAAGAAAGAAAGATTAGTTAGAAAGAAAGATAGATAGATTAGTTAGAAAGAAAAAAGATAGATTAGTTAGAAAGAAAGAAAGTAAGAAAGAAAGAAAGAAAGATTGGTTAGAAAGAAAGATAGATTAGTTAGAAAGATAGAAAGAAAGATAGATTAGTTAGAAAGAAAGAAACATAGATTAGTTAGAAAGAAAGAAAGAAACATAGATTAGTTAGAAAGAAAGAAAGAAAGATAGATTAGTTAGAAAGAAAGAAAGATTAGTTAGTTAGAAAGAAAGAAAGATAGATTAGTTAGAAAGAAAGATAGATTAGTTAGAAAGATAGATAGATAGATTAGTTAGAAAGAAAGAAAGATAGATTAGTTAGAAAGAAAGATAGATAGATTAGTTAGAAAGAAAGATAGATTAGTTAGAAAGAAAGATAGATTAGTTAGAAAGAAAGAAAGAGATTAGTTAGAAAGAAAGATAGATAGATTAGTTAGAAAGAAAGATAGATTAGTTAGAAAGAAAGAAAGATAGATTAGTTAGAAAGAATGAAAAAAGAAAGAAAGAAAGAAAGATTGGTTAGAAAGAAAGATAGATTAGTTAGTAAGAAAGATAGATTAGTTAGAAAGAAAGAAAGATAGATTAGTTAGAAAGAAAGATAGATAGATTAGTTAGAAAGAAAGAAAGATAGATTAGTTAGAAAGAAAGAAAGATAGATTAGTTAGAAAGAAAAAAGATAGATTAGTTTGAAAGAAATAAAGAAAGATAGATTAGTTAGAAAGAAAGATAGATAGATTAGTTAGAAAGAAAGAGATTAGTTAGAAAGAAACATAGATAGATTAGTTAGAAAGAAAGAAAGATAGATTAGTTAGAAGGAAATATTAGTTAGAAAGAAAGAAAGATAGATTAGTTAGAAAGAAAGAAAGATAGATTAGTTTGAAAGAAATAAAGAAAGATAGATTAGTTAGAAAGAAAGAAAGAAAGAAAGAAAGATAGATAGATAGATAGATAGATAGATAGATAGATAGATAGATAGATAGATAGATAGATAGATAGATAGATAGATAGATAAGAAAGAAAGATAGATTAGTTAGAAATAAAGATATATAGATAGATTAGTTAGAAAGAAAGAAAGATAGATAGATAGATAGATAGATAGATAGATAGATAGATAGATAGATAGATAGATAGATAGATAGATAGATAGATAGATAGATAAGAAAGAAAGATAGATTAGTTAGAAAGAAAGATAGATTAGTTAGAAAGAAAGAAAGATAGATTAGTTAGAAAGAAAGAAAGATAGATTAGTTAGAAAGAAAGAAAGATAGATTAGTTAGAAAGAAAAAAAGATAGATTAGTTAGAAAGAAAGAGATTAGTTAGAAAGAAAGAAAGAGATTAGTTAGAAAGAAAGAGATTAGTTAGAAAGAAAGATAGATAGATTAGTTAGAAAGAAAGATAGATAGATTAGTTAGAAAGAAACATAGATAGATTAGTTAGAAAGAAAGAAAGATAGATTAGTTAGAAGGAAATATTAGTTAGAAAGAAAGATTAGTTAGAAAGAAAGAAAGATAGATTAGTTTAGAAATAAAGAGATTAGTTAGAAAGAAAGAAAGATAGATTAGTTAGAAAGGAAGAAAGATAGATTAGTTAGAAAGGAAGAAAGATCAGATAGATAGATAGATAGATAGATAGATAGATAGATAGATAGATAGATAAGTTAGAAAGAGATAGATAGATAGATAGATAGATAGATAGATAGATAGATAGATAGATAGATAGATAGATAGATAGATAGATAGATAGATAGAGTTCATAAGTACATATAGAATGGGAGTTTAATTGAGTCCAAGGCTTTAGGGAATTTAGATTTGAGTTTATTTGGTGTAGACTACTGGGCCACCGTAGTCTTGGCTCATTTTGAACTGTTACAATGAAAGTCAATGGGATTTTTATGATTTTTAATATTAATTTTTAAGAAATCTGAAAGTCAAATCAGTCTGAAAAGATATAGCACACTAAGTCAGAACAGTTTGAAGGTCTGACCCGAGTT
>JAULUF010000007.1:22010000-22017500 GCA_031834385.1 Semotilus atromaculatus
GTGTTGCCAGGGTGTTCTAAGGTATTTTGGGTGGTTGCTAGGGTGTTGCTAGGGTGTTCTGAGGGATTTTGGGTGGTTGCTAGGGTGTTCTGAGGTATTTTGGGTGGTTGCTAGGGTGTTGCTAGGGTGTTCTAAGGTATTTTGGGTGGTTGCTAGGGTGTTGCTAGGGTGTTCTAAGGTATTTGGGTGGTTGCTAGGGTGTTGCTAGGGTGTTCTGAGGTATTTTGGGTGGTTGCTATGGTTTTGCTATGGTGTTCTAAGGTATTTTGGGTGGTTGCTAGGGTGTTCTAAGGTATTTTGGGTGGTTGCTATGGTGTTGCTAGGGTGTTCTAAGGTATTTTGGGTGGTTGCTAGGGTCTTGCTAGGGTGTTCTGAGGTATTTTGGGTGGTTGCTAGGGTGTTCTGAGGTATTTTGGTTGGTTGCTAGGGTGTTCTAAGGTATTTTGGGTGGTTGCTATGGTGTTGCTAGGGTGTTCTAAGGTATTTTGGGTGGTTGCTAGGGTGTTGCTAGGGTGTTCTGAGGTATTTTGGGTGGTTGCTAGGGTGTTCTGAGGTATTTTGGGTGGTTGCTAGGGTGTTGCCAGGGTGTTCTAAGGTATTTTGGGTGGTTGCTAGGGTGTTCTGAGGTATTTTGGTTGGTTGCTAGGGTGTTCTAAGGTATTTTGGGTGGTTGCTATGGTGTTGCTAGGGTGTTCTAAGGTATTTTGGTATACACACACACACACTAACTCGTTTACACACACACTTTCTCTTTCAAACACACGCACAGACACGCTCACTAACTCACACACACAGACACACTCACTAACACACACACACACACAAACACACTCACGCACACACACTCACTCACACACACACACACACACACACTCTTTTTCTCACAAACACACACACAGTCACACACACAGACTCACTCGCTCACACACTCACTCACTTACACACTCAGAGTTTATATGAGTTTAGAGTTTATAAGTTTTAATGAAGTAAATTTAGTCATTTGAAGTTTAAATTAGTTTAAAGTTTAAATTAGTTTGAAGATTAAAGTTTAAATTAGTTTGAAGTTTAATTTAGTATGAAGTTTAAAATAGTTTGAAGTTGATAGACGAGTTTCAATGTGTCTTAATGGCTCATATAGTATATAGAATGGCAGTTTGATTTAGTCTAGGGTTTCAAGGGATTTTGATTTGAATTTTTGACAGTTGGGGAGTTTGAAAATCTGAAAATTCCGCAATGTTAAGTCAATGGGAGTTTTTCCGAGTTTTGATCGTCATTTTTAGGAAAACCGTAAGTCCGATCAGTTAGAAAAGACATAGCAACTAACTTCAGAACAGTCCAAAGGTCTGAGCCGAGTTTGGAGTATGTAGAGTTAACGGTCTAGGCCGCATTAAAGTCAACAGTTTTCTAAGAAGAATAATAATAATAACTAGAAAAAGTTCGTCGAGACAAACTTTAAGTTGGCTTGTGAAAGTTTGGACCAATAAGTTTAAAGAAGTTTAAAGTTTAAATTAGTTTATAGTTTAGTAAGAAAGAAAGAAAGATAGATTAGTTAGAAAGATAGAACGATAGACAGATTAGTTAGAAAGAAAGAACGATAATTAAAAAGAAAGAAAGAATGAAAGATTAGTTAGAAAGATTAGTTAGAAAGATAAATTAGTTTGAAAGATAGAACGATAGACAGATTAGTTAGAACGAAAGAAAGAACGATAATTAAAAAGAAAGAAAGAATGAAAGATTAGTTAGAAAGATTAGTTAGAAAGATAAATTAGTTTGAAAGATAGATTAGTTTGAAAGAAAGAAAGATTAGTTAGAAAGAAAGATAAAAGAAAAAATATTAGGTAGAAAGATAGATAAAAAATTAGTTAGAAAGAAAGGAAACGATTAGTTAGAAAAGAAGAAAGTAAAAAGAAATAAAGATTAGTTAGAAAGAAAGAAAGATTAGTTAGAAAGAAAGAAAGAAAGAAAGAAAGAAAGATTAGTTAGAAAGAAAGAAAGAAAGAAAGATTAGTTAGAAAGACAGAAAGATAGATAAGTCAGAAAGAAAGAAAGAAAGATTAGTTAGAAAGAAAAAGAAAGACAGTTTAGTTAGAAAGAAAGAAAGAAAGACAGAAAGATTAGTTAGAGAGAAAGAAAGAAAGAAAGAAAGATAGATTAGTTAGAAAGAAAGAAAGATAGATTAGTTAGAAAGAAAGAAAGATATATAGATTAGTTAGAAAGAAGGAAATATAGAGAAGTTAGAAAGAAAGAAAGATAGATTCGTTAGAAAGAAAAAGAAAGATAGATTAGTTAGAAAGAATAAAAGATAGATTAGTTAGAAAGAAAGAAAGATGGATTAGTTAGAAAGAAAGATAGAAAGAAAGATAGAAAAAAAGATTAGTAAGAAAGAAAGATAGATTAGTTAGAAAGAAAAAAGAAAAAAGATTAGTTAGAAAGAAAGATAGATTAGTAAGAAAGGAAGATTGATTGATTAGTAAGAAAGATAGATAGATTAGTTAGAAAGAAAGATTAGTTAGAAAGAAAGAATGAAAGATTAGTAAGAAAGAAAGAAAGAAAGATAGATTAGTAAGAAAGAAAGAAAGATTGATTAGTAAGAAAGATAGAAAGAAAGATAGATTAGTTAGAAAGAAAGATTAGTTAGAAAGAAAGAAAGATAGATTAGTAAAAAAGAAAGAAAGAAAGATAGATTAGTAAGAAAGAAAGAAAGATAGATTAGTTAGAAAGAAAAAAAGAAAGACAGATTAGTTAGAAAGAAAAAGAAAGATAGTTTAGTTAGAAAGAAAGAATGAAAGATTAGTTAGAAAGATAGATTAGTTAGAAAGAAAGAAAGAAAAAAGATTAGTAAGAAAGAAAGTTAGATTAGTTAGAAAGAAAGAAAGAAAAAAAGATTAGTTAGAAAGAAAGAAAGATAGATTAGTTAGAAAGAAAAAAGGAAAGAAAGATAGATTAGTAAGAAAGATAGATTAGTAAGAAAGAAAGAAAGAAAGATTGATTAGTAAGAAAGATAGATAGATTAGTTAGAAAGAAAGAAAAAAAGATGAGTAAGAAAGATAGATTAGTTAGAAAGAAAGAAAGAAAGAAAAAAAGATTAGTAAGAAAGAAAGATAGATAGATTAGTAAGAAAGATAGAAAGAAAGATAGATTAGTTAGAAAGAAAGATTAGTTAGAAAGAAAGAATGAAAGATTAGTAAGAAAGAAAGAAAGATAGATTAGTAAGAAAGAAAGAAAGATTGATTAGTAAGAAAGATAGAAAGAAAGATAGATTAGTTAGAAAGAAAGATTAGTTAGAAAGAAAGAAAGATAGATTAGTAAGAAAGAAAGAAAGAAAGATAGATTAGTAAGAAAGAAAGAAAGATAGATTAGTTAGAAAGAAAAAAAGAAAGAAAGATTAGTTAGAAAGAAAAAGAAAGATAGTTTAGTTAGAAAGAAAGAATGAAATATAGATTAGTTAGAAAGAAAGAATGAAAGATAGATTAGTTAGAAAGAAAGAAAGAAAGATAGATTAGTTAGAAAGAAAAAGAAAGATAGATTAGTTAGAAAGAAAAAGAAAGATAGATTAGTTAGAAAGAAAGAATGAAAGATAGATTAGTTAGAAAGAATGAAAGATAGATTAGTTAGAAAGAAAGAAAGATAGATTAGTTAGAAAGAAAGAAAGAAATATAAATTAGTTAGAAAGAAAGATAGATTAGTTAGAAAGAAAGAAAGATTAGTTAGAAAGAAAGAAAGATTAGTTAGAAAGAAAGAAAGATATATAGATTAGTTAGAAAGAAAGAAAGAAAGATAGATAGATAGATAGATAGATAGATTAGTTAGAAAGAAAAAGAAAGATAGATTAGTTAGAAAGAAGGAATGAAAGATAGATTAGTTAGAAAGAAAGAAAGATAGATTAGTTAGAAAGAAAGAAAGAAAGATAGATTAGTTAGAAAGAAAGAAAGAAAAAAAGATTAGTAAGAAAGATAGATTAGTTAGAAAGAAAGAAAGATAGATTAGTAAGAAAGAAAGATTGATTAGTAAGAAAGAAAGAAAGATTGATTAGTAAGAAAGATAGAAAGAAAGATAGATTAGTTAGAAAGAAAGATTAGTTAGAAAGAAAAAGAAAGATAGTTTAGTTAGAAAGAAAGAATGAAAAATAGATTAGTTAGAAAGAAAGAAAGAAAGAAAGATTAGTTAGAAAGAAAAAGAAAGATAGATTAGTTAGAAAGAAATAATGAAAGATAGATTAGTTAGAAAGAAAGAAAGATAGATTAGTTAGAAAGAAAGAAAGATAAATTAGTTAGAAAGAAAGAAAGATAGATTAGTAAGAAAGAAAGAAAGAAAGATTAGTTAGAAAGAAAGATAGATAGATTAGTAAGAAAGATAGAAAGATAGATAGATTAGTTAGAAAGAAAGATAGAAAGTAAGTTAATTAAAAAGAAAGAAAGATAGATTAGTTAGAAAGAAAGATAGAAATATAGATAGATTAGTTAGAAAGAAAGAAAAAATATTAGTAAGAAAGAAAGAAAGATAGATTAGTTAGAAAGAAAGAAAGAAAGAAAGATAGATTAGAAAGATAGATAGATTAGTTAGAAAGAAAGAAAGTTAATTAAAAAGAAAGAAAGAAAGATAGATTAGTTAGAAAGAAAGATAGAAACATAGATAGATTAGTTAGAAAGAAAGAAAGAAAGTTAATTAAAAAGAAAGAAAGAATGAAAGATTAGTTAGAAAGATAGATTAGTTAGAAAGAAAGAAAGAAAAAAGATTAGTAAGAAAGAAAGATAGATTAGTTAGAAAGAAAGAAAGATAGATTAGTTAGAGAGAAAGAATGAAAAAAGATTAGTTAGAAAGAAAAAAAGAAAGAAAGATAGATTAGTTAGAAAAAAAGAAAGAAAAAAAGATGAGTAAGAAAGAAAGAAAGATAGATTAGTAAGAAAGAAAGAAAGATGGATTAGTAAGAAAGAAAGAAAGATTGATTAGTAAGAAAGATAGATAGATTAGTTAGAAAGAAAGAAAAAAAGATTAGTTAGAAAGAAAGAAAGAAAGATAGATTAGTTAGAAAGAAAGAAAGAAAAAAAGATTAGTAAGAAAGAAAGATAGATAGATTAGTTAGAAAGAAAGAAAGAAAGATAGATTAGTAAGAGAAAGAAAGATAGATTGGTAAGAAAGAAAGAAAGATTGATTAGTAAGAAAGATAGAAAGAAAGATAGATTAGTTAGAAAGAAAGATTAGTTAGAAAGAAAGAAAGATAGATTAGTTAGAAAGAAAGAAAGATTAGTTAGAAAGTAAGAAAGAAAGAAAGATAGATTAGTAAGAAAGAAAGAAAGATGGATTAGTAAGAAAGAAAGAAAGATTGATTAGTAAGAAAGATAGATAGATTAGTTAGAAAGAAAGAAAAAAAGATTAGTTAGAAAGAAAGAAAGAAAGATAGATTAGTTAGAAAGAAAGAAAGAAAAAAAGATTAGTAAGAAAGAAAGATAGATAGATTAGTTAGAAAGAAAGAAAGAAAGATAGATTAGTAAGAGAAAGAAAGATAGATTGGTAAGAAAGAAAGAAAGATTGATTAGTAAGAAAGATAGAAAGAAAGATAGATTAGTTAGAAAGAAAGATTAGTTAGAAAGAAAGAAAGATAGATTAGTTAGAAAGAAAGAAAGATTAGTTAGAAAGAAAGAAAGAAAGATTAGTTAGAAAGAAAGAAAGATTAGTTAGAAAGAAAGAAAGATAAATTAGTTAGAAAGAAATAAAGATTAGTTAGAAAGAAAGAAAGAAAGATTAGTTAGAAAGAAAGAAAGATATATAGATTAGTTAGTAAGAAAGAAAGAAAGATAGATTAGTACGAAAGAAAGATAGATTAGTAAGAAAGAAAGAAAGATTGATTAGTAAGAAAGATAGAAAGAAAGATAGATTAGTTAGAAAGAAAGATTAGTTAGAAAGAAAGATTAGTTAGAAAGAAAGATTAGTTAGAAAGAAAGAATGAAAGATAGATTAGTTAGAAAGAAAGAAAGAAAGAAAGATTAGTTAGAAAGAAAAAGAAAGATAGTTTAGTTAGAAAGAAAGAATGAAAGATAGATTAGTTAGAAAGAAAGAAAGAAAGAAAGAAAGATATATAGATTAGTTAGAAAGAAATATAGATAAGTTAGAAAGAAAGAAAGAAAGATAGATTAGTTAGAAAGAAAAAGAAAGATAGATTATTTAGAAAGAAAGAATGAAAGATAGATTAGTTAGAAAGAAAGAAAGATTAGTTAGAAAGAAAGAAAGAAAGATAAATTAGTTAGAAAGAAAGAAAGATTAGTTAGAAAGAAAGAAAGAAAGAAAGATTAGTTAGAAATAAAGAAAGATATATAGATTAGTTAGTAAGAAAGAAAGAAAGATAGATTAGTACGAAAGAAAGATAGATTAGTAAGAAAGAAAGAAAGATTGATTAGTAAGAAAGATAGAAAGAAAGATAGATTAGTTAGAAAGAAAGATTAGTTAGAAAGAAAGAATGAAAGATAGATTAGTTAGAAAGAAAGAAAGAAAGAAAGATTAGTTAGAAAGAAAAAGAAAGATAGTTTAGTTAGAAAGAAAGAATGAAAGATAGATTAGTTAGAAAGAAAGAAAGAAAGAAAGATATATAGATTAGTTAGAAAGAAAGAAATAGTTAGAAAGAAAGAAAGATAGATTAGTTAGAAAGAAAAAGAAAGATAGATTAGTTAGAAAGAAAGAATGAAAGATAGATTAGTTAGAAAGAAAGAAAGATAGATTAGTTAGAAAGAAAGAAAGAAAGAAAGAAAGAAAGAAAGATAGATTAGTTAGAAAGAAAGAAAGATTAGTTAGAAAGAAAGAAAGATTAGTTAGAAAGAAAGAAAGATATATAGATTAGTTAGAAAGAAAGAAAGAAAGAAAGATTAGTTAGAAAGAAAGATATATAGATTAGTTAGAAAGAAAAAGAAAGATAGATTAGTTAGAAAGAAAGAATGAAAGATAGATTAGTTAGAAAGAAAGAAAGATAGATTAGTTAGAAAGAAAGATAAGTTAGATAGATAGATAGACAGATAGATAGATTAGTTAGAAAGAAAGAAATAGATAGAAAGATAGATAGTTAGAAAGATGGATAGATAGATAGATAGATATATAGATAGATAGATTAGTTAGAAAGAAAGAAATAGATAGAAAGATAGATAGTTAGAAAGATGGATAGATAGATAGATAGATAGATAGATAGATAAGTTAGATAGATTAGTTAGAAAGTAAGATAGATTAGTTAGAAAGAAAGATAAGTTAGATAGATAGATAGATAGATAGATAGATAGATAGATAGATAGATAGATAGATTAGTTAGAAAGAAAGAAATAGATAGAAAGATGGATAGATAGATAGATAGATTAGTTAGAAAGAAAGAAATAGATAGAAAGATAGATAGTTAGAAAGATGGATAGATAGATGGATAGATGGATAGATAGATAGATAGATAGATAGATAGATAGATAGATAGATAGATAGATAGATAGATAGATAGATAGATAGATAGATAGATAGATAGATAGAAGT
>JAULUF010000007.1:22025000-22027500 GCA_031834385.1 Semotilus atromaculatus
GGCGTTGCTTTGGTTTTCCTAAGGTGTTCTGGGTGGTTGCCAGGGTGTTCTAAGGTATTTTGGGTGGTTGCTATGGTGTTCTAAGGTATTTTTGGTGGTTGCAAGGGTGTTGCTAGGGTGTTTTAAGGTATTTTGGGTGGTTGCTATGGTGTTGCTAGGGTGTTCGGAGGTATTTTGGGTGGTTGCTAGGGTGTTGCTAGGGTGTTCTGAGGTATTTTGGGTGGTTGCTATGGTGTTGCTAGGGTGTTCTAAGGTATTTTGGGTGGTTGCTATGGTGTTATGGGTGGTTGCTATGGTGTTCTAATGTATTGTGGTTGGTTGCTAGGGTGTTTTAAGGTATTTTGGTTGGTTGCTAGGGTGTTCTGGTTGGTAACTAGGGTGTTCTAAGGTATTTTGGGTGGTTGTTAAGGTGTTGCTAGGGTGTTCTATGGTATTTTGGTTGGTTGCTAGGGTGTTGCTAGGGTGTTCTAAGGTATTTTGGTTGGTTGCTAGGGTGTTCTGGGTGGTTGCTAGGGTGTTCTAAGGTATTTTGGGTGGTTGCTATGGTGTTGCTAGGGTGTTCTAAGGTATTTTGGGTGGTTGCTAGGGTGTTGCTATGGTGTTCTGAGGTATTTTGGGTGGTTGCTATGGTGTTGCTAGGGTGTTCTAATGTATTTTGGGTGGTTGCTAGGGTGTTGCTAGGGTGTTCTGAGGTATTTTGGGTGGTTGCTATGGTGTTGCTAGGGTGTTCTAAGGTATTTTGGGTGGTTGCTAGGGTGTTGCTAGGCTGTTCTAAGGTATTTTGGGTGGTTGCTAGGGTGTTGCTAGGGTGTTCTGAGGTATTTTGGGTGGTTGCTATGGTGTTGCTAGGGTGTTCTAATGTATTTTGGGTGGTTGCTAGGGTGTTGCTAGGGTGTTCTGAGGTATTTTGGGTGGTTGCTATGGTGTTGCTAGGGTGTTCTAAGGTATTTTGGGTGGTTGCTAGGGTGTTGCTAGGCTGTTCTGAGGTATTTTGGGTGGTTGCTAGGGTGTTGCTAGGGTGTTCTGAGGTATTTTGGGTGGTTGCTATGGTGTTGCTAGGGTGTTCTAATGTATTTTGGGTGGTTGCTAGGGTGTTGCTAGGGTGTTCTGAGGTATTTTGGGTGGTTGCTATGGTGTTGCTAGGGTGTTCTAATGTATTTTGGGTGGTTGCTAGGGTGTTGCTAGGGTGTTCTGAGGTATTTTGGGTGGTTGCTATGGTGTTGCTAGGGTGTTCTAAGGTATTTTGGGTGGTTGCTAGGGTGTTGCTAGGCTGTTCTAAGGTATTTTGGTTGGTTGCTAGGGTGTTGCTAGGCTGTTCTAAGGTATTTTGGTTGGTTGCTAGGGTGTTGCTAGGGGGTTCTACGGTATTTTGGGAGATTGCTAGGGTGTTGCTAGGGTGTTCTGAGGTATTTTGGGTGGTTGCTATGGTGTTGCTAGGGTGTTCTAAGGTATTTTGGGTGGTTGCTAGGGTGTTGCTAGGGTGTTCTAAGGTATTTTGTGTGGTTGCTATGGTGTTGCTAGGGTGTTTTATGGTATTTTGGTTGGTTGCTATGGTGTTGCTAGGGTGTTCTAAGGTATTTTGGTATACACACACACACACTAACTCGTTTACACACAAACTTTCTCTTTCACACACACGCACAGACACGCTCACTAACTCACACATACACACTCACGCACACACACTCACTCACACACACACACACACACTCTTTCTCTCACACACACACAGTCACACACACAGACTCACTCGCTCACACACTCACTCATTTACACACTCAGAGTTTATATGAGTTTAGAGTTTATAAGTTTTAATGAAGTAAATTTAGTCATTTGAAGTTCAAATTAGTTTAAAGTTTAAATTAGTTTAAAGTTTAAATTAGTTTGAAGATTAGTAAGAAAGAAAGAAAAAAAGATTAGTGAAAAAGAAAGATAGATTAGTTAGAAAGAATGAAAGAAAGATAGATTAGTAAGAAAAAGAAAGATAGATTAGTAAGAAAGAAAGAAAGAAAGAAAGATAGATTAGTAAGAAAGAAAGAAAGAAAAAAAGATTAGTAAGAAAGAAAGATTGATTAGTAAGAAAGAAAGAAAGATAGATTAGTTAGAAAGAAAGAAAGAAAAAAAGATTAGTAAGAAAGAAAGTTAGAAAGAAAGATAGATTAGTTAGAAAGAAAGAAAGAAAGAAAGAAAGAAAAAAAGATTAGTAAGAGAAAGAAAGAAAGAAAAAAAGATTAGTAAGAAAGAAAGATAGATTAGTTAGAAAGAATGAAAGATAGATTAGTAAGAAAGAAAGAAAGATAGATTAGTAAGAAAGAAAGAAAGATAGATTAGTAAGAAAGAAAGAAAGAAAGAAAGAAAAAAAGATTAGTAAGAAAGAAAGAAAGATAGATTAGTTAGAAAGAAAGAAAAAAAGATTAGTAAGAAAGAAAGATAGATTAGTTAGAAAGAAAAAAGATTAGTAAGAAAGAAAGAAAGAAAAAAAGATTAGTAAGAAAGAAAG
>JAULUF010000007.1:22030000-22037500 GCA_031834385.1 Semotilus atromaculatus
TGCTCACTAACTCATACACACACACACACACACACACACACTCATGCACATACTCACAAATGCACACACTCACACACCCACACACAAACTCGCTCACACACACACACTCAATTACATACACTCACAAATGCACACATTCACACACACACACACACTCACAAATACACACACTCACTTGCTCACACACACACACACACACACACAGACTCACACACACTCACTAACTCACACACGCACAGACATGCTCACTAACTCACACACACACTAATTCTCTCACACACACACATACACACACAGACACACACACACACACACACACTCAAGTTTACAGTGTTTAGAGTTTACAAGTGTATAAATTGATGAGTTTATAAGTGTACGAGTTTAGAGTTTATAAGTTTAAATGAGTCTTAAGAGTTCAGTTTATAGTTTAAATGAGTCTAAGAGTTCAAAGTTTATTAATTTATGAGTTAATTAGTTTATAAGTGTGTTAATTCAAAGTTTATTAGTTTAAATGAGTCTCAATGGCTCATATAGTGTATAGAATGGCAGTTTGATTTAGTCTAGGGTTTCAAGGGATTTTGATTTGAATTTTTGACAGTTGGGGAGTTTGAAAATCTGAAAATTCCGCAATGTTAAGTCAATGGGAGTTTTTCCGAGTTTTGATCGTCATTTTTAGGAAAACCGTAAGTCCGATCAGTTTGAAAAGACAGAGCAACTAACTTCAGAATAGGTCAAAGGTCTGAGCCGAGTTTGGAGTATGTGGAGTTAACGGTCTAGGCCGCATTAAAGTCAACAGTTTTCTAAGAAGAATAATAATAATAATAATAATAATAAGTTTAAATAGGATTTCAGTAAGTTGGCTCTCACAAGCCAACTTAATAATAAGTTTAAGTACAATATCAGTAAGTTGGCTCTCACAAGCCAACTTAATAATAAGTTTAAGTACAATATCAGTAAGTTGGCTCTCACAAGCCAACTTAACTAGAAAAAGTTTGTCGAGACAAACTTTAAGTTGGCTTGTGAAAGTTTGGACCAGAAAGTTTGAAGAAGTTTAAAGTAGTTTGAAGTTGAAAGTAGTTTGAAGTTGAAAGTAGTTTATAGTTTAAATTAGTTTTTAGTTTAAATTAGTTTAAAGTTTAACTTAGTTTAAAGTAGTTTAAAGTTTAACTTAGTTTAAAATTTAAAGTAGTTTAAAGTTTAAAGTAGTTTCTAGTTTAAAGTAGTTTAAAGTTTAACTTAATTTAAAATTTAAAGTAGTTTAAAGTTTAAAGTAGTTTCTAGTTTAAAGTAGTTTAAAGTTTAAAATAGTTTAAAGTAGTTTCTAGTTTAAAGTAGTTTAAAGTTTAAATTAGTTTAAAGTTTAAAATATTTAAAGTAGTTTCTAGTTTAAAGTAGTTTAAAGTTTAAAATATTTTAAGGTAGTTTTTAGTTTAAAGTTTAACTTAGTTTAAAGTAGTTTAAAGTTTAACTTAGTTTAAAGTAGTTTAAAGTAGTTTCTAGTTTAAAGTAGTTTAAAGTTTAAAGTAGTTTCTAGTTTAATTTAGTTTCTAGTTTAAAGTTTAACTTAGTTTAAAGTGTAAAATAGTTTAAAGTAATTTAAAGTAAAGTCGCTAGGGTGTTTCTAGTGGGTTGCTAAGGTGTTATAGGTGGTTGCTAGGGTATTCTAAGGTATTTTGGGTGGCTGCGAGGGTGTTTTGGGTGGTTGCCAAGGTTTTCTAAGGTATTTTGGGTGGTTGCTAGGGTGTTGTGAGGTATTTTGGGTGGTTGCTATGGTGTTGCTAGGGTGTTCTAAGGTATTTTGGGTGGTTGCTAGGGTGTTCTAATGTATTTTGGGTGGTTGCTAGGGTGTTCTGGGTGGTTTCTATGGTGTTCTAAGGTATATTGGGTGGTTGCTAGGGTGTTGCTAGGGTGTTCTAAGGTATTTTGGGTGGTTGCTAGGGTGTTCTGAGGTACTTTGGGTGGTTGCTATGGTGTTGCTATGGTGTTCTAAGGTATTTTGGGTGGTTGCTAGGGTGTTGCTAGGGTGTTCTAAGGTATTTTGGGTGGTTGCTAGGGTGTTGCTAGGGTGTTCTAAGGTATTTTTGTTGGTTGCTAGGGTGTTCTGTGTGGTTGCTAGGGTGTTCTAAGGTATTTTGGGTGGTTGCTAAGGTGTTGCTAGGGTGTTCTGAGGTATTTTGGGTGGTTGCTATGGTGTTGCTAGGGTGTTCTAAGGTATTTTGGGTGGTTGCTAGGGTGTTGCTAGGGTGTTCTAAGGTATTTTGGGTGGTTGGTATGGTGTTGCTAGGGTGTTCTAAGGTATTTTGGGTGGTTGCTAGGGTGTTGCTAGGGTGTTCTAATGTATTTTGGGTGGTTGCTAGGGTGTTCTGGGTGGTTGCTAGGGTGTTCTAAGGTATTTTGGTTGGTTGCTATGGTGTTGCTAGGGTGTTCTAAGGTATTTTGGGTGGTTGCTAGGGTGTTGCTAGGGTGTTCTAAGGTATTTTGGGTGGTTGCTATGGTGTTGCTAGGGTGTTCTAAGGTATTTTGGTTGGTTGCTATGGTGTTGATAGGGTGTTCTAAGGTATTTTGGGTGGTTGCTAGGGTGTTGCTAGGATGTTCTAAGGTATTTTGGTTGGTTACTATGGTGTTGCTAGGGTGTTCTAAGGTATTTTGGGTGGTTGCTAGGGTGTTGCTAGGGTGTTCTAAGGTATTTTGGTTGGTTGCTAGGGTGTTGCTAGGGTGTTCTAAGGTATTTTGGTTGGTTGCTATGGTGTTGCTAGGGTGTTCTAAGGTATTTTGGTTGGTTGCTATGGTGTTGCTAGGGTGTTCTAAGGTATTTTGGGTGGTTGCTAGGGTGTTGCTAGGGTGTTCTAAGGTATTTTGGGTGGTTGCTATGGTGTTGCTAGGGTGTTCTAAGTTATTTTGGTTGGTTGCTATGGTGTTGCTAGGGTGTTCTAAGGTATTTTGGGTGGTTGCTAGGGTGTTGCTAGGATGTTCTAAGGTATTTTGGTTGGTTACTATGGTGTTGCTAGGGTGTTCTAAGGTATTTTGGGTGGTTGTTAGGGTGTTGCTAGGGTGTTCTAAGGTATTTTGGTTGGTTGCTAGGGTGTTGCTAGGGTGTTCTAAGGTATTTTGGGTGGTTGCTAGGGTGTTGCTAGGGTGTTCTAATGTATTTTGGGTGGTTGCTAGGGTGTTCTGGGTGGTTGCTAGGGTGTTCTAAGGTATTTTGGTTGGTTGCTATGGTGTTGCTAGGGTGTTCTAAGGTATTTTGGGTGGTTGCTAGGGTGTTGCTAGGATGTTCTAAGGTATTTTGGTTGGTTACTATGGTGTTGCTAGGGTGTTCTAAGGTATTTTGGGTGGTTGCTAGGGTGTTGCTAGGGTGTTCTAAGGTATTTTGGTTGGTTACTAGGGTGTTGCTAGGGTGTTCTAAGGTATTTTGGGTGGTTGCTATGGTGTTGCTAGGGTGTTCTAAGGTATTTTGGTTGGTTGCTATGGTGTTGCTAGGGTGTTCTAAGGTATTTTGGGTGGTTGCTAGGGTGTTGCTAGGATGTTCTAAGGTATTTTGGTTGGTTACTATGGTGTTGCTAGGGTGTTCTAAGGTATTTTGGGTGGTTGCTAGGGTGTTGCTAGGGTGTTCTAAGGTATTTTGGTTGGTTGCTAGGGTGTTGCTAGGGTGTTCTAAGGTAATTTGGGTGGTTGCTATGGTGTTGCTAGGGTGTTCTAAGGTATTTTGGTTGGTTGCTATGGTGTTGCTAGGGTGTCCTATGGTATTTTGGGTGGTTGCTAGGGTGTTGCTAGGGTGTTCTAAGGTATTTTGGGTGGTTGCTATGGTGTTGCTAGGGTGTTCTAAGGTATTTTGGTTGGTTGCTATGGTGTTGCTAGGGTGTTCTAAGGTATTTTGGGTGGTTGCTAGGGTGTTGCTAGGATGTTCTAAGGTATTTTGGTTGGTTACTATGGTGTTGCTAGGGTGTTCTAAGGTATTTTGGTTGGTTGCTAGGGTGTTGCTAGGGTGTTCTAAGGTATTTTGGTTGGTTGCTAGGGTGTTGCTAGGGTGTTCTAATGTATTTTGGGTGGTTGCTAGGGTGTTGCTAGGGTGTTCTAATGTATTTTGGGTGGTTGCTAGGGTGTTCTGGGTGGTTGCTAGGGTGTTCTAAGGTATTTTGGTTGGTTGCTATGGTGTTGCTAGGGTGTTCTAAGGTATTTTGGGTGGTTGCTAGGGTGTTGCTAGGGTGTTCTAAGGTATTTTGGGTGGTTGCTATGGTGTTGCTAGGGTGTTCTAAGGTATTTTGGTTGGTTGCTATGGTGTTGCTAGGGTGTTCTAAGGTATTTTGGGTGGTTGCTAGGGTGTTGCTAGGATGTTCTAAGGTATTTTGGTTGGTTACTATGGTGTTGCTAGGGTGTTCTAAGGTAAGGTAAGGTAAGGTAAAAATTTATTTATATAGCACCATTTATACAGACAAGCTGACCAATGTGCTTTACAGAGCAATATAATATCACACAACAGACAGAACAAGAAACAATGAAATACACATTACACATTATTAAAAGCAATAGAATAAAAGTGTGTTTTCAAGCGTGACTTGAAAACTGACAAGTCAGGTGCAGAACGAATCTGAATAGGCAAGCTATTCCACAATGTCGGGCCTGCAATGGCAAAGGCACGATGACCTCTGTGTTTTAACCTGTACCGTGGTATGACTAAGAGTTTCTGTGTACCTGACCTAAGATCTCTGGAGGGATTATATTGCTCTAAGAGCTCAGATAAATAGAGGGGAGCTTGGTTGTTTAGGCACTTATAGACAAATAAAAGAATTTTAAAATCTACCCTAAAACGAACCGGCAGCCAATGAAGGGATGCTAGAATCGGGGTAATATGTTCCCGTTTGCGAATGCCTTTTAAGAGTCTCGCTGCTGCATTTTGGACTATTTGAAGACGTGATAGAGTAGTTGAATTAATTCCATAATATAAAGAATTGCAATAGTCCAGTCTAGATGACAGAAAAGCATGCATCACCCATTCAAAAGCTTGGGGACATAAAAAAGGCTTAACTTTAGTCAACAAACGCAAATGAAAGAAACACGATCTGACAACAGAGTTTACTTGCTTATCCATTTTCAAGAGAGTATCTACTGAAACACCAAGATTTTTCACACAGTTACTTACTGGCAAAGAAAGTGCTTCAGGGAAGTGGTTAAAACTACTTTTAGAGGGACCAAAGAGTATAAGTTCCGTTTTATTTTCATTTAATTTTAGAAAGTTTATAGACATCCACCTCTTTATTTCGTCTAAGCACGCCTTAAGGTGCTCGAGTGAAGTTTTGCCTGCCCGTTTAATAGGAACATAAATCTGAATGTCGTCTGCATAGCAGTGAAACGACACATCATATTTTTTAAATATAGAGCCCAAAGGGATCATATAGAGGGAAAAGAGCGTAGGGGCCAGGATTGAGCCCTGAGGGACCCCCCATCGAAGGTGAGCAACCGAGGACATAGAGGAGCCAAAACGAACAGTAAATCTTCGGTCTGTCAAATATGATCTAAACCAATTTAGTACTGTTCCTTTCAGCCCCACATCGTGTTCTAGTCTAGACAGAAGAATATCATGGTCCACCATATCAAAAGCAGAGCTAAGATCCAAGAGCATTAAAATTATAGTATCTCCGGCATCTGTTGTCAGATAGATGTCATTAAAAACCTTCAATAGTGTTGACTCAGTACTGTGGAGCGTTCGAAAACCGGATTGAAACTTCTCATATATAGAATGTGAATTTAAATAAGAATGCAGTTGATTTGATACAACTTTTTCTAGAACTTTTGAAATAAAAGTCAGATTAGAAATAGGCCTATAGTTATTCAAGATAGCAGGATCAAGATCCGGCTTCTTTAGTGATGGAAGAACTAAGGCATTCTTGAGATCAGCTGGAAAGATCCCTAAACTAAGTGATTTATTAACAATAGTGAGTAAGCTTGGTCCTAATGTGTCAAAAAGTTGTATTAAACTACGAGGTGGAATAATGTCTAATGAACAAATTGTAGGCCTAAGATGGGTAATAATTTCTTGTAGTTGTAAAATAGATATAGAATCGAATTCATGACAGACTGAGGAGCATGGAGACAGCATAAACGTATTGTTTTCAATGTCATAATTGTTCTGAATTTCATCAGTACCTGGCCTTTGATTTTCGATCTTATTAGAAAAAAATCTAAGAAAGTCATCACCGTTTAGGTGGGAGGGTACCGGATATGCTTTAGTAGGTGGATTTAGAGCAGAGTTTATAGCAGAAAAAAGTAGCTTTGGCTTTTGTCTATATTTTTCAGTTATTTGTGAAAAATACAGACATTTTGCCCTCCTAACTGCAGTTTGAAAGTCAGATAAGGCATCTCTCAGTATATCGTAATGCACCTGAAGTCTATGCTTTCTCCATCTTCGCTCAGCCTGTCTACATAGCCGTCTAAAACTGTGTACAGTCTCGTTCAGCCATGGCTCAGTCTTTTTCTTTAAACGTTTAGGTTTGAGTGGAGCAACAGAATCCAAGACACTTATACAAGTAGAGTTGAAACGGTAAAAGTGTTCATCCAGATCAATATTCAGAAGGGAACTGTCTAAAAATTCACTATCGCAGATGTTTTTATACATCTGAGAAAAGTTAGATATGGTAATTGAATTTAGTGTCCGGGACCACTGTACTGGCTTATGCATTGGAATTAACTCAAGGACCAAAGGTATAGAAAAAAATATAGGCTTATGATCAGAAAAATTAAGTTCGCTCATTGTTATGTCTGAGACAGATAATCCATGTGTTAAAATCAAATCTAGTGTGTGGCCCTGTACATGAGAAGGGCCATCTACCCATTGAGAAAGTTCAAATGATTCCATCAAATTAAAAAATTCCTTTGATAAAGAGTCATTTCCACAGCAAATATGAATGTTAAAATCACCGAGGATTAACAGTCTATCATATTGTGTTACAAGTTCACTTAAAAATTCAGCAAATTCACAGATAAAATCTGTTGTGGATTTCGGAGGGCGATATATAAGTGCCACCACAACCGCATTTTCGACAGTTAATTTAAATAGCTGTAATTCAAAGCTTTTTAATACATTGGTGGGCAGTGTCTGGCATGAAAGTTTGTTTTTAAAAACAGAGACTAATCCTCCACCGCGCCCCGTCGGCCGAGGGGAGTTTAAGAATAGATAGTCCTGAGGTAGCAATTCAGTCAGTGGCGCCAGATCTCCAGGTTTCAGCCATGTCTCAGTAATGAATAACATGTCCAAATCATTTGAGACAACAAAGTCATTTAAAATGAAAGTCTTATTTACCAGTGATCGGGCATTTATCAATGCCATCTTGGATAAAACCCGCTCTGAGCTCTGTTGTGGCTGATGATGAAGTTGTCGAAGATTGTTAAAGTTCACTCTTCTGCGTCGCAACCGAGGCGATACAGAGGAAAGTCGACCGTCACCAACCCACCAAGCAGGATGAATTCTCCAGTGCTCTCGCTCAGGTAAACACAGCGAAACGG
>JAULUF010000007.1:22040000-22072500 GCA_031834385.1 Semotilus atromaculatus
CTGAGGTATTTTGGGTTGTTGCTATGGTGTTGCTAGGGTGTTCTAAGGTATTTTGGGTGGTTGCTAGGGTGTTGCTAGGGTGTTCTAAGGTATTTTGGGTGGTTGCTATGGTGTTGCTAGGGTGTTCTAAGGTATTTTGGGTGGTTGCTAGGGTGTTGCTAGGGGGTTCTAAGGTATTTTGGGTGGTTGCTAGGGTGTTGCTAGGGTGTTCTGAGGTATTTTGGGTGGTTGCTAGGGTGTTGCTAGGGTGTTCTAAGGTATTTTGGGTGGTTGCTAGGGTGTTGCTAGGGTGTTCTAAGGTATTTTGGGTGGTTGCTATGGTGTTGCTAGGGTGTTCTGAGGTATTTTGGGTGGTTGCTATGGTGTTGCTAGGGTGTTCTAAGGTATTTTGCGTGGTTGCTATGGTGTTGCTAGGGTGTTCTAAGGTATTTTGGGTGGTTGCTAGGGTGTTGCTAGGGGGTTCTAAGGTATTTTGGGTGGTTGCTAGGGTGTTGCTAGGGTGTTCTGAGGTATTTTGGGTGGTTGCTATGGTGTTGCTAGGGTGTTCTAAGGTATTTTGGGTGGTTGCTTGGGTGTTGCTAGGGTGTTCTAAGGTATTTTGGGTGGTTGCTAGGGTGTTGCTAGGGGGTTCTAAGGTATTTTGGGTGGTTGCTATGGTGTTGCTAGGGTGTTCTATGGTATTTTGGTTGGTTGCTATGGTGTTGCTATGGTGTTCTAAGGTATTTTGGTATACACACACACACTAACTCGTTTACACACACACTTTCTCTTTCACACACACGCACAGACACGCTCACTAAGTCACACACACATATACACACACACACACACACTCTTTCTCTCACACACACACAGTCACACACACAGACTCACTCGCTCACACACTCACTCACTTACACACTCAGAGTTTATATGAGTTTAGAGTTTATAAGTTTTAATGAAGTAAATTTAGTCATTTGAAGTTTAAATTAGTTTAAAGTTTAAATTAGTTTAAAGTTTAAATTAGTTTGAAGATTAAAGTTTAAATTAGTTTGAAGTTTAATTTAGTTTGAAGTTTAAAATAGTTTGAAGTTGATAGATAGACGAGTTTCAATGAGTCTCAATGGCTCATATAGTATATAGAATGGCAGTTTGATTTAGTCTAGGGTTTCAAGGGATTTTGATTTGAATTTTTGACAGTTGGGGAGTTTGAAAATCTGAAAATTCCGCAATGTTAAGTCAATGGGAGTTTTTCCGAGTTTTGATCGTCATTTTTAGGAAAACTTAACTAGAAAAAGTTCGTCGAGACAAACTTTAAGTTGGCTTGTGAAAGTTTGGACCAATAAGTTTGAAGAAGTTTAAAGTTTAAATTAGTTTAAAGTTTAATTAGTTTATAGTTCAGTAAGAAAGAAAGAAAGATAGATTAGTTAGAAAGAAAGAAAGAAAAAAAGATTAGTAAGAAAGAAAGAAAGATAGATTAGTTAGAAAGAAAGAAAGAAAGAAAGAAAGAAAGATAGATTAGTTAGAAATAAAAAAATAAAAAAAGATTAGTAAGAAAGAAAGATAGATTAGTTAGAAAGAAAGAAAGATAGATTAGTAAGAAAGAAAGAAAGATAGATTAGTAAGAAAGAAAGAAAGAAAAAAAAATAGTAAGAAAGAAAGAAAGATAGATTAGTAAGAAAGAGAAAGAAAGATAGATTAGTTAGAAATAAAAAAATAAAAAAAGATTAGTAAGAAAGAAAGATAGATTAGTTAGAAAGAAAGAAGGAAAGAAAGATAGATTAGTAAGAAAGAAAAAAAGATACATTAGTAAGAGAAAGATTGATTAGTAAGAAAGATAGATAGATTAGTTAGAAAGAGAGAAAAAAGATTAGTAAGAAAGAAAGATAGATTAGTAAGAAAGAAAGAAAGATAGATTAGTTAGAAAGAAAGAAAGATAGATTAGTAAGAAAGAAAGAAAGATTAGTAAGAAAGAAAGAAAGAAAAAGATTAGTAAGAAAGAAAGAAAGATAGATTAGTTAGAAAGAAAGAAAAAAGATTAGTAAGAAAGAAAGAAAAAAAGATTAGTAAGAAAGAAAGATAGATTAGTTAGAAAGAAAGAAAGAAAAAAGATTAGTAAGAAAGAAAGAAAAAAAGATTAGTAAGAAAGAAAGAAAGATAGATTAGTAAGAAAGAAAGAAAGAAAAAAAGATTAGCAAGAAAGAAAGAAAGAAAGATAGATTAGTTAGAAAGAAAGAAAAAAAGATTAGTAAGAAAGAAAGAAAGAAAGAAAAAAAGATTAGTAAGAAAGAAAGATAGATTAGTTAGAAAGAAAGAAAAAAGATTAGTAAGAAAGAAAGAAAGATAGATTAGTAAGAAAGAAAGAAAGAAAAAAGATTAGCAAGAAAGAAAGAAAGAAAGATAGATTAGTTAGAAAGAAAGAAAAAAAAGATTAGTAAGAAAGAAAGAAAGAAAGAAAGAAAAAAAGATTAGTAAGAAAGAAAGATAGATTAGTTAGAAAGAAAGAAAGAAAAAAGATTAGTAAGAAAGAAAGAAAAAAAGATTAGTAAGAAAGAAAGAAAGATAGATTAGTAAGAAAGAAAGAAAGAAAAAAAGATTAGCAAGAATGAAAGAAAGAAAGAAAGATAGATTAGTTAGAAAGAAAGAATAAAAAGATTAGTAAGAAAGAAAGAAAGAAAGAAAAAAAGATTAGTAAGAAAGAAAGATAGATTAGTTAGAAAGAAAGAAAGAAAAAAGATTAGTAAGAAAGAAAGAAAAAAAGATTAGTAAGAAAGAAAGAAAGATAGATTAGTAAGAAAGAAAGAAAGAAAAAAAGATTAGTAAGAAAGAAAGAAAGATAGATTAGTAAGAAAGAAAGATAGAAAAAAAGATTAGTAAGAAAGAAAGAAAGATAGATTAGTAAGACAGAAAGAAAGAAAAAAAGATTAGTAAGAATGAAAGAAAGATAGATTAGTAAGAAAGAAAGAAAGATAGATTAGTAAGAAAGAAAGAAAGAAAAAAAGATTAGTAAGAATGAAAGAAAGATAGATTAGTAAGAAAGAAAGAAAGATAGATTAGTAAGAAAGAAAGAAAGAAAAAAAGATTAGTAAGAAAGAAAGAAAGATAGATTAGTAAGAAAGAAAGAAAGAAAAAAGATTAGCAAGAAAGAAAGAAAGAAAGATAGATTAGTTAGAAAGAAAGATAGATAGATTAGTTAGAAAGAAAGATAGATTAGTTAGAATGAAAGAAAGATAGAGTAGTTAGAAAGAAAGAAAGATAGATTAGTTAGAAAGAAAGTTCGATTAGTTAGAAAGAAAGAAAGATAGATTAGAAAGAAAGATAGATAGATAGATAGATTAGTTAGAAAGAAAGATAAATAGATTTGTTAGAAAGAAAGAAAGAAAGATAGATTAGTTAGTTAGAAAGAAAGTTAGATTAGTTAGAAAGAAAGATAGATTAGTTAGAATGAAAGAAAGATAGAGTAGTTAGAAAGAAAGAAAGATAGATTAGTTAGAAAGAAAGATAGATAAGTTAGAAAGAAAGATATATAGATTAGTTAGAAAGAAAGATAGATTAGTTAGAAAGAAAGATAGATTAGTTAGAATGAAAGAAAGATAGAGTAGTTAGAAAGAAAGAAAGATTAGTTAGAAAGAAAGATAGATTAGTTAGAAAGAAAGATAGATTAGTTAGAAAGAAAGATAGATTAGTTAGAAAGAAAGAAAGAAAAAAGATTAGTAAGAAAGAAAGAAAAAAAGATTAGTAAGAAAGAAAGAAAGATAGATTAGTAAGAAAGAAAGAAAGAAAGAAAGATTAGCAAGAAAGAAAGAAAGAAAGATAGATTAGTTAGAAAGAAAGAAAAAAAAGATTAGTAAGAAAGAAAGAAAAAAAGATTAGTAAGAAAGAAAGATAGATTAGTTAGAAAGAAAGAAAAAAGATTAGTAAGAAAGAAAGAAAGATAGATTAGTAAGAAAGAAAGAAAGAAAAAAGATTAGCAAGAAAGAAAGAAAGAAAGAAAGATAGATTAGTTAGAAAGAAAGAAAAAAAAGATTAGTAAGAAAGAAAGAAAGAAAGAAAAAAAGATTAGTAAGAAAGAAAGATAGATTAGTTAGAAAGAAAGAAAGAAAAAAGATTAGTAAGAAAGAAAGAAAAAAAGATTAGTAAGAAAGAAAGAAAGATAGATTAGTAAGAAAGAAAGAAAGAAAAAAGATTAGCAAGAAAGAAAGAAAGAAAGAAAGATAGATTAGTTAGAAAGAAAGAAAAAAAAGATTAGTAAGAAAGAAAGAAAGAAAGAAAGAAAAAAAGATTAATAAGAAAGAAAGATAGATTAGTTAGAAAGAAAGAAAGAAAAAAGATTAGTAAGAAAGAAAGAAAAAAAGATTAGTAAGAAAGAAAGAAAGATAGATTAGTAAGAAAGAAAGAAAGAAAAAAAGATTAGTAAGAAAGAAAGAAAGATAGATTAGTTAGAAAGAAAGAAAGAAAAAAAGATTAGTAAGAAAGAAAGATAGATTAGTAAGAAAGAAAGAAAGAAAAAAGATTAGTAAGAAAGAAAGAAAAAAAGATTAGTAAGAAAGAAAGAAAGATAGATTAGTAAGAAAGAAAGAAAGAAAAAAAGATTAGTAAGAAAGAAAGAAAGATAGATTAGTAAGAAAGAAAGAAAGATAGATTAGTAAGAAAGAAAGAAAGATAGATTAGTAAGACAGAAAGAAAGAAAAAAAGATTAGTAAGAATGAAAGAAAGATAGATTAGTAAGAAAGAAAGAAAGATAGATTAGTAAGAAAGAAAGAAAGAAAAAAAGATTAGTAAGAATGAAAGAAAGATAGATTAGTAAGAAAGAAAGAAAGATAGATTAGTAAGAAAGAAAGAAAGAAAAAAAGATTAGTAAGAAAGAAAGAAAGATAGATTAGTAAGAAAGAAAGAAAGAAAAAAGATTAGCAAGAAAGAAAGAAAGAAAGATAGATTAGTTAGAAAGAAAGATAGATAGATTAGTTAGAAAGAAAGATAGATTAGTTAGAATGAAAGAAAGATAGAGTAGTTAGAAAGAAAGAAAGATAGATTAGTTAGAAAGAAAGTTCGATTAGTTAGAAAGAAAGAAAGATAGATTAGAAAGAAAGATAGATAGATAGATAGATTAGTTAGAAAGAAAGATAAATAGATTTGTTAGAAAGAAAGAAAGAAAGATAGATTAGTTAGTTAGAAAGAAAGTTAGATTAGTTAGAAAGAAAGATAGATTAGTTAGAATGAAAGAAAGATAGAGTAGTTAGAAAGAAAGAAAGATAGATTAGTTAGAAAGAAAGATAGATAAGTTAGAAAGAAAGATATATAGATTAGTTAGAAAGAAAGATAGATTAGTTAGAAAGAAAGATAGATTAGTTAGAATGAAAGAAAGATAGAGTAGTTAGAAAGAAAGAAAGATTAGTTAGAAAGAAAGATAGATTAGTTAGAAAGAAAGATAGATTAGTTAGAAAGAAAGATAGATTAGTTAGAAAGAAAGAAAGAAAAAAGATTAGTAAGAAAGAAAGAAAAAAAGATTAGTAAGAAAGAAAGAAAGATAGATTAGTAAGAAAGAAAGAAAGAAAGAAAGATTAGCAAGAAAGAAAGAAAGAAAGATAGATTAGTTAGAAAGAAAGAAAAAAAAGATTAGTAAGAAAGAAAGAAAAAAAGATTAGTAAGAAAGAAAGATAGATTAGTTAGAAAGAAAGAAAAAAGATTAGTAAGAAAGAAAGAAAGATAGATTAGTAAGAAAGAAAGAAAGAAAAAAGATTAGCAAGAAAGAAAGAAAGAAAGAAAGATAGATTAGTTAGAAAGAAAGAAAAAAAAGATTAGTAAGAAAGAAAGAAAGAAAGAAAAAAAGATTAGTAAGAAAGAAAGATAGATTAGTTAGAAAGAAAGAAAGAAAAAAGATTAGTAAGAAAGAAAGAAAAAAAGATTAGTAAGAAAGAAAGAAAGATAGATTAGTAAGAAAGAAAGAAAGAAAAAAGATTAGCAAGAAAGAAAGAAAGAAAGAAAGATAGATTAGTTAGAAAGAAAGAAAAAAAAGATTAGTAAGAAAGAAAGAAAGAAAGAAAGAAAAAAAGATTAATAAGAAAGAAAGATAGATTAGTTAGAAAGAAAGAAAGAAAAAAGATTAGTAAGAAAGAAAGAAAAAAAGATTAGTAAGAAAGAAAGAAAGATAGATTAGTAAGAAAGAAAGAAAGAAAAAAAGATTAGTAAGAAAGAAAGAAAGATAGATTAGTTAGAAAGAAAGAAAGAAAAAAAGATTAGTAAGAAAGAAAGATAGATTAGTAAGAAAGAAAGATAGAAAAAAAGATTAGTAAGAAATAAAGAAAGATAGATTAGTAAGACAGAAAGAAAGAAAAAAAGATTAGTAAGAATGAAAGAAAGATAGATTAGTAAGAAAGAAAGAAAGATAGATTAGTAAGAAAGAAAGAAAGAAAAAAAGATTAGTAAGAATGAAAGAAAGATAGATTAGTAAGAAAGAAAGAAAGATAGATTAGTAAGAAAGAAAGAAAGAAAAAAAGATTAGTAAGAAAGAAAGAAAGATAGATTAGTAAGAAAGAAAGAAAGAAAAAAGATTAGCAAGAAAGAAAGAAAGAAAGATAGATTAGTTAGAAAGAAAGATAGATAGATTAGTTAGAAAGAAAGATAGATTAGTTAGAATGAAAGAAAGATAGAGTAGTTAGAAAGAAAGAAAGATAGATTAGTTAGAAAGAAAGTTCGATTAGTTAGAAAGAAAGAAAGATAGATTAGAAAGAAAGATAGATAGATAGATAGATTAGTTAGAAAGAAAGATAAATAGATTTGTTAGAAAGAAAGAAAGATAGATTAGTTAGTTAGAAAGAAAGTTAGATTAGTTAGAAAGAAAGATAGATTAGTTAGAATGAAAGAAAGATAGAGTAGTTAGAAAGAAAGAAAGATAGATTAGTTAGAAAGAAAGATAGATAAGTTAGAAAGAAAGATATATAGATTAGTTAGAAAGAAAGATAGATTAGTTAGAAAGAAAGATAGATTAGTTAGAATGAAAGAAAGATAGAGTAGTTAGAAAGAAAGAAAGATTAGTTAGAAAGAAAGATAGATTAGTTAGAAAGAAAGATAGATTAGTTAGAAAGAAAGATAGATTAGTTAGAAAGAAAGATAGATTAGTTAGAATGAAAGAAAGATAGAGTAGTTAGAAAGAAAGAAAGATAGATTAGTTAGAAAGAAAGATAGATTAGTTAGAATGAAAGAAAGATAGAGTAGTTAGAAAGAAAAAAGATAGATCTGTTAGAAAGAAAGATAGATTAGTTAGAAAGAAAAAAGATAGATTAGTTAGAATGAAAGAAAAAATAGATTAGTTAGAAAGAAAGAAAGAAAGAGATGTATAGATAGAAAGAGAGATAGATAGTTGAAAGAGATAGATGGATAGATAGATAGATAGATAGATAGATAGATAGATAGATAGATAGATAGATAGATAGATAGATAGATAATAAGTTTATTAGTACATATAGAATGGTAGTTTAATTGAGTCTAGGGCTTCAGGGAGTTTAGATTTGAGTTTATTTGGTGTCCACTGCTGGGCCACCGTAGTCTTGGCTCAATTTGAACTGTTGCAATGAAAGTCAATGGGATTTTTATGATTTTTCATATTAATTTTTAAGAAATCTGAAAGTCAAATCAGTTTGAAAAGATATAGCACGCCGAGTCAGAACAGTCTGAAGGTCTGACCCGAGTTTGGAGTTTGTAGAGTTAAAGCTCTAGGACGAGTTAGAGTCAGAATTTTTTGGGTAAGAAAAATAAGAAGAAGAAGAATAACTAGAAAAAGTTCGTCGAGACAAACTTTAAGTTGGCTTGTGAAAGTTTGGACCAATAAGTTTGAAGAAGTTTAAAGAAGTTTAAAGTTTAATTAGTTTATAGTTTAGTAAGAAAGAAAGAAAGATAGATTAGTTAGAAAGAAAGAAAAAAAGATTAGTAAGAAAGAAAGAAAGATAGATTAGTTAGAAAGAAAGAAAGAAAGAAAGATAGATTAGTTAGAAAGAAAGATAGATTAGTAAGAAAGAAAGAAAGAAATATAGATAAGTTAGAAAGAAAGAAAGAAAAAAAGATTAGTTAGAAAGAAAGAAAGAAAGATAGATTAGTTAGAAAAAAGAAAGAAAAAAAGATTAGTAAGAAAGAAAGAAAGAAAGATAGATTAGTTAGAAAGAAAGAAAGAAAGAGATTAGTTAGAAAGAAAGATAGATTAGTAAGAAAGAAAGAAAGAAAGAAAGATAGATTAGTTAGAAAGAAAGATAGATTAGTAAGAAAGAAAGAAAGAAATATAGATAAGTTAGAAAGAAAGAAAGAAAAAAAGATTAGTTAGAAAGAAAGAAAGAAAGATAGATTAGTTAGAAAAAAGAAAGAAAAAAAGATTAGTAAGAAAGAAAGAAAGAAAGATAGATTAGTTAGAAAGAAAGAAAGAAAGAGATTAGTTAGAAAGAAAGATAGATTAGTAAGAAAGAAAGAAAGAAAGAAATATAGATAAGTTAGAAAGAAAGAAAGATAGATTAGTTAGAAAGAAAGAAAGAAAAAAAGATTAGTAAGAAAGAAAGAAAGAAAGATAAATTAGTAAGAAAGAAAGATTGATTAGTAAGAAAGATAGAAAGATAGATAGATTAGTTAGAAAGAAAGAAAAAAAGATTAGTGAGAAAGAAAGAAAGAAAGAAAGAAAGATAGATTAGTTAGAAAGAAAGAAAGAAAGATTAGTTAGAAAGAAAAAAGGAAAGAAAGATAGATTAGTAAGAAAGAAAGAAAGAAAGATAAATTAGTAAGAAAGAAAGAAAGATTGATTAGTAAGAAAGATAGAAAGATAGATAGATTAGTTAGAAAGAAAGAAAGAAAAAGAGATTAGTGAGAAAGAAAGATAGATTAGTTAGAAAGAAAGAAAGAAAGAAAGAAAGTTAATTAAAAAGAAAGAAAGAAAGATAGATTAGGTAGAAAGAAAGATAGAAAGATAGATAGATTAGTTAGAAAGAAAAAGAAAGATAGTTTTTATTTAGAAAGAAAGAAAGATAGATTAGTTAGAAAGAAAGAAAGAAAGAAAGAAAGAAAGTTAATTAAAAAGAAAGAAAGAAAGATAGATTAGGTAGAAAGAAAGATAGAAAGATAGATAGATTAGTTAGAAAGAAAGAAAGAAAATTAATTAAAGAGAAAGAAAGAAAGATTAGTTAGAAAGATAGATTAGTTAGAAAGAAAGAAAGAAAAAAAGATTAGTAAGAAAGAAAGATAGATTAGTTAGAAAGAAAGAAAGAAAGAAAGAAAGAGAAAGAAAGAAATATAGATAAGTTAGAAAGAAAGAAAGATAGATTAGTTAGAAAGAAAGAAAGATGGATTAGTTAGAAAGAAAGAAAAAAGATTAGTTAGAAAGAAAGAAAGAAAGATAGATTAGTTAGAAAGAAAGAAAGAAAGAAAGAGATTAGTTAGAAAGAAAAAGAAAGATAGATTAGTTAGAAAGAAAGAAAGATAGATCAGTTAGAAAGAAAGAAAGAAAGAAAGAAAGAAAGTTAATTAAAAAGAAAGAAAGAAAGATTAGTTAGAAAGATAGATTAGTTAGAAAGAAAGAAAGAAAAAAAGATTAGTAAGAAAGAAAGAAAGAAAGAAAGATAGATTAGTTAGAAAGAAAGAAAAAAAGATTAGTTAGAAAGAAAGAAACATAGATTAGTTAGAAAAAAGAAAGAAAAAAAGATTAGTAAGAAAGAAAGATAGATTAGTTAGAAAGAAAAAAGGAAAGAAAGATAGATTAGTAAGAAAGAAAGAAAGAAAAAAAGATTAGTGAGAAAGAAAGATAGATTAGTTAGAAAGAAAGAAAGAAAGATTAGTTAGTAAGAAAAAGAAAGATAGATTAGTTAGAAAGAAAGAAAGAAAGATAAATTAGTTAGAAAGAAAGAAAGAAAGAAAGAAAGAAAGTTAATTAAAAAGAAAGAAAGAAAGATAGATTAGGTAGAAAGAAAGATAGAAAGATAGATAGATTAGTTAGAAAGAAAGAAAGAAAGTTAATTAAAAAGAAAGAAAGAAAGATTAGTTAGAAAGATAGATTAGTTAGAAAGAAAGAAAGAAAAAAAGATTAGTAAGAAAGAAAGATAGATTAGTTAGAAAGAAAGAAAGAAAGAAAGAAAGAAAGAAAGAAAGAAAGAAAGAGAAAGAAAGAAAGAAATATAGATAAGTTAGAAAGAAAGAAAGATAGATTAGTTAGAAAGAAAGAAAGATGGATTAGTTAGAAAGAAAGAAAAAAGATTAGTTAGAAAGAAAGAAAGATAGATTAGTTAGAAAGAAAAAAGGAAAGAAAGATAGATTAGTAAGAAAGAAAGGAAGAAAGATAGATTAGTGAGATAGATAGATTAGTTAGAAAGAAAGAAAGAAAAAAGATTAGTGAGAAAGAAAGATAGATTAGTTAGAGAGAAAGAAAGATGGATTAGTTAGAAAGAAAAAAAAAAGATTAGTAAGAAAGAAAGATAGATTAGTTAGAAAGAAAAAAGGAAAGAAAGATAGATTAGTAAGAAAGAAAGGAAGAAAGATAGATTAGTGAGATAGATAGATTAGTTAGAAAGAAAGAAAGAAAAAAGATTAGTGAGAAAGAAAGATAGATTAGTTAGAAAGAAAGAGATTAGTTAGAAAGAAAAAGAAAGATAGATTAGTTAGAAAGAAAGAAAGATAGATTAGTTAGAAAGAAAGAAAGAAAGAAAGAAAGTTAATTAAAAAGAAAAAAAGAAATATAGATTAGGTAGAAAGAAAGATAGATAGATTAGTTAGAAAGAAAGAAAGAAAGTTAATTAAAAAGAAAGAAAGAAAGATTAGTTAGAAGGATAGATTAGTTAGAAAGAAAGAAAGAAAGAAAAAAAGATTAGTAAGAAAGAAAGATAGATTAGTTAGTTAGAAAGAAAGAAAGAAAGAAAGAAATATAGATAAGTTAGAAAGAAAGAAAGATAGATTAGTTAGAAAGAAAGAAAAAAAGATTAGTTAGAAAGAAAGAATGAAAGATAGATAGATTAGTTAGAAAAAAAGAAAAAAAGATTAGTAAGAAAGAAAGAAAGATAGATTAGTTAGAAAGAAAAAAGGAAAGAAAGATATATTAGTAAGAAAGAAAGAAAGAAAGAGATTAGTGAGAAAGATAGATTAGTTAGAAAGAAAGAAAGAAAGATAGATTAGTTAGAAAGAAAAAGAAAGATAGATTAGTTAGAAAGAAAGATAGATTAGTTAGAAAGAAATAAATAAAGTTAATTAAAAAGAAAGAAAGATAGATAGATTAGTTAGAAAGAAAGAAAGAAAAAAAGATTAGTAAGAAAGAAAGAAAGATTAGTTAGAAAGAAAGAAAGATAGATTAGTTACAAAGAAAAAGAAAGATAGATTAGTTAGAAAGAAAGAAAGATAGATTGGTTAGAAAGAAAGAAAGAAAGAAAGTTAATTAAAAAGAAAGAAAGAAAGAAAGATTAGTTAGAAAGATAGATTAGTTAGAAAGAAAGAAAGAAAAAAATATTAGTAAGAAAGAAAGATAGATTAGTTAGAAAGAAAGAAAGAAAGATAGATTAGTAAGAAAGAAAGAAAGATTAGTTAGAAAGAAAGAAAGATAGATTAGTTAGAAAGAAAAAGAAAGATAGATCAGTTAGAAAGAAAGAAAGATAGATTAGTTAGAAAGAAAGAAAGAAAGTTAATTAAAAAGAAAGAAAGAAAGTAAGATAGATTAGTTAGAAAGAAAGAAAGATAGATTAGAAAGAAAGAAAGATAGATTAGTTAGAAAGAAAGATAGATTAGTTAGAAAGAAAGATAAATTAGTTAGAAAGAAAGATAGATTAGTTAAAAAACAAAGAAAGAGATTAGTTAGAAAGAAAGATAGATTAGTTAGAAAGAAAGATAACTTAGTTAGAAATAAAGAAAGATAGATTATTTAAAAAACAAAGAAAGATGGATTTGATAGAAAGAAAGATAGATTAGTTAGAAAAAAAGAAAGATAGATTAGTTAGAAAGAAAGAAAGATAAATTAGTTAGAAAGTAAGATAGATTAGTTAGAAAGAAAGATAGATTAGTTAGAAAGAAAGAAAGATAGATTAGTTAGAAAGATAGATAGATAAGTTAGAAAGAAAGAAAGAAAGATTAGTTAGAAAGAAAGATAGATTGGTTAGAAAGAAAGAAAGATTAGTTAGAAAGAAAGATAGATAGATTAGTTAGAAAGAAAAAAGATAGATTAGTTAGAAAGAAAGAAAGAAAGAAAGAAAGAAAGAAAGATTGGTTAGAAAGAAAGATAGATTAGTTAGAAAGATAGAAAGAAAGATAGATTAGTTAGAAAGAAAGAAACATAGATTAGTTAGAAAGAAAGAAAGAAAGATAGATTAGTTAGAAAGAAAGAAAGATTAGTTAGAAAGAAAGATAGATTAGTTAGAAAGAAAGATAGATTAGTTAGAAAGATAGATAGATAGATAGATTAGTTAGAAAGAAAGAAAGATAGATTAGTTAGAAAGAAAGATAGATAGATTAGTTAGAAAGAAAGATAGATTAGTTAGAAAGAAAGATAGATTAGTTAGAAAGATAGATAGATAGATAGATAGATTAGTTAGAAAGAAAGAAAGATAGATTAGTTAGAAAGAAAGATAGATAGATTAGTTAGAAAGAAAGATAGATTAGTTAGAAAGAAAGAAAGATAGATTAGTTAGAAAGAATGAAAAAAGAAAGAAAGAAAGAAAGATTGGTTAGAAAGAAAGATAGATTAGTTAGTAAGAAAGATATAAAGAAAGATGGATTAGTTAGAAAGAAAGAAACATAGATTAGTTAGAAAGAAAGAAAGAAAGAAAGATAGATTAGTTAGAAAGACTAGTTAGTTAGAAAGAAAGAGATAGATTAGTTAGAAAGAAAGATAGATAGATAGATAGATAGATTAGTTAGAAAGAAAGAAAGATAGATTAGTTAGAAAGAAAGAAAGATATATTAGTTAGAAAGAAAGATAGATAGATTAGTTAGAAAAAAAAGATAGATTAGTTAGAAAGAAAGAAAGATAGATTAGTTAGAAAGAAAGATAGATAGATTAGTTAGAAAGAAAGAAAGATTAGTTAGAAAGAAAGAAAGAATGATAGATTGGTTAGAAAGAAAGAAAGATAGATTAGTAAGAAAGAAAGAAAGGAATAAAGAACGATAGATTAGTTAGAAATAAAGATAAAGTAGTTAGAAAGAAAGATAGATAGATTAGTTAGAAAGAAAGATAGATAGATAGATTAGTTAGAAAGATAGATTATTTAGAAAGAAAGAAAGATAGATTAGTTAGAAAGAAAGAAAGATTAGTTAGAAAGAAAGAAAGATTAGTTAGAAAGAAAGATAGATAGATTAGTTAGAAAGAAAAAAAGAAAGAAAGAAAGAAAGAAAGAAAAATTGGTTAGAAAGAAAGATAGATTAGTTTGAAAGATAGAGATTAGTTAGAAAGAAAGAAAAGATTAGTTAGAATGAAAGAAAGATAGATAGATTAGTTAGAAAGAAAGAAAGATAGATAGATTAGTTAGAAAGAAAGAAAGATTAGTTAGAAAGAAAAAAGATAGATTAGTTAGAAAGAAAGAATAAAAGAAAGTAAGAAAGAAAGAATGAAAGATTGGTTAGAAAGAAAGAGATTAGTTAGAAAGATAGATAGATTAGTTAGAAAGAAAGAAAAGTTAGAATGAAAGAAAGATAGAGTAGTTAGAAAGAAAGAAAGACAGATAGATTAGTTAGAAAGAAAGATAGATTAGTTAGAAAGAAAGTAAGGTAGATTAGTTAGAAAGAAAGATAGATTAGTTAGAAAGAAGAAAGATAGATTAGTTAGAAAGAAAGAAAGATTAGTTAGAAAGAAAGAAAGATAGATCAGTTAGCAAGAAATAAATATTAGTTAGAAAGAAAGAAAGATTAGTTTGAAAGAAAGAAAGATTAGTTTGAAAGAAAGATAGATTAGTAAGAAAGAAAGAAATAAAGAAAGATTAGGTAGAAAGAAAGAAAGATTAGTTAGAAAGAAAGAAAGATAAGTTAGAAAGATAGATAGATAGATAGATAGATAGATAGATAGATAGATAGATAGATAGATAGATAGATAGATAGATAGATAAAGTTCATTAGTACATATAGAATGGTAGTTTAATTGAATCTAGGGCTTCAGGGAGTTTAGATTTGAGTTTTTGTGTTGTTCACTACTGGGCCACCGTAGTCTTGGCTCAATTTGAACTGTTGCAATGAAAGTCAATGGGATTTTTATGATTTTTAATATTAATTTTTAAGAAATCTGAAAGTCAAATCAGTTTGAAAAGATATAGCACACCGAGTCAGAACAGTCTGAAGGTCTGACCCGAGTTTGGAGTTTGTAGAGTTAAAGCTCTAGGACGAGTTAGAGTCAGAATTTTTTGGGTAAGAAAAATAAGAAGAAGAAGAATAATAATAAGTTTAAATAGGATTTCAGTAAGTTGGCTTTTCCAAGCCAACTTAACTAGAATGTACATTTCCTGAAGAAAATGTGAAGTGGTGCTTGCAGTGGCAAAACTCGCCGCTCGGTTGCTAGGATAGTTGTTAATACAATGTTGTACATGATTGCATACAAGCCAACAACCATGTCTTTACGATTTTGTGGAGCTGAAATATGGCTTTTATATGTTGCAATATGGTTGTTAGGTAGCTTTAAATGGTTGCTAAGGTGTGGTTGCACAGTTACCATGATGATATTTACAGACTGGTTTCCCAACCGAAACAAACAAACACACCCCCATGTCTAAACGATGTTCTGGTGCTGAGATATAGCCCATTCATGTGTTTGTACGGTTGCTAGGGTACTCCAAATGGTTGCTAAGGTTGGTTTATACAGTTTATGTGGTAATATTTAAAGAGTATTTGCAAGTCTGGGTCAAAAAATGCGCAACTCTGTGTTTTTACAATGTTTTGTTGCTGAGATATAGCTTGTAAATGCTGTTGAATGGTTGCTAGGTGCCTGTAACTGGTTGCTAGGGCATGACTATGAAGTTGTTATATCACTACTCGTTGGCTGCTTGATAGGACGATTCAAAAGAGCCCAACCCCAAGACTCTATGACCTTCTGAGCCAAAGATATGATTTTACAAATTTTGTGCCAATGTTAAGTCAATGGGACATTTTTCTGCTAATTTTTCGCCCGCCAGACGAACATCGTAGACCCAATTGCTTATAAAAGTCATAGCACACCTCTCCTCTATGAACCGGTCGATTTGACATCTCATTCATGGGTCTACGACAAAAGATGTGGGAGGAGTTGCGTGCCGAAGTTTTGTCTAGGTGAATAGTAATCACAATACTAGAATGTACATTTCCAGAAGAAAATGTGAAGTGGTGCTTGCAGTGGCAAAATTCGCCACCCGGTTGCTAGGGTGTTGTACATGATTGCATACAAGGCAACAACCATGTCTGTACAATGTTGTGGAGCTGAAATATGGCTTCTATATGTTGCAATATGGTTGCTACTGTAGGTATCTTCAAACGGTTGTTAAGGTGTGGTTACACAGTAACCATGATGATATTTACAGACTGGTTTCCCAACCGAAACAAACAAGCACACCCCCATGTCTATATGATGTTCTGGTTCATATAAATAGCTCATTTATGTGTTTGTACGGTTGCTAGGGTACTCCAAATGGTTGCTAAGGTTTGTTTATACAGTTTATGGGGAAATATTTAAAGAGTATTTGCACATCTGGGTCAAAAAATGCCCAACTCTGTGTTTTTACTACGTTTTGTTGCTGAGATATGACTTGTAAATGTTGTTCAATGGTTGCTAGGGGCCTGTAACTGGTTGCTAGGGCGTGGCTATGAAGTTGTCATGTCACTACTTGTTGGTTGCTTGATAGGACGAATCAAAAGAGCCCAACGCCAAGCCTCTATGACCTTCTTTGCCAAAGATATGATTTTACAAATTTTGTGCCAATGTTAAGTCTATGGGACATTTTTCAGTTAATTTTTTGCCCGCCAGACGGATATCGTAGACCCAATCACTTATAAAAGTCATAGCACACCTCTCCTCAATAAACCGGTCGATTTGACACCTCATTCATGGGTCTACGAGAAATAGTGCGGGAGGAGTAACGTGCCGAAGTTTTGTCTAGATGAATAGTAATCACAATACTAGAATGTACATTTCCTGAAGAAAATGTGAAGTGGTGCTTGCAGTGGCAAAAAACACCACCCGGTTGCTAGGGTGTTCTTGGAGTTTGCTATGATGATGCAAGGCAGTTGCTAGGGTGTTCTGGATGGTTGCTAGGGTATTTTGGGTGGTTGCTAGGTGGTTGCTAGGGTTTTTCTAGGTCGTTGCTAGGGTATTCTGGGTGTTTGCTAAGCGGTTGCTAGGGTGTTCTGGGTGGTTGCTAGGGCGTTGCTAGGTGGTTGCTAGGGTGTTCTGGTTGGTTTCTAGGCGGATGCTAGGGTGTTGTAGGTGGTTGTTAGGGCGTTGCTAGGTGGTTGCTAGGGTGTTCTGGGTGGTTGCTAGGGTATTCTGGGTGGTTGCTAGGGCGTTGCTAGGTGGTTGCTAGGGTGTTCTGGTTGGTTGCTGGGGTATTGTGGGTGGTTGCTAGGGTGTTCTGGGTGGTTGCTAGGCGGTTGCTAGAGTGTTCTAGGTGGTTTCTAGGGTGTCACTAGTCGGTTGCTATGGTATTCTGGGTGGTTGCTAGGAGGTTGCTAGGGTGTTTTGGGTGGTTGCTAGGGCATTGCTAGGCAGTTGCTAGGGTATTACAAGTTGCTAGGTGGTTGCTAGGGTATTCTGGGTGGTTGCTAGGCGGTTGCTAAGGTGTTCTGGGTGGTTGCTAGGGTGTTGCTAGGGTAATCTGGGTGGTTGCTAGGGCGTTGCTAGGTGGTTGCTAGGGTGTTCTGGGTGGTTGCTAGGCGGTTGCTAAGGTTTTTTGGGTTGTTGCTAGGGCGTTGCTAGGCAGTTGC
This sequence comes from Semotilus atromaculatus, assembly GCA_031834385.1. Classification (NCBI taxonomy): domain Eukaryota; kingdom Metazoa; phylum Chordata; class Actinopteri; order Cypriniformes; family Leuciscidae; genus Semotilus; species Semotilus atromaculatus. The sequence continues at coordinate 22,056,861 of JAULUF010000007.1, forward strand.
TAGGGTATCCTGGGTGGTTGCTAGGCGGTTGCTAGGGTAATCTGGGTGGTTGTTAGGGCGTTGCTAGGTGGTTGCTAGGGTATTCTGGGTGGTTGCTAGGCGGTTGCTAAGGTGTTCTGGGTGGTTGCTAGGGCGTTGCTAGGCAGTTGCTAGGGTGTTCTGGGTGGTTGCTAGGGTAATCTGGGTGGTTGCTAGGGCGTTGCTAGGTGGTTGCTAGGGTGTTCTGGGTGGTTGCTAGGCGGTTGCTAAGGTGTTTTGGGTTGTTGCTAGGGCGTTGCTAGGCAGTTGCTAGGGTGTTCTGGGTGGTTGCTAGGGTGTTGCTAGGGTAATCTGGGTCGTTGCTATGGTGTTACTAGGTGGTTGGTAGTTGTCAAAGATGGTTCCTATGGAGTTTGTAGCATTTTATTGCCATGATTTAGCACTTAGCTAATCAATATTAGCATGTAGCTATTCACTGCTAGCATGTGTAGCATGTTGGAAGTGTTGTTTGCTAGCATGAGTCAAAAGAGCCAACCCCCATGTCTCTACGATGTTCTGATGCAGAGATATAGGTCTTGCTAAATGGTTGCTAGGGTACTCTGTTTAGTTGCTAGGGAGTGGCTTGGCAGCTGCCAATGATGGATCTCCAAAGGCTGCCTGTCAGTGTGAATGATATAAACCAATCCCCATCTCTATACGATGTTCTGATGCAGAGATATAGCTCTTGCAATATGGTCGCTAAGGTACTCTATTTGGTTGCTAGGGAGTGGCTTGTCAGCTGCCAATGATGATTCTCCAAATGCTGCTTGTCACAATGAATACTATAAACCAACTCCCATGCCTCTGTGACATTCAGAATGGAAGATATCCCTCTTTGGATTTTGGTTGCTAAGGCGCTAAAAGTTATAAAAAAGAAAAATAATAGCACACATGTCCTTGAAAAGCTGAACATTTTGACATTTGAATGGTCTTTCTAGCACAAAGTGGAGAGGAGTTGAAAGCGACCACGGAAGAATACGGAATAATAATAATAAAGATTTGGATTTCAATAGTGTGAATGCTTGAAGCATTCACACTAATAAGTATGAGCAATAACAATACTGTTGCTTTGCCATAGGCAAGCACCATTAACTAGAATGTACATTTCCTGAAGAAAATGTGAAGTGGTGCTTGCAGTGGCAAAACTCGCCACTCGGTTGCTAGAGTGTGGTACGTGATTGCATACGAGCCAACAAACATGTCTGTACGATGTTCTGGTGCTGAGATATGGCTTATTCATGTTGATCAGGTGGTTGCTAGGGTGTTCTGAGTGGTTGCTAGGCGGTTGCAAGGGTTTTATGGGTGGTTGCTAGGCAGTTGCTAGTGTATTCTGGGTGGTTGCTAGGGTGTTGCTAGGTGGTTGCTAGGCTGTTCTGGGTGGTTGCTAGGTGGTTGCTAGGGTGTTTCTGGGTGGTTGCTAGGGTATTCTGGGTGGTTGCTAGGGCGTTGCTAGGCGGTTGCTAGGATATTCTGGTGGATGCTAGGTGGTTGCTAGGGTGTTCTGGGTGGTTGCTAGGGTATTCTGGGTGGTTGCTAGGGCGTTGCTGGGTGGTTGCTAGTGTATTCTGGGTGGTTGCTAGGGTGTTGCTAGGTGGTTGCTATGGTATTCTGGGTGGTTGCTATGGTGTTGCTAGGTGGTTGCTAAGGTATTCTGGATGGTTGCTAGGGTGTTGCTAGGTGGTTGCTAGGGTGTTCTGGGTGGTTGCTATGGTATTCTGGGTGGTTGCTAGGGCCTTGCTAGGTGGTTGCTAGTGTATTCTGGGTGGTTGATAGGGCGTTGCTAGGCAGTTGCTAGGGTGTTCTGGGTGGTTGCTAGGGTGTTGCTAGGGTAATCTGGGTGGTTGCTATGGTGTTACTAGGTGGTTGGTAGTTGTCAAAGATGGTTACTATGGAGTTTGTAGCATTTTATTGGCACGATTTAGCACTTAGCTAATCAATATTAGCATGTAGCTATTCACTGCTAGCATTAGTAGCATGTAGCAAGTCCAGTTTGCTAGCATGAGTCAAAAGAGCCAACCCCCATCTCTATACGATGTTCTGATGCAGAGATATAGGTCTTGCAAAACGGTTGCTAGGGTACTCTGTTTGGTTGCTAGGGAGTGTTTTGGCAGCTGCCAATCATGAAGCTCCAAAGTCAATGTGAATGTATAAACCAACCCCCATCTCTATACGATGTTTTGATGCAGAGATAAAGGTCTTGCAAAATGGTTGCTAGGGTACTCTGTTTGGTTGCTAGGGAGTGTCTTGGCAGCTGCCAATCATGAAACTCCAAAGGCTTTTTGTAAGTATGAATGATATAAACCAACTCCCATGCCTCTGTGACATTCAGAATGGAAGATATCCCTCTTTGGATTTTGGTTGCTAAGGTGCTCGACAATGGTTGCTAGGGCGTGGCCAGTAAGTGTTGAGGTGATTCAGGATTGGCTGTTTGCTGGCCCGAGTCAAACGAGACCACCCTTGTATTTCTATGACACTTCTATCCGGAGATACCCATTTAATCTCTTTCATTGGAAGTCTATGGGAGTTGTTGCTAAGGTGCTCTAATTGTTTGCTAGGGCGTGGCTTGATAGTTTCAAAATGATCCTGAGAGACTGATTGGTCATCTGTGTAAAATGAGCCCGCCCCCTTGTCTCTGTGACACTGTGATCCAGAGCTATGTTCAATACAAAATACCAATGCAATTTACCATAGTAGGAAAAACACATGCATTTCATGGGCCGTCCTTCACCATAGTAAGTCAATGGGGAACTTTGGGGGCCTCTTGCCCCCCAGGGGTGCAACTTTTACCCCATTGTGAGGTATGTTCTTACAGAGCCTGCCAGCCTCTTCAAATGTGGTAAATTACAAGTTTCTGAGAAATCATTGGTCAGTGCTACGAGTCGGCAAAGTTTGTGGCAATGTTAAGTCTATGGGATTTTTTTTACCCAATGATTTGCCCCTGGGGCGAACACCGTACCCCCCATCGCTAAGAAAAGTCACAGCACACCTCTCCTCAATAATCCGCTCAATTTGACGCCTCAATCAGGGGTCTGTTGTGTCGGCGTGTATTTTTTAACAGATGATTACTATGGAGTTTTTAAAAGGAGTTTTTATAGAGTTTTAATAGAGTTATTTAGTATGGCACGAGGCCTGCGGCCTCGTGCCTATCGCCCACGGTTGCTAGGGTGCTGTAACTGGTTGCTATGGTGTGGCTATGAAGATTTTAGGCCATTACTTATTGGCTGCTTGATAAAATAAATCCTCTGAGGGAGAGAGAGAGGGCCTGACAGCAGGGCTGTCAGGCCCTTTTCTCTGGGTGTGTCTGAAAGTGACAGTTGGGTTTGAATTTTTGAAAGTTCCGCAATGTTAAGTCAATGGGACTTTTTTGGCCGCTTTTTCGTCCGCTGTGCGAACATCGTACACCCGATTGCTTATAAAAATCATAGCAACCGTCTCCTCAATGAGCCGGTCGATTTGACGCCTCACTCAGGGGTCTGTGACAAACGGTGCGGGACGAGTTACGCGCCGAACTTTTGTCCGGAATAATAAGAATAATAATAATAAGTATGGAGAATAACAATAGTGATGCCTTGCTTTCAGCAAGCACCACTAACTAGAATGTACATTTCCTGAAGAAAATGTGAAGTGGTGCTTGCAGTGGCAAAACTCCCCACTCGGTTGCTATAGTGTGGTACGTGATTGCATACGAGCCAACAAACATGTCTGTACGATGTTCTGGTGCTGAGATATGGCTTATTCATGTTGATCAGGTGGTTGCTAGGGTGTTCTGAGTGGTTGCTAGGCGGTTGCAAGGGTTTTATGGGTGGTTGCTAGGCAGTTGCTAGTGTATTCTGGGTGGTTGCTAGGGTGTTGCTAGGTGGTTGCTAGGCTGTTCTGGGTGGTTGGTAGGTGGTTGCTAGGGTGTTTCTGGGTGGTTGCTAGGGTATTCTGGGTGGTTGCTAGGGCGTTGCTAGGCGGTTGCTAGGTTATTCTGGTGGTTGCTAGGGTGTTGCTAGGTGGTTGCTAGGGTGTTCTGGGTGGTTGCTAGGGTATTCTGGGTGGTTGCTAGGGCGTTGCTGGGTGGTTGCTAGGGTGTTGCTAGGTGGTTGCTATGGTATTCTGGGTGGTTGCTATGGTATTCTGGGTGGTTGCTAGGGCCTTGCTAGGTGGTTGCTAGTGTATTCTGGGTGGTTGCTAGGGCGTTGCTAGGCAGTTGCTAGGGTGTTCTGGGTGGTTGCTAGGGTGTTGCTAGGGTAATCTGGGTGGTTGCTATGGTGTTACTAGGTGGTTGGTAGTTGTCAAAGATGGTTACTATGGAGTTTGTAGCATTTTATTGGCACGATTTAGCACTTAGCTAATCAATATTAGCATGTAGCTATTCACTGCTAGCATTAGTAGCATGTAGCAAGTCCAGTTTGCTAGCATGAGTCAAAAGAGCCAACCCCCATCTCTATACGATGTTCTGATGCAGAGATATAGGTCTTGCAAAACGGTTGCTAGGGTACTCTGTTTGGTTGCTAGGGAGTGTTTTGGCACCTGCCAATCATGAAGCTCCAAAGTCAATGTGAATGTATAAACCAACCCCCATCTCTATACGATGTTTTGATGCAGAGATATAGGTCTTGCAAAATGGTTGCTAGGGTACTCTGTTTGGTTGCTAGGGAGTGTCTTGGCAGCTGCCAATCATGAAACTCCAAAGGCTTTTTGTAAGTATGAATGATATAAACCAACTCCCATGCCTCTGTGACATTCAGAATGGAAGATATCCCTCTTTGGATTTTGGTTGCTAAGGTGCTCGACAATGGTTGCTAGGGCGTGGCCAGTAAGTGTTGAGGTGATTCAGGATTGGCTGTTTGCTGGCCCGAGTCAAACGAGACCACCCTTGTATTTCTATGACACTTCTATCCGGAGATACCCATTTAATCTCTTTCATTGGAAGTCTATGGGAGTTGTTGCTAAGGTGCTCTAATTGTTTGCTAGGGCGTGGCTTGATAGTTTCAAAATGATCCTGAGAGACTGATTGGTCATCTGTGTAAAATGATCCCGCCCCCTTGTCTCTGTGACACTGAATGATATAAACCAACTCCCACGCCTCTGTGACATTCAGAATGGAAGATATCCCTCTGTAGAATTTGGTTGCTAAGCAGCTCGACAATGGTTGCTAGGGAGGGGCTAGGAAGTGTTGAGGTGATTCATGATTGGCTGTTCGCTGCCCCGAGTCAAACGAGACCACCCTCGTGTTTCTATGACACTTCTATCCGGAGATATCCTTTTGATCTCTTTCAATGGAAGTTTATGGAACTTGTTGCTAAGGTGCATTAAATGGTTGCTAGGGCGTGGCTTAATAACTTCACAATGATCCTGAGAGACTGATTTGTCGTCTGAGTAAAATAAGCCCGCCCCCTTGTCTCTGTGACACTGTGATCCAGAGCTATGTTCAATACAAAATCCCAATGCAATTTACCATAGTAGGAAAAACACATGCATTTCATGGGCCGTCCTTCACCATAGTAAGTCAATGGGGAAACTTTTGGGGCCTCTTGTGCCCCAGGGGTGCAACTTTTACCCCATGGTGGGGTATGTTTTTACAGAGCCTGCCAGCCTCTTCAAATGTGGTAAATTACAAGTTTCTGAGAAATCATCGGTCAGTGCTACGAGTCGTCAAAGTTTGTGGCAATGTTAAGTCTATGGGATTTTTTTTTACCCAATGATTTGCCCCTGGGGCGAACACCGTACTCCCCATCGCTAAGAAAAGTCACAGCACACCTCTCCTCAATAATCCGCACAATTTGACGCCTCAATCAGGGGTCTGTTATGTCGGCGTGTATTTTTTAACAGATGATTACTATGGAGTTTTTAAAAGGAGTTTTTATAGAGTTTTTATAGAGTTATTTAGTATGGCACGAGGCCTGCGGCCTCGTGCCTATCGCCCACGGTTGCTAGGGTGCTGTAACTGGTTGCTATGGTGTGGCTATGAAGATTTGAGGCCATTACTTATTGGCTGCTTGATAAAATAAATCCTCTGAGGGAGAGAGAGAGGGCCTGACAGCAGGGCTGTCAGGCCCTTTTCTCTGGGTGTGTGTGAAAGTGACAGTTGGATTTGAATTTTTGAAAATTCCGCAATGTTAAGTCAATGGGACTTTTTTGGCCGCTTTTTCGTCCGCTGTGCGAACATCGTACACCCGATTGCTTATAAAAATCATAGCACACCTCTCCTCAATGAGCCGGTCGATTTGACGCCTCACTCAGGGGTCTGTGACAAACGGTGCGGGACGAGTTACGCGCCAAACTTTTGTCCGGAATAATAAGAAGAATAACTAGAATGTACATTTCCTGAAGAAAATGTGAAGTGGTGCTTGCAGTGGCAAAAAACACCACCCGGTTGCTAGGGTGTTCTTGTAGTTTGCTATGATGATGCAAGGCAGTTGCTAGGGTGTTCTGGGTGGTTGCTAGGCAGTTGCTAGGGTATTCTGGGTGGTTGCTAGGTGGTTGCTAGGGTTTTTCTAGGTCGTTGCTAGGGTATTCTGGGTGGTTGCTAAGCGGTTGCTAGGGTGTTCTGGGTGGTTGCTAGGGCGTTGCTAGGTGGTTGCTAGGGTGTTCTGGTTGGTTGCTAGGCGGATGCTAAGGTGTTGTAGGTGGTTGTTAGGGCGTTGCTAGGTGGTTGCTAGGGTGTTCTGGGTGGTTGCTAGGGTATTCTGGGTGGTTGCTAGGGCGTTGCTAGGTGGTTGCTAGGGTGTTCTGGTTGGTTGCTGGGGTATTGTGGGTGGTTGCTAGGGTGTTCTGGGTGGTTGCTAGGCGGTTGCTAGGGTGTTCTAGGTGGTTTCTAGGGTGTCGCTAGTCGGTTGCTATGGTATTCTGGGTGGTTGCTAGGCGGTTGCTAGGGTGTTTTGGGTGGTTGCTAGGGCGTTGCTAGGCAGTTGCTAGGGTATCCTGGGTGATTGCTAGGCGGTTGCTAGTGTAATCTGGGTGATTGTTAGGGCGTTGCTAGGGTGTTCTGGGTGGTTGCTAGGGTGTTGCTAGGGTAATATGGGTGGTTGCTAGGGCGTTGCTAGGTGGTTGCTAGGGTGTTCTGGGTGGTTGCTAGGCGGTTGCTAAGGTGTTTTGGGTTGTTGCTAGGGCATTGCTAGGCAGTTGCTAGGGTGTTCTGGGTGGTTGCTAGGGTGTTGCTAGGGTAATCTGGGTCGTTGCTATGGTGTTACTAGGTGGTTGGTAGTTGTCAAAGATGGTTCCTATGGAGTTTGTAGCATTTTATTGGCATGATTTAGCACTTAGCTAATCAATATTAGCATGTAGCTATTCACTGCTAGCATGTGTAGCATGTTGGAAGTGTTGTTTGCTAGCATGAGTCAAAAGAGCCAACCCCCATCTCTATACGATGTTCTGATGCAGAGATATTGGTATTGCAAAACGGTTGCTAGGGTACTATGTTTGGTTGCTAGGGAGTGGCTTGGCAGCTGCCAATCATGAAGCTCCAAAGTCAATGTGAATGTATAAACCAACCCCCATCTCTATACGATGTTTTGATGCAGAGATATAGGTCTTGCTAAATGGTTGCTAGGGTACTCTGTTTGGTTGCTAGGGAGTGGCTTGGCAGCTGCCAATGATGCATCTCCAAACGCTGCTTGTCAGTATGAATGATATAAACCAACTCCCATGCCTCTGTGACATTCAGAATGGAAGATATCCCTCTTTGGATTTTGGTTGCTAAGGTGCTCGACAATGGTTGCTAGGGCGTGGCCAGTAAGTGTTGAGGTGATTCAGGATTGGCTGTTTGCTGGCCCGAGTCAAACGAGCCCACCCTCATGTTTCTATGACACTTATATCCTGAGATATCCCTTTGATCTCTTTTAATGGAAGTCTATGGAACTTGTTGCTAAGGTGCTCTAAATGGTTGCTAGGGCGTGGCTTGATAGTTTCACAATGATCCTGAGAGACTGATTGGTCGTCTGAGTAAAATGAGCCCGCCCCCTTGTCTCTGTGACACTGTGATCCAGAGCTATGTTCAATACAAAATCCCAATGCAATTTACCATAGTAGGAAAAACACATGCATTTCATGGGCCGTCCTTCACCATAGTAAGTCAATGGGGAAACTTTTGGGGCCTCTTGCTCCCCAGGGGTGCAACTTTTACCCCATTGTGAGGTATGTTCTTACAGAGCCTGCCAGCCTCTTCAAATGTGGTAAATTACAAGTTTCTGAGAAATCATTGGTCAGTGCTACGAGTCGTCCAAGTTTGTGGCAATGTTAAGTCTATGGGATTTTTTTTACCCAATGATTTGCCCCTGGGGCGAACACCGTACCCCCCATCACTAAGAAAAGTCACAGCACACCTCTCCTCAATAATCCGCACAATTTGACGCCTCAATCAGGGGTCTGTTATGTCGGCGTGTATTTTTTAACAGATGATTACTATGGAGTTTTTAAAAGGAGTTTTTATAGAGTTTTTATAGAGTTATTTAGTATGGCACGAGGCCTGCGGCCTCGTGCCTATCGCCCACGGTTGCTAGGGTGCTGTAACTGGTTGCTAGGGCGTGACTATGAAGTTGTTATATCACTACTCGATGGCTGCTTGATAGGATGATTCAAAAGAGCCCAACCCCAAGCCTCTATGACCTTCTGAGCCAAAGATATGATTTTACAAATTTTGTGCCAATGTTAAGTCAATGGGACATTTTTCTGCAAATGTTTCACTCGCCAGACGAACATCGTAGACCCAATTGCTTATAAAAGTCATAGCACACCTCTCCTCTATGAACCAGTCGATTTGACATCTCATTCATGGGTCTACGACAAAAGGTGTGGGAGGAGTTGCGTGCCGAAGTTTTGTCTAGGTGAATAGTAATCACAACACTAGAATGTACATTTCCTGAAGAAAATGTGAAGTGGTGCTTGCAGTGGCAAAACTCGCCGCTCGGTTGCTAGGACAGTTGCTACAATGTTGTACATGATTGCATACAAGCCAACAAGCTGGTCTTTACGATGTTGTGGAGCTGCAATGTGGCTTTTATATGTTGCATTATGGTTGCTAGGTAGCTTTAAATGGTTGTTAAGGTGTGGTTGCACAGTTACAATGATGATATTTACAGACTGGTTTCCCAACCGAAACAAACAAACACACCCCCATGTCTAAACGATGTTCTGGTGCTGAGATATAGCCCATTCATGTGTTTGTACGGTTGCTAGGGTACTCCAAATGGTTGCTAAGGTTGGTTTATACAGTTTATGTGGTAATATTTAAAGAGTATTTGCAAGTCTGGGTCAAAAAATGCGCAACTCTGTGTTTTTACAATGTTTTGTTGCTGAGATATAGCTTGTAAATGCTGTTGAATGGTTGCTAGGTGCCTGTAACTGGTTGCTAGGGTGTGACTATGAAGTTGTTATATCACTACTCGTTGGCTGCTTGATAGGACGATTCAAAAGAGCCCAACCCCAAGCCTCTATGACCTTCTGTTGCTAGGCGGTTGCTAAGGTGTTCTGGGTGGTTGCTAGGGTGTTGCTAGGGTAATCTGGGTGGTTGCTATGGTGTTACTAGGTGGTTGGTAGTTGTCAAAGATGGTTACTGTGGAGTTTGTAGCATTTTATTGGTATGATTTAGCACTTAGCTAATCAATATTAGCATGTAGCTATTCACTGCTAGCATGTGTAGCATGTAGCAAGTCCTGTTTGCTAGCATGAGTCAAAAGAGCCAACCCCCATCTCTATACGATGTTCTGATGCAGAGATATTGGTTGCTAGGGTGTTCTGGGTGGTTGCTAGGCGGTTGCTAGGGTGTTCTAGGTGGTTGCTAGGGTGTCGTTAGTCGGTTGCTATGGTATTCTGGGTGGTTGCTAGGGTGTTTTGGGTGGTTGCTAGGCAGTTGCTAGGGTATCCTGGGTGGTTGCTAGGCGGTTGCTAGGGTAATCTGGGTGGTTGCTAGGTGGTTGCTAGGGTATCCTGGGTGGTTGCTAGGCGGTTGCTAAGGTGTTCTGGGTGGTTGCTAGGTGGTTGCTAGGGTATCCTGGGTGGTTGCTAGGCGGTTGCTAAGGTGTTCTGGGTGGTTGCTAGGGTGTTGCTAGGGTAATCTGGGTGGTTGCTATGGTGTTACTAGGTGGTTGGTAGTTGTCAAAGATGGTTACTGTAGAGTTTGTAGCATTTTATTGGCATGATTTAGCACTTAGCTAATCAAAATTAGCATGTAGCTATTCACAGTTAGCATGTGTAGCATGTTGGAAGTCCTGTTTGCTAGCATGAGTCAAAAGAGCCAACCCCCATCTCTATACGATGTTCTGATGCAGAGATATTGGTCTTGCAAAACGGTTGCTAGGGTACTATGTTTGGTTGCTAGGGAGTGGCTTGGCAGCTGCCAATCATTAAACTCCAAAGGCTTCTTGTCAGTATGAATGATATAAACCAACTCCCACGCCTTTGTGACATTCAGAATGGAAGATATCCCTGTCTGGATTTTGGTTGCTAAGGTGCTTGACAATGGTTGCTAGGGAGGGGTTAGGATGTGTTGAGGTGATTCAGGATGGGCTGTTTGCTGGCCCGAGTCAAATGAGCCCACCCTCATGTTTCTATGACACTTATATCCTGAGATATCCCTTTGATCTCTTTTAATGGAAGTCTGTGGAACTTGTTGCTAAGGAGCTCTAAATGGTTGCTAGGGCGTGGCTTGATAGTTTCACAATGATCCTGAGAGACTGATTGGTCGTCTGAGTAAAATGAGCCCGCCCCCTTGTCTCTGTGACACTGTGATCCAGAGCTATGTTCAATACAAAATCCCAATGCAATTTACCATAGTAGGAGAAACGCATGTGTTTCATGGGACGGCCTTCGCCATAGTAAGTCAATGGGGAAACTTTGGGGGCCTCTTGTCCCCCAGGGGTGCAACTTTTACCCCATGGTGAGGTATGTGCTTACAGAGCCTGCCAGCCTCTTCAAATGTGGTAAATTACAAGTTTCTGAGAAATCATTGGTCAGTGCTACGAGTCGTCAAAGTTTGTGGCAATGTTAAGTCTATGGGATTTTTTTTACCCAATGATTTGCCCCTGGGGCAAACACCGTACCCCCCATCGCTAAGAAAAGTCACAGCACACCTCTCCTCAATAATCCGCACAATTTGACGCCTCAATCAGGGGTCTGTTATGTCGGCGTGTATTTTTTAACAGATGATTACTATGGAGTTTTTAAAAGGAGTTTTTATAGAGTTTTTATAGAGTTATTTAGTCTGTCGCCCACGGTTGCTAGGGTTCTGTAACTGGTTGCTATGGTGTGGCTAAGAAGATTTTAGGCCATTACTTATTGGCTGCTTGATAAAATAAATCCTCTGAGGGAGAGAGAGAGGGCCTGACAGCAGGGCTGTCAGGCCCTTTTCTCTGGGTGTGTGTGAAAGTGACAGTTGGGATTTAAATTTCTGAAAATTCCGCAATGTTAAGTCAATGGGACTTTTTTGGCCGCTTTTTCGTCCGCTGTGCGAACATCGTACACCCGATTGCTTATAAAAATCATAGCACACCTCTCCTCAATGAGCCGGTCGATTTGACGCCTCACTCAGGGGTCTGTGACAAACGGTGCGGGACGAGTTACGCGCCGAACTTTTGTCCGGAATAATAAGAAGAAGAAGAAGAAGAATAATAAGTATGAGCAATAACAATACTGTTGCTTTGCCATAGGCAAGCACCATTAATAATAAGTATGAGCAATAACACTAGTGTTGCCTTGCTTTCAGCAAGCACCACTAACTAGAATGTACATTTCCTGAAGAAAATGTGAAGTGGTGCTTGCAGTGGCAAAACTCACCACTCGGTTGCTAGGTTGATGTACATGATTGCATACGAGCCAACAACCATGTCTGTACGATGTTCATGTGCTGAGATATAGCTTATTCACGTGTTTGTATGGTTTCTAGGGTGCCCTATATGGTTGCTATGGTGGGCTTATACAGTTTATGGGATGATATTTAAAGACTAGTTGACAGTCTGAGTCAAAAAGCCAAACTCCATGTTTCTACCATAGAGCCCTGCACGGGCCTCAAATCTAGGCCCTAGCCCGGCCCTGGCCCGAGACGCTCAGGCCCTAGCCCGGCCCGTGTCCGACAGCTCATCAGAATTATCAGCCCGAGTCCGACCCAAGCCCGTTTAAAAAAACAAAACAAAAACAAAAAAAAAACAGCCTGCGTAACATGTCACAGCCTGACTATGTTGCAGTCATTAAACCAGCTCTGTTATGTTCTCAATGGCAAAATAGTTACCGTTAAGTTTATTTTCATTTCTTTATTAAGTTTATTTGGACAAATGTTTTTATTTATTTATATATATTAGCCTAACGACCAAGCAGCCGACAGCGAGTTAAACATGTTTGATCCATTTAGCCTCTCAATTTCAAATCAACACTTTACTTGGCTACAATAAAATCCATAGATATAAAACAATTTAAGCATATCACACAGACAGTTAACGTTAGTTTAAACGTTTATTATCATTTTTGAAAAGCTGAGGCAAACTTCTCTGCTGCTCAGTCGCAACAGCGTTCGCAAACTAAATTAGCTAAATACAATAAACACATAAAATAAATTACATTAAATTAGATTAAAAACAAACATGCAGGTTATCTTACCTCAAAGTCAAGTCAAATCAAGTCTTCATTAAAGAACATGGCCATTCTTATTTCCAATAGTTTCCAACAGACTAATAATGCCTACAAATAAAGTCCAATCAAACGAAAACCAACACGACAGCCTCCTAACATAAGAAGTCTCTTACAGAGCATCGTGAAGAAAAAGCACAGCATCCGCACAGTGGAAGGTTTTAATCCAGTCGCACTTTTTCCAGCTGCGCTGAAGTCCTGGGTGGTTGCTAGGCGGTTGCTAGGGTAATCTGGGTGGTTGCTAGGTGGTTGCTAGGGTATCCTGGGTGGTTGCTAGGTGGTTGCTAAGGTGTTCTGGGTGGTTGCTAGGTGGTTGCTAGGGTATCCTGGGTGGTTGCTAGGCGGTTGCTAAGGTGTTCTGGGTGGTTGCTAGGGTGTTGCTAGGGTAATCTGGGTGGTTGCTATGGTGTTACTAGGTGGTTGGTAGTTGTCAAAGATGGTTACTGTGGAGTTTGTAGCATTTTATTGGTATGATTTAGCACTTAGCTAATCAATATTAGCATGTAGCTATTCACTGCTAGCATGTGTAGCATGTAGCAAGTCCTGTTTGCTAGCATGAGTCAAAAGAGCCAACCCCCATCTCTATACGATGTTCTGATGCAGAGATATTGGTTGCTAGGGTGTTCTGGGTGGTTGCTAGGCGGTTGCTAGGGTGTTCTAGGTGGTTGCTAGGGTGTCGTTAGTCGGTTGCTATGGTATTCTGGGTGGTTGCTAGGCGGTTGCTAGGGTGTTTTGGGTGGTTGCTAGGCAGTTGCTAGGGTATCCTGGGTGGTTGCTAGGCGGTTGCTAGGGTAATCTGGGTGGTTGCTAGGGCGTTGCTAGGGTATCCTGGGTGGTTGCTAGGCGGTTGCTAAGGTGTTCTGGGTGGTTGCTAGGTGGTTGCTAGGGTATCCTGGGTGGTTGCTAGGCGGTTGCTAAGGTGTTCTGGGTGGTTGCTAGGGTGTTGCTAGGGTAATCTGGGTGGTTGCTATGGTGTTACTAGGTGGTTGGTAGTTGTCAAAGATGGTTACTGTAGAGTTTGTAGCATTTTATTGGCATGATTTAGCACTTAGCTAATCAATATTAGCATGTAGCTATTCACTGCTAGCATGTGTAGCATGTAGCAAGTCCTGTTTGCTAGCATGAGTCAAAAGAGCCAACCCCCATCTCTATACGATGTTCTGATGCAGAGATATTGGTCTTGCAAAACGGTTGCTAGGGTACTATGTTTGGTTGCTAGGGAGTGGCTTGGCAGCTGCCAATCATTAAACTCCAAAGGCTTCTTGTCAGTATGAATGATATAAACCAACTCCCACGCCTTTGTGACATTCAGAATGGAAGATATCCCTGTCTGGATTTTGGTTGCTAAGGTGCTTGACAATGGTTGCTAGGGAGGGGTTAGGATGTGTTGAGGTGATTCAGGATGGGCTGTTTGCTGGCCCGAGTCAAATGAGCCCACCCTCATGTTTCTATGACACTTATATCCTGAGATATCCCTTTGATCTCTTTTAATGGAAGTCTGTGGAACTTGTTGCTAAGGAGCTCTAAATGGTTGCTAGGGCGTGGCTTGATAGTTTCACAATGATCCTGAGAGACTGATTGGTCGTCTGAGTAAAATGAGCCCGCCCCCTTGTCTCTGTGACACTGTGATCCAGAGCTATGTTCAATACAAAATCCCAATGCAATTTACCATAGTAGGAGAAACGCATGTGTTTCATGGGACGGCCTTCGCCATAGTAAGTCAATGGGGAAACTTTGGGGGCCTCTTGTCCCCCAGGGGTGCAACTTTTACCCCATGGTGAGGTATGTGCTTACAGAGCCTGCCAGCCTCTTCAAATGTGGTAAATTACAAGTTTCTGAGAAATCATTGGTCAGTGCTACGAGTCGTCAAAGTTTGTGGCAATGTTAAGTCTATGGGATTTTTTTTACCCAATGATTTGCCCCTGGGGCAAACACCGTACCCCCCATCGCTAAGAAAAGTCACAGCACACCTCTCCTCAATAATCCGCACAATTTGACGCCTCAATCAGGGGTCTGTGATGTCGGCGTGTATTTTTTAACAGATGATTACTATGGATTTTTTAAAAGGAGTTTTTATAGAGTTTTTATAGAGTTATTTAGTCTGTCGCCCACGGTTGCTAGGGTTCTGTAACTGGTTGCTATGGTGTGGCTAAGAAGATTTTAGGCCATTACTTATTGGCTGCTTGATAAAATAAATCCTCTGAGGGAGAGAGAGAGGGCCTGACAGCAGGGCTGTCAGGCCCTTTTCTGTGGGTGTGTGTGAAAGTGGCAGTTTGGATTTGAATTTTTGAAAGTTCCGCAATGTTAAGTCAATGGGATTTTTTTGGCCGCTTTTTCGTCCGCTGTGCGAACATCGTACACCCGATCGCTTAGAAAAGTCATAGCACACCATTCCCGAACAGGCCGCACGTTTTGACACCTCATTCATGGGTCTGTGACAAAAACTGCGGGAGGAGTATCGCGTCAAACTTTGGCCAGAAGAAATATAAGAATAATAAGTATGCACAATAACACTAATGTTGCCTTGCTTTCAGCAAGCACCATTAACTAGAAAAAGTTCGTCGAGACAAACTTTAAGTTGGCTTGTGAAAGTTTGGACCAATAAGTTTGAAGAAGTTTAAAGAAGTTTACAGTTTAATTAGTTTATAGTTTAGTAAGAAAGAAAGAAAGATAGATTAGTTAGAAAGAAAGAAAGAAAAAAAGATTAGTAAGAAAGAAAGAAAGATAGATTAGTTAGAAAGAAAGATAGATTAGTAAGAAAGAAAGAAAGAAAGAAATATAGATAAGTTAGAAAGAAAGAAAGATAGATTAGTTAGAAAGAAAGAAAGAAAAAAAGATTAGTTAGAAAGAAAGAAAGAAAGAAAGAAAGATAGATTAGTTAGAAAAAAAGAAAGAAAAAAGATTAGTAAGAAAGAAAGAAAGATAGATTAGTTAGAAAGAAAAAAGCAAAGAAAGATAAATTAGTAAGAAAGAAAGAAAGAAAGATAAATTAGTAAGAAAGAAAGAAAGATTGATTAGT
>JAULUF010000007.1:22077500-22085000 GCA_031834385.1 Semotilus atromaculatus
TAAGTTAGAAAGAAAGAAAGATAGATTAGTTAGAAAGAAAGAAAGAAAAAAAGATTAGTTAGAAAGAAAGAAAGAAAGAAAGAAAGATAGATTAGTTAGAAAAAAAGAAAGAAAAAAGATTAGTAAGAAAGAAAGAAAGATAGATTAGTTAGAAAGAAAAAAGCAAAGAAAGATAGATTAGTAAGAAAGAAAGAAAGAAAGATAAATTAGTAAGAAAGAAAGAAAGATTGATTAGTAAGAAAGATAGAAAGATAGATTAGTTAGAAAGAAAGAAAGATAGATTAGTTAGAAAGAAAGAAATAAAAAAGATTAGTTAGAAAAAAGAAAGATAGATTAGTTAGAAAAAAAGAAAGAAAAAAAATTAGTAAGAAAGAAAGAAAGATAGATTAGTTAGAAAGAAAGAAAGAAAGAAAAAAGAAAGATAGATTAGTTAGAAAAAAGAAAGAAAAAATTAGTAAGAAAGAAAGAAAGATAGATTAGTTAGAAAGAAAGAAAGAAAAAAGATTAGTTAGAAAAAAAGAAAGATAGATTAGTTAGAAAAAAAGAAAAAAATTAGTAAGAAAGAAAGAAAGATAGATTAGTTAGAAAGAAAAAAGGAAAGAAAGACAGATTAGTAAGAAAGAAAGATAAATTAGTAAGAAAGAAAGAAAGATTGATTAGTAAGAAAGATAGAAAGATAGATTAGTTAGAAAGAAAGAAAGAAAAAAGATTAGTGAGAAAGAAAGATAGATTAGTTAGAAAGAAAGAAAGAAAGAGATTAGTTAGAAAGAAAGAAAGATAGATTAGTTAGAAAGAAAGAAAGAAAGAAAGAAAGTTAATTAAAAAGAAAGAAAGATAGATTAGTTAGAAAGAAAGAAAGAAAGAAAGAAAGAAAGAAAGAAAGAAAGAAAGAAAGAAAGAAATATAGATAAGTTAGAAAGAAAGAAAGATAGATTAGTTAGAAAGAAAGAAAAAAAGATTAGTTAGAAAGAAAGAAAGAAAGATAGATTAGTTAGAAAAAAGAAAGAAAAAAAGATTAGTAAGAAAGAAAGATAGATTAGTTAGAAAGAAAAAAGGAAAGAAAGATAGATTAGTTAGAAAGAAAGAAAGAAAAAAGATTAGTGAGAAAGAAAGATAGATTAGTTAGAAAGAAAGAAAGAAAGAAAGAGATTAGTTAGAAAGAAAAAGAAAGATAGATTAGTTGGAAAGAAAGAAAGATAGATTAGTTAGAAAGAAAGAAAGTTAATTAAAAAGAAAGAAAGAAAGATAGATTAGGTAGAAAGAAAGATAGAAAGATAGATAGATTAGTTAGAAAGAAAGAAAGAAAGTTAATTAAAAAGAAAGAAAGAAAGATTAGTTAGAAAGATAGATTAGTTAGAAAGAAATAAAGAAAAAAGATTAGTAAGAAAGAAAGATAGATTAGTTAGAAAGAAAGAAAGAAAGAAATATAGATAAGTTAGAAAGAAAGAAAGATAGATTAGTTAGAAAGAAAGAAAAAAAGATTAGTTAGAAAGAAAGAAAGAAAGAAAGATAGATTAGTTAGAAAGAAAAAAGGAAAGAAAGATAGATTAGTAAGAAAGAAAGAAAGATAGATTAGTGAGATAGATTAGTTCGAAAGAAAGAAACGAAAAAAAGATTAGTGAGAAAGAAAGATAGATTAGTTAGAAAGAAAGAAAGAAAGAGATTAGTTAGAAAGAAAAAGAAAGATAGATTAGTTAGAAAGAAAGAAAGATAGATTAGTTGAAAGAAAGAAAGAAAGAAAGAAAGAAAGAAAGAAAGAAAGAAAGAAAGAAAGAAAGTTAATTAAAAAGAAAGATAGATTAGGTAGAAAGAAAGATAGAAAGATAGATTAGTTAGAAAGAAAGAAAGTTAATTAAAAAGAAAGAAAGAAAGATTAGTTAGAAAGATAGATTAGTTAGAAAGAAAGAAAGAAAAAAAGATTAGTAAGAAAGAAAGATAGATTAGTTAGAAAGAAAGAAAGAAAGAAAGAAAGAAAGAAAGAAATATAGATAAGTGAGAAAGAAAGAAAGATAGATTAGTTAGAAAGAAAGAAAAAAAGATTAGTTAGAAAGAAAAAAAGAAAGAAAAAAAGATTTGTAAGAAAGAAAGAAAGAGATTAGTTAGAAAGAAAAAAGGAAAGAAAGATAGATTAGTAAGAAAGAAAGAAAGAAAGATAGATTAGTGAGAAAGATAGATTAGTTAGAAAGAAAGAAAGAAAGATAGATTAGTTAGAAAGAAAAAGAAAGATAGATTAGTTAGAAAGAAAGATAGATTAGTTAGAAAGAAAGAAAGAAAAAAAGATTAGTAAGAAAGAAAGAAAGATTAGTTAGAAAGAAAGAAAGAAAGAGATTAGTTAGAAAGAAAAATAGATTAGTTAGAAAGAAAGAATGAAAGATAGATTAGTAATAAAGAAAGATAGATTAGTTAGAAAGAAAGAAAGATTGATTAGTTAGAATGATAGATTAGTTAGAAAGAAAGATAGATTATTTAGAATGATAGATTAGTTAGAAAGAAAGATAGATTAGTTAGAATGATAGATTAGTTAGAAAAAAGAAAGATAGATTAGTTAGAAAGAAAGAAAGATAGATTAGTTAGAAAGAAAGAAAGATTGATTAGTTAGAACGATAGATTAGTTAGAAAGAAAGATAGATTAGTTAGAATGATAGATTAGTTAGAAAAAAGAAAGATAGATTAGTTAGAAAGAAAGATAAATTAGTTAGAAAGAAAGATAGATTAGTTAAAAAACAAAGAAAGAGATTTGTTAGAAAGAAAGATAGATTAGTTAGAAAGATAGATTAGTTAGAAAGAAAGATAGATTAGTTAGAAAGAAAGATAACTTAGTTAGAAAGAAAGAAAGATAGATTATTTAAAAAACAAAGAAAGATGGATTTGATAGAAAGAAAGATTAGCTAGAAAGATAGATTAGTTAGAAAAAAAGAAAGATAGATTAGTTAGAAAGAAAGAAAGATAAATTAGTTAGAAAGTAAGATAAATTAGTTAGAAAGAAAGATAAGTTAGAGATAGATAGATAGATAGATAGATAGATAGATAGATAGATAGATAGATAGATAGATAGATAGATAGATAGATTAGTTAGAAAGATGGATAGATAGATAGATAGATAAATTAGAAAGAAAGATAAGTTAGATATAGATAGATAGATTAGTTAGATAGATTAGTTAGAAAGAAAGATAGATAGATCAGTTAGAAATAAAGATAGATTATATAGAAAGAAAGAAAGATAGATTAGTTAGAAAGAAAGATAGATAGATAGATAGATAGATAGATAGATAGATAGATAGATAGATAGATAGATAGATAGATAGATAGATAGATAGATAAGTTCATTAGTACAAATAGAATGGGAGTTTAATTGAGTCTAGGGCTTCAGGGAGTTTAGATTTGAGTTTTTGTGTTGTACACTACTGGGCCACTGTAGTCTTGGCTCAATTTGAACTTTTGCAATGAAAGTCAATGGGATTTTTATGATTTTTAATATTAATTTTTAAGAAATCTGAAAGTCAAATCAGTCTGAAAAGATATAGCATACCGAGTCAGAACAGTTTGAGTGTCTGAGCCGAGTTTGGAGTATGTGGAGTTAAAGCTCTAGGAGGAGTTTAAATTGTAAATTTTGAGTAAGAAGAATAATAATAATAATAATAATAAGTTTAAATAGGATTTCAGTAAGTTGGCTCTCACAAGCCAACTTAACTAGACAAAGTTCGTCGAGACAAACTTTAAGTTGGCTTGTGAAAGTTTGGACCAGAAAGTTTGAAGAAGTTGAAAGTAGTTTGAAGTTGAAAGTAGTTTCTAGTTTAAATTAGTTTAAAGTTTAATTAGTTTGAAGTAGTTTTAAAGTAGTTTATATTTTAAAGTATTTTAAAGTTTAACTTAGTTTAAAGTTTAAAGTAGTTTATAGTTTAAAGTTTAACTTAGTTTAAAGTTTAAAATAGTTTAAAGTTGCTAGGGTGTTTCTAGTGGGTTGCTAAGGTGTTCTGGGTGGTTGTTAGGGTATTCTAAGGTATTTTGGGTGGTTGCTAGGGTGTTCTGGGTGGTTGCTAGGGTGTAGCTAGGGCGTTGCTATGGTTTTCCTAAGGTGTTCTGGGTGGTTGCCAGGGTGTTCTAAGGTATTTTGGGTGGTTGCTATGGTGTTGCTATGGTGTTCTAAGGTATTTTTGGTGGTTGCTAGGGTGTTGCTAGGGTGTTTTAAGGTATTTTGGGTGGTTGCTATGGTGTTGCTAGGGTGTTTGGAGGTATTTTGGGTGGTTGCTAGGGTGTTGCTAGGGTGTTCTAAGGTATTTTGGGTGGTTGCTATGGTGTTGCTAGGGTGTTCTAAGGTATTTTGGTTGGTTGCTATGGTGTTGCTAGGGTGTTCTAAGGTATTTTGGGTGGTTGCTAGGGTGTTGCTAGGATGTTCTAAGGTATTTTGGTTGGTTACTATGGTGTTGCTAGGGTGTTCTAAGGTATTTTGGGTGGTTGCTAGGGTGTTGCTAGGGTGTTCTAAGGTATTTTGGGTGGTTGCTATGGTGTTGCTAGGGGGTTCTAAGGTATTTTGGGTGGTTGCTAGGGTGTTGCTAGGGTGTTCTGAGGTATTTTGGGTGGTTGCTAGGGTGTTCTGGTTGGTTGCTAGGGTGTTCTAAGGTATTTTTGTTGGTTGCTAGGGTGTTGCTAGGGTGTTCTAAGGTATTTTTGTTGGTTGCTAGGGTGTTGCTAGGGTGTTCTGAGGTATTTTGGGTGGTTGCTAGGGTGTTCTAAGATATTTTGGATGGTTGCTAGGTTGTTGCTAGGGTGTTCTGAGGTATTTTGGGTGGTTGCTAGGGTGTTGCTAGGGTGTTCTAAGGTATTTTGGGTGGTTGCTAGGGTGTTGCTAGGGTGTTCTAAGGTATTTTGGTTGGTTGCTAGGGTGCTCTGCGTGGTTGCTAGGGTGTTCTAAGGTATTTTGAATGGTTGCTAGGTTGTTGCTAGGGTGTTCTGAGGTATTTTGGGTGGTTGCTAGGGTGTTGCTAGGGTGTTCTGAGGTATTTTGGTTGGTTGCTAGGGTGTTCTGGGTGGTTGCTAGGGTGTTCTAAGGTATTTTGGATGGTTGCTAGGTTGTTGCTAGGGTGTTCTGAGGTATTTTGGGTGGTTGCTAGGGTGTTCTAAGGTATTTTGGGTGGTTGCTAGGGTGTTGCTAGGGTGTTCTGAGGTATTTTGGGTGGTTGCTAGGGTATTCTAAGGTATTTTGGGTGGTTGCTAGGGTGTTATGGGTGGTTGCTAGGGTGTTCTAAGGTATTTTGGAGGGTTGCTAGGTTGTTGCTAGGGTGTTCTGAGGTATTTTGGGTGGTTGCTAGGGTGTTCTAAGGTATTTTGGGTGGTTGCTAGGGTGTTCTGAGGTATTTTGGGTGGTTGCTAGGGTGTTCTAAGGTATTTTGGGTGGTTGCTAGGGTTTTGTTTGGGTGTTCTAAGGTATTTTGGGTGGTTGCTATGGTGTTGCTAGGGTGTTCTAAGGTATTTTGGTATACACACACACACTAACTCGTTTACACACACACTTTCTCTTTCACACACACGCACAGACACGCTCACTAACTCACACAGACACACTCACTAACACACACACACACACTCACGCACACACACTCATTCTCACACACACACACACACACACACACACACACCACACACACACACACACACTCTTTCTCTCACACACACACACAAACACACACACACAGACTCACTCACACACTCAAGCACATACACACACACACACAGACACACACACTCTTTCTCACACACACGCACATACATGCTCACTAACACACACACACGCTCACTAACATACACGCACACACACACACACACACACGCTTACTAACACACACGCACAAACACTCACGCACATACACACACACTCTTTCTCTCACATACACGCTCACTAACTCACACACACAGACACGATCACTAACTCGTCCACACACACACTCTTTCTCTTTCATACACACACACGCACAGACACGCTCACTAACACACACACACACACACACACACACTAACTCGTTCACACACACACACTCTCTCTTTCACACACACACACACGCACAGACACGCTCACTAACACACACGCACACACACACACATGCACAGACACGCTCACTAACACAAACACACACACATGCACACTAACACACACACACACACTAACTCGTTCACACACACGCGCGCACAGACACACTCACTAACACACACACACACACACTCAAGCACATACACGCTCACTGACACACACACACACACACACACACACACTAACTCGTTCACACACACACACTCTTTCTCTTACACACACACGCACACACACACACACACACTCTTTCTCTTTCACACACACACACACACACGCACAGACACGCTCACTAACACACACACACACACACACACAAACACACACACTCACACACACTCACTTACACACTCAGAGTTTATATGAGTTTAGAGTTTATAAGTTTAAATGAAGTAAATTTAGTCATTTGAAGTTTAAATTAGTTTAGTTTAAATTAGTTTGAAGATTAAAGTTTAAATTAGTTTGAAGTTTAATTTAGTTTGAAGTTTAAAATAGTAATAATTGATAGATAGATGAGTTCAAATGAGTCTCAATGGCTAATATAGTATATAGAATGGCAAGGGATTTTGATTTGAATTTTTGACAGTTGGGGAGTTTGAAAATCTGAAAATTCCGCAATGTTAAGTCAATGGGAGTTTTTCCGAGTTTTGATCGTCATTTTTAGGAAAACCGTAAGTCCGATCAGTTTGAAAAGACAGAGCAACTAACTTCAGAATAGGTCAAAGGTCTGAGCCGAATTTGGAGTATGTGGAGTTAACGGTCTAGGCCGCATTAAAGCCAACAGTTTTCTAAGAAGAATAATAATAACTAGAAAAAGTTCGTCGAGACAAACTTTAAGTTGGCTTGTGAAAGTTTGGACCAGAAAGTTTGAAGAAGTTTAAAGTAGTTTATAGTTTAAATTAGTTTAAAGTTTAAAGTTTAAATAGTTAATAGTTTAGTAAGAAAGAAAGATAGATTAGTTAGAAAGAAAGAAAGAAAAAAGATTAGTAAGAAAGAAAGAAAGATAGATTAGTTAGAAAGAAAGAAAGAAAGAAAGATAGATTAGTTAGAAAGAAAGACGGAAAGAAAGATAGATTAGTAAGAAAGAAAGAAAGATAGATTAGTAAGAAAGAAAGAAAGATGGATTAGTGAGAAAGATAGAAAGATAGATAGATTAGTAAGAAAGAAAAAAAGATTAGTAAGAAAGAAAGAAAGATATATTAGTTAGAAAGAAAGAAAGAAAGAAAGATAGATTAGTCAGAAAGAAAGAAAGAAAGAAAGAAAAAAGGGTTAGTAAGAAAGAAAGATAGATTAGTTGGAAAGAAAGAAAGAAAGAAAGAAATATAGATAAGTTAGAAAGAAAGAAAGATAGATTAGTTAGAAAGAAAAAGAAAAAAGATTAGAAAGAAAGAAAGATAGATTAGTTAGAAAGAAAGAAA
>JAULUF010000007.1:22100000-22130000 GCA_031834385.1 Semotilus atromaculatus
AAGATGGATTAGTTAGAAAGAAAGAAAAATAGATTTGTTAGAATAAAAGATAGATTAGTTAAAAAGAAAGAAAGATAGATAGATTAGTTAGAAAGAAAGTTAGATTAGTTAGAAAGAAAGAAAGATAGATTAGAAAGAAAGATAGATAGATAGATTAGTTAGAAAGAAAGATAAATAGATTAGTTAGAAAGAAAGAAAGAAAGATAGATTAGTTAGTTAGAAAGAAAGTTAGATTAGTTAGAAAGAAAGATAGATTAGTTAGAATGAAAGAAAGATAGAGTAGTTAGAAAGAAAGAAAGATAGATTAGTTAGAAAGAAAGATAGATAAGTTAGAAAGAAAGATAGATAGATTAGTTAGAAAGAAAGATAGATTAGTTAGAAAGAAAGATAGATTAGTTAGAATGAAAGAAAGATAGAGTAGTTAGAAAGAAAGATAGATTAGTTAGAAAGAAAGATAGATTAGTTAGAATGAAAGAAAGATAGAGTAGTTAGAAAAAAGAAAGATAGATTAGTTAGCAAGAAAGATAGATTAGTTAGAATGAAAGAAAGATAGAGTAGTTAGAAAGAAAGAAAGATTAGTTAGAAAGAAAGATAGATTAGTTAGAAAGAAAGATAGATAGATTAGTTAGAAAGAAAGATAGATTAGTTAGAATGAAAGAAAGATAGAGTAGTTAGAAAGAAAGAAAGATAGATTAGTTAGAAAGAAAGTTCGATTAGTTAGAAAGAAAGAAAGATAGATTAGAAAGAAAGATAGATAGATAGATAGATTAGTTAGAAAGAAAGATAAATAGATTTGTTAGAAAGAAAGAAAGAAAGATAGATTAGTTAGTTAGAAAGAAAGTTAGATTAGTTAGAAAGAAAGATAGATTAGTTAGAATGAAAGAAAGATAGAGTAGTTAGAAAGAAAGAAAGATAGATTAGTTAGAAAGAAAGATAGATAAGTTAGAAAGAAAGATATATAGATTAGTTAGAAAGAAAGATAGATTAGTTAGAAAGAAAGATAGATTAGTTAGAATGAAAGAAAGATAGAGTAGTTAGAAAGAAAGAAAGATTAGTTAGAAAGAAAGATAGATTAGTTAGAAAGAAAGATAGATAGATTAGTTAGAAAGAAAGATAGATTAGTTAGAATGAAAGAAAGATAGAGTAGTTAGAAAGAAAGAAAGATAGATTAGTTAGAAAGAAAGATAGATTAGTTAGAATGAAAGAAAGATAGAGTAGTTAGAAAGAAAAAAGATAGATCAGTTAGAAAGAAAGATAGATTAGTTAGAAAGAAAAAAGATAGATTAGTTAGAATGAAAGAAAAAATAGATTAGTTAGAAAGAAAGAAAGAAAGAGATGTATAGATAGAAAGAGAGATAGATAGTTGAAAGAGATAGATAGATAGATAGATAGATAGATAGATAGATAGATAGATAGATAGATAGATAGATAGATAGATAGATAGATAATAAGTTTATTAGTACATATAGAATGGTAGTTTAATTGAGTCTAGGGCTTCATGGAGTTTAGATTTGAGTTTATTTGGTGTCCACTGCTGGGCCACCGTAGTCTTGGCTCAATTTGAACTGTTGCAATGAAAGTCAATGGGATTTTTATGATTTTTCATATTAATTTTTAAGAAATCTGAAAGTCAAATCAGTTTGAAAAGATATAGCACGCCGAGTCAGAACAGTCTGAAGGTCTGACCCGAGTTTGGAGTTTGTAGAGTTAAAGCTCTAGGACGAGTTAGAGTCAGAATTTTTTGGGTAAGAAAAATAAGAAGAAGAAGAAGAAGAAGAATAATAATAAGTTTAAATAGGATTTCAGTAAGTTGGCTTTTCCAAGCCAACTTAATAATAATAATAATAAGTTTAAGTACAATATCAGTAAGTTGGCTCTCACAAGCCAACTTAATAACTAGACAAAGTTCGTTGAGACAAACTTTAAGTTGGCTTGTGAAAGTTTGGACCAGAAAGTTTGAAGAAGTTTAAAGTTTAAATTAGTTTATAGTTTAAACTAGTTTAAAGTTTTAATTAGTCAATAGTTTAAATTAGTTTAAAGTTTAAATTACAGAAAGAAAGATTAGCTAGAAAGAAAGAAAGAAAGAAAGAAAGATGGATTTGATTAGAAATCAAAGAAAGATAGATAAATTGATTAGTTATAAAGAAAGATAGATAGATTAGTTATAAAGAAAGAAAGTTTGATTAGTTATAAAGAAAGAAAGATAGATTTGTTAGAAAGAAAGATTGATTTGTAGATAGATAGATAGATTAGGTAGCAAGAAAGAAAGATTAGTTAGAAAGAAAGAAAGAAAGAAAGAAAGATAGATTAGTTAGAAAGAAAGAAAGATTGATTAGTTAGAAAGAAAGAAAGAAAGAGATTAGTTAGAAGGAAAGAAATATTACTTAGAAAGAAAGAAAGATAGATTAGTTAGAAAGAAAGATAGATAGATTAGTTAGACAGAAAGAAAGATAGGTTAGTTAGACAGAAAGAAAGAAAGAAAGATAGATAGATTTGTTAGAATGAAAGAAAGGATTAGTTAGAAAGAAGGATAAGAAGGATTAGAAAGAAAGAAAGAAAGAAAGAAAGAAAGAAAGAAAGAAAGAAAGAAAGAAAGATGGATTTGTTAGAAGGAAAGGTGGATTTGTTAGAAAGAAAGAAAGAAAGATGGATTTGTTAGAAAGAAAGAAAGATAGATTAGTTAGAAAGAAAGAAAGAAAGAAAGATATATCAGTTAGAAAGATAGAAAGATGGATTTGTTAGAAAGAAAGAAAGGATTAGCAAGAAAGATAGATTAGTTAGAAAGAAAGATAGATGTTAGTTAGAAAGAAAGAAAGATAGATTAGATAGAAAGAAAGATAGATAGATAGGTTAGAAAGAAAAAAGATTAGTTAGAAAAAAAAATTAGTTAGAAAGAAAGATAGATAGATTAGTTAGAAAGAAAGATAGATAGATAGATAGATTAGAAAGAAAGATTAGTTAGAAAGAAAGAAAGATAGATAGACAGATAGACAGATAGATAGATAGATAGATAGATTAGTTAGAAAGAAATATTAGTTAGAAAGAAAGATAGATAGATTAGTTAGAAAGAAAGATAGATAGATAGATTAGAAAGAAAGAACGGTTAGTTAGAAAAAAGAAAGACAGATAGATTAGTAAGAAAGAAAGAAAGAAAGACAGATAGATTAGTTAGAAAGAAAGAAAGATAGGTTAGAAAGATAGATTAGTTAGAAAGAAAGATAGATAGATCAGTTAGAAAGAAAGATAGATAGATAGATTGGTTAGAAAGAAAGAAATATTAGTTAGAAAGAAAGATAGATAGATTTGTTAGAAAGAAAGTTAGATAGATTTGCTAGAAAGAAAGAAAGATTAGTTCGAAAGAAAGAAAGATTAGTTAGAAAAAAATATTAGTTAGAAAGAAAGAAATATATTTGTTAGAAAGAAAGAAAGATAGATTAGTTAGAAAGATAGATAGATAGATAGATTGGTTAGAAAGAAAGAAAGATTAGTTAGAAAGAAATATTAGTTAGAAAGAAAGAGATATATTTGTTAGAAAGAAAGATAGATAGATTAGTTAGAAAGATATATATATATATATATATATATATATAGATAGATAGATAGATAGATAGATAGATAGATAGATTGGTTAGAAAGAAAGAAAGATTAGTTAGAAAGAACTATTAGTTAGAAAGAAAGAAATATATTTGTTAGAAAGAAAGAAAGATAGATTAGTTAGAAAGAAAGATAGATAGATAGATTGATTAGAAAGAAAGAAAGATTAGTTAGAAAGAAAGAAAGATAGATAGATAGATTATTTAGAAAGAAAGAAAGAAAGACAGATAGATTAGTTAGAAAGAAAGAAAGAAAGAAAGAAAGACAGATAGATTAGTTAGAAAGAAAGAAAGATAGATAGATTAGTTAGAAAGAAAGAAAGATAGATAGATTAGTTAGAAAGATAGATAGATAGATTGGTTAGAAAGAAAGAAAGATTAGTTAGAAATAAATATTAGTTAGAAAGAAAGAAAGATAGATTAGTTAGAAAGAAAGAAAGATAGATTAGTTAGAAAGAAAGAAAGATAGATTAGTTAGAAAGAAAGATAGATTAGTTAGAAATAAATATTAGTTAGAAAGAGATAGATAGATTAGTTAGAAAGAAAGATAGATAGATAGATTGGTTAGAAAGAAAGAAAGAGAGATTAGTTAGAAAGAAAGAAAGAAAGATAGATTAGTTAGATAGATTAGTTAGAAAGAAAGATAGATAGATCAGTTAGAAATAAAGATAGATTAGATAGAAAGAAAGAAAGATAGATTAGTTAGAAAGAAAGATAGATAGATATATACGATAGATAGATAGATAGATAGATAGATAGATAGATAGATAGATAGATAGATAGATAGATAGATAAGCTCATTAGTACAAATAGAATGGGAGTTTAATTGAGTCTAGGGCTTCAGGGAGTTTAGATTTGAGTTTTTGTGTTGTACACTACTGGGCCACCGTAGTCTTGGCTCAATTTGAACTTTTGCAATGAAAGTCAATGGGATTTTTATGATTTTTAATATTAATTTTTAAGAAATCTGAAAGTCAAATCAGTCTGAAAAGATATAGCATACCGAGTCAGAACAGTTTGAGTGTCTGAGCCGAGTTTGGAGTATGTGGAGTTAAAGCTCTAGGAGGAGTTTAAATTGTAAATTTTGAGTAAGAATAATAATAATAACTAGAAAAAGTTCGTCGAGACAAACTTTAAGTTGGCTTGTGAAAGTTTGGACCAATAAGTTTGAAGAAGTTTAAAGAAGTTTACAGTTTAATTAGTTTATAGTTTAGTAAGAAAGAAAGAAAGATAGATTAGTTAGAAAGAAAGAAAGAAAAAAAGATTAGTAAGAAAGAAAGAAAGATAGATTAGTTAGAAAGAAAGATAGATTAGTAAGAAAGAAAGAAAGAAAGAAATATAGATAAGTTAGAAAGAAAGAAAGATAGATTAGTTAGAAAGAAAGAAAGAAAGATAGATTAGTTAGAAAAAAAGAAAGAAAAAAGATTAGTAAGAAAGAAAGAAAGATAGATTAGTTAGAAAGAAAAAAGCAAAGAAAGATAGATTAGTAAGAAAGAAAGAAAGAAAGATAAATTAGTAAGAAAGAAAGAAAGATTGATTAGTAAGAAAGATAGAAAGATAGATTAGTTAGAAAGAAAGAAAGATAGATTAGTTAGAAAGAAAGAAAGAAAAAAGATTAGTTAGAAAAAAAGAAAGATAGATTAGTTAGAAAAAAAGAAAGAAAAAAAAATTAGTAAGAAAGAAAGAAAGATAGATTAGTTAGAAAGAAAGAAAGAAAAAAGATTAGTAAGAAAGAAAGAAAGATAGATTAGTTAGAAAGAAAAAAGGAAAGAAAGACAGATTAGTAAGAAAGAAAGAAAGAAAGATAAATTAGTTAGAAAAAAGAAAGATAGATTAGTTAGAAAAAAAGAAAGAAAAAAAATTTGTAAGAAAGAAAGAAAGATAGATTAGTTAGAAAGAAAAAAGGAAAGAAAGACAGATTAGTAAGAAAGAAAGAAAGAAACATCAATTAGTAAGAAAGAAAGAAAGATTGATTAGTAAGAAAGATAGAAAGATAGATAGATTAGTTAGAAAGAAAGAAAGAAAAAAGATTAGTGAGAAAGAAAGATAGATTAGTTAGAAAGAAAGAAAGAAAGAAAGAAAGAGATTAGTTAGAAAGAAAGAAAGATAGATTAGTTAGAAAGAAAGAAAGAAAGAAAGAAAGAAAGAAAGAAAGTTAATTAAAAAGAAAGAAAGATA
Source organism: Semotilus atromaculatus (assembly GCA_031834385.1). Taxonomy (NCBI): domain Eukaryota; kingdom Metazoa; phylum Chordata; class Actinopteri; order Cypriniformes; family Leuciscidae; genus Semotilus; species Semotilus atromaculatus. Next base: position 22,105,772 of record JAULUF010000007.1, read on the forward strand.
GATTAGTTAGAAAGAAAGAAAGAAAGAAAGAAAGAAAGAAATATAGATAAGTTAGAAAGAAAGAAAGATAGATTAGTTAGAAAGAAAGAAAAAAAGATTAGTTAGAAAGAAAGAAAGATAGATTAGTTAGAAAAAAGAAAGAAAAAAAGATTAGTAAGAAAGAAAGAAAGATAGATTAGTTAGAAAGAAAAAAGGAAAGAAAGATAGATTAGTAAGAAAGAAAGAAAGATAGATTAGTGAGAAAGATAGATTAGTTAGAAAGAAAGAAAGAAAAAAAGATTAGTGAGAAAGAAAGATAGATTAGTTAGAAAGAAAGAAAGAAAGAAAGAGATTAGTTAGAAAGAAAAAGAAAGATAGATTAGTTAGAAAGAAAGAAAGATAGATTAGTTAGAAAGAAAGAAAGTTAATTAAAAAGAAAGAAAGAAAGATAGATTAGGTAGAAAGAAAGATAGAAAGATAGATAGATTAGTTAGAAAGAAAGAAAGAAAGTTAATTAAAAAGAAAGAAAGAAAGATTAGTTAGAAAGATAGATTAGTTAGAAAGAAAGAAAGAAAGAAAGAAAGAAATATAGATAAGTTAGAAAGAAAGAAAGATAGATTAGTTAGAAAGAAAGAAAAAAAGATTAGTTAGAAAGAAAGAAAGAAAGATAGATTAGTTAGAAAGAAAAAAGGAAAGAAAGATAGATTAGTAAGAAAGAAAGAAAGAAAGATAGATTAGTGAGATAGATAGATTAGTTCGAAAGAAAGAAACGAAAAAAAGATTAGTGAGAAAGAAAGATAGATTAGTTAGAAAGAAAGAAAGAGATTAGTTAGAAAGAAAAAGAAAGATAGATTAGTTAGAAAGAAAGATAGATTAGTTGAAAGAAAGAAAGAAAGAAAGAAAGTTAATTAAAAAGAAAGATAGATTAGGTAGAAAGAAAGATAGAAAGATAGATTAGTTAGAAAGAAAGAAAGTTAATTAAAAAGAAAGAAAGAAAGAAAGATTAGTTAGAAAGATAGATTAGTTAGAAAGAAAGAAAGAAAAAAAGATTAGTAAGAAAGAAAGATAGATTAGTTAGAAAGAAAGAAAGAAAGAAAGAAAGAAAGAAAGAAAGAAAGAAATATAGATAAGTGAGAAAGAAAGAAAGATAGATTAGTTAGAAAGAAAGAAAAAAAGATTAGTTAGAAAGAAAAAAAGAAAGAAAAAAAGATTTGTAAGAAAGAAAGAAAGAGATTAGTTATAAAGAAAAAAGGAAAGAAAGATAGATTAGTAAGAAAGAAAGAAAGAAAGATAGATTAGTGAGAAAGATAGATTAGTTAGAAAGAAAGAAAGAAAGATAGATTAGTTAGAAAGAAAAAGAAAGATAGATTAGTTAGAAAGAAAGATAGATTAGTTAGAAAGAAAGAAAGAAAAAAAGATTAGTAAGAAAGAAAGAAAGATAGATTAGTAAGAAATAAAGAAAGATAGATTAGTTAGAAAGAAAGAAAGATTGATTAGTTAGAATGATAGATTAGTTAGAAAGAAAGATAGATTAGTTAGAATGATAGATTAGTTAGAAAGAAAGATAGATTAGTTAGAATGATAGATTAGTTAGAAAAAAGAAAGATAGATTAGTTAGAAAGAAAGAAAGATAGATTAGTTAGAAAGAAAGAAAGATTGATTAGTTAGAATGATAGATTAGTTAGAATTAAAGATAGATTAGTTAGAATGATAGATTAGTTAGAAAAAAGAAAGATAGATTAGTTAGAAAGAAAGATAAATTAGTTAGAAAGAAAGATAGATTAGTTAAAAAACAAAGAAAGAGATTTGTTAGAAAGAAAGATAGATTAGTTAGAAAGATAGATTAGTTAGAAAGAAAGAAAGATAGATTAGTTAGAAAGAAAGATAACTTAGTTAGAAAGAATGAAAGATGGATTTGATAGAAAGAAAGATAGATTAGCTAGAAAGATAGATTAGTTAGAAAAAAAGAAAGATAGATTAGTTAGAAAGAAAGAAAGATAAATTAGTTAGAAAGTAAGATAGATTAGTTAGAAAGAAAGATAAGTTAGAGATAGATAGATAGATAGATAGATAGATAGATTAGTTAGAAAGATGGATAGATAGATAGATAGATTAGTTAGAAATATGGATAGATAGATAGATAGATAGATAAATTAGAAAGAAAGATAAGTTAGATATAGATAGATAGATTAGTTAGATAGATTAGTTAGAAAGAAAGATAGATAGATCAGTTAGAAATAAAGATAGATTAGATAGAAAGAAAGAAAGATAGATTAGTTAGAAAGATAGATAGATAGATAGATAGATAGATAGATAGATAGATAGATAGATAGATAGATAGATAAGTTCATTAGTACAAATAGAATGGGAGTTTAATTGAGTCTAGGGCTTCAGGGAGTTTAGATTTGAGTTTTTGTGTTGTACACTACTGGGCCACCGTAGTCTTGGCTCAATTTGAACTTCTGCAATGAAAGTCAATGGGATTTTTATGATTTTTAATATTAATTTTTAAGAAATCTGAAAGTCAAATCAGTCTGAAAAGATATAGCATACCGAGTCAGAACAGTTTGAGTGTCTGAGCCGAGTTTGGAGTATGTGGAGTTAAAGCTCTAGGACGAGTTTGAATTGTAAATTTTTAGTAAGAAGAATAATAATAACTAGAAAAAGTTCGTCGAGACAAACTTTAAGTTGGCTTGTGAAAGTTTGGACCAATAAGTTTGAAGAAGTTTAAAGAAGTTTACAGTTTAATTAGTTTATAGTTTAGTAAGAAATAAAGAAAGATAGATTAGTTAGAAAGAAAGAAAGAAAAAAAGATTAGTAAGAAAGAAAGAAAGATAGATTAGTTAGAAAGAAAGATAGATTAGTAAGAAAGAAAGAAAGAAAGAAATATAGATAAGTTAGAAAGAAAGAAAGATAGATTAGTTAGAAAGAAAGAAAGAAAAAAAGATTAGTTAGAAAGAAAGAAAGAAAGAAAGAAAGATAGATTAGTTAGAAAAAAAGAAAGAAAAAAGATTAGTAAGAAAGAAAGAAAGATAGATTAGTTAGAAAGAAAAAAGCAAAGAAAGATAGATTAGTAAGAAAGAAAGAAAGAAATATAAATTAGTAAGAAAGAAAGAAAGATTGATTAGTAAGAAAGATAGAAAGATAGATTAGTTAGAAAGAAAGAAAGATAGATTAGTTAGAAAGAAAGAAAGAAAAAAGATTAGTTAGAAAAAAAGAAAGATAGATTAGTTAGAAAAAAAGAAAGAAAAAAAAATTAGTAAGAAAGAAAGAAAGATAGATTAGTTAGAAAGAAAGAAAGAAAAAAGATTAGTTAGAAAAAAGAAAGATAGATTAGTTAGAAAAAAAGAAAGAAAAAAAATTTGTAAGAAAGAAAGAAAGATAGATTAGTTAGAAAGAAAAAAGGAAAGAAAGACAGATTAGTAAGAAAGAAAGAAAGAAAGATAAATTAGTAAGAAAGAAAGAAAGATTGATTAGTAAGAAAGATAGAAAGATAGATAGATTAGTTAGAAAGAAAGAAAGAAAAAAGATTAGTGAGAAAGAAAGATAGATTAGTTAGAAAGAAAGAAAGAAAGAAAGAGATTAGTTAGAAAGAAAGAAAGATAGATTAGTTAGAAAGAAAGAAAGAAAGAAAGAAAGTTAATTAAAAAGAAAGAAAGATAGATTAGTTAGAAAGAAAGAAAGAAAGAAAGAAAGTTAATTAAAAAGAAAGAAAGATAGATTAGTTAGAAAGAAAGAAAGAAAGAAATATAGATAAGTTAGAAAGAAAGAAAGATAGATTAGTTAGAAAGAAAGAAAAAAGATTAGTTAGAAAGAAAGAAAGAAAGATAGATTAGTTAGAAAAAAGAAAGAAAAAAAGATTAGTAAGAAAGAAAGAAAGATAGATTAGTTAGAAAGAAAAAAGGAAAGAAAGATAGATTAGTAAGAAAGAAAGAAAGATAGATTAGTGAGAAAGATAGATTAGTTAGAAAGAAAGAAAGAAAAAAAGATTAGTGAGAAAGAAAGATAGATTAGTTAGAAAGAAAGAAAGAAAGAAAGAGATTAGTTAGAAAGAAAAAGAAAGATAGATTAGTTAGAAAGAAAGAAAGATAGATTAGTTAGAAAGAAAGAAAGTTAATTAAAAAGAAAGAAAGAAAGATAGATTAGGTAGAAAGAAAGATAGAAAGATAGATAGATTAGTTAGAAAGAAAGAAAGAAAGAAAGTTAATTAAAAAGAAAGAAAGAAAGATTAGTTAGAAAGATAGATTAGTTAGTTAGAAAGAAAGAAAGAAAGAAAGAAATATAGATAAGTTAGAAAGAAAGAAAGATAGATTAGTTAGAAAGAAAGAAAAAAAGATTAGTTAGAAAGAAAGAAAGAAAGATAGATTAGTTAGAAAGAAAAAAGGAAAGAAAGATAGATTAGTAAGAAAGAAAGAAAGAAAGATAGATTAGTGAGATAGATAGATTAGTTCGAAAGAAAGAAACGAAAAAAAGATTAGTGAGAAAGAAAGATAGATTAGTTAGAAAGAAAGAAAGAAAGAGATTAGTTAGAAAGAAAAAGAAAGATAGATTAGTTAGAAAGAAAGATAGATTAGTTGAAAGAAAGAAAGAAAGAAAGAAAGAAAGAAAGAAAGAAAGAAAGAAAGTTAATTAAAAAGAAAGATAGATTAGGTAGAAAGAAAGATAGAAAGATAGATTAGTTAGAAAGAAAGAAAGTTAATTAAAAAGAAAGAAAGAAAGATTAGTTAGAAAGATAGATTAGTTAGAAAGAAAGAAAGAAAAAAAGATTAGTAAGAAAGAAAGATAGATTAGTTAGAAAGAAAGAAAGAAAGAAAGAAAGAAAGAAAGAAAGAAATATAGATAAGTGAGAAAGAAAGAAAGATAGATTAGTTAGAAAGAAAGAAAAAAAGATTAGTTAGAAAGAACAAAAGAAAGAAAAAAAGATTTGTAAGAAAGAAAGAAAGAGATTAGTTATAAAGAAAAAAGGAAAGAAAGATAGATTAGTAAGAAAGAAAGATAGATTAGTGAGAAAGATAGATTAGTTAGAAAGAAAGAAAGAAAGATAGATTAGTTAGAAAGAAAGAAAGAAAAAAAGATTAGTAAGAAAGAAAGAAAGATTAGTTAGAAAGAAAGAAAGAGATTAGTTAGAAAGAAAAATAGATTAGTTAGAAAGAAAGACTGAAAGATAGATTAGTAAGAAAGAAAGATAGATTAGTTAGAAAGAAAGATAGATTAGTAAGAAATAAAGAAAGATAGATTAGTTAGAAAGAAAGAAAGATTGATTAGTTAGAATGATAGATTAGTTAGAAAGAAAGATAGATTAGTTAGAATGATAGATTAGTTAGAAAGAAAGATAGATTAGTTAGAATGATAGATTAGTTAGAAAAAAGAAAGATAGATTAGTTAGAAAGAAAGAAAGATAGATTAGTTAGAAAGAAAGAAAGATTGATTAGTTAGAATGATAGATTAGTTAGAATTAAAGATAGATTAGTTAGAATGATAGATTAGTTAGAAAAAAGAAAGATAGATTAGTTAGAAAGAAAGATAAATTAGTTAGAAAGAAAGATAGATTAGTTAAAAAACAAAGAAAGAGATTTGTTAGAAAGAAAGATAGATTAGTTAGAAAGATAGATTAGTTAGAAAGAAAGAAAGATAGATTAGTTAGAAAGAAAGATAACTTAGTTAGAAAGAAAGAAAGATGGATTTGATAGAAAGAAAGATAGATTAGCTAGAAAGATAGATTAGTTAGAAAAAAGAAAGATAGATTAGTTAGAAAGAAAGAAAGATAAATTAGTTAGAAAGTAAGATAGATTAGTTAGAAAGAAAGATAAGTTAGAGATAGATAGATAGATAGATAGATAGATTAGTTAAAAAGATGGATAGATAGATAGATAGATTAGTTAGAAAGATGGATAGATAGATAGATAGATAGATAGATAAATTAGAAAGAAAGATAAGTTAGATATAGATAGATAGATTAGTTAGATAGATTAGTTAGAAAGAAAGATAGATAGATCAGTTAGAAATAAAGATAGATTAGATAGAAAGAAAGAAAGATAGATTAGTTAGAAAGATAGATAGATAGATAGATAGATAGATAGATAGATAGATAGATAGATAGATAGATAGATAGGTAGATAGATAGATAGATAGATAGATAAGTTCATTAGTACAAATAGAATGGGAGTTTAATTGAGTCTAGGGCTTCAGGGAGTTTAGATTTGAGTTTTTGTGTTGTACACTACTGGGCCACCGTAGTCTTGGCTCAATTTGAACTTCTGCAATGAAAGTCAATGGGATTTTTATGATTTTTAATATTAATTTTTAAGAAATCTGAAAGTCAAATCAGTCTGAAAAGATATAGCATACCGAGTCAGAACAGTTTGAGTGTCTGAGCCGAGTTTGGAGTATGTGGAGTTAAAGCTCTAGGAGGAGTTTAAATTGTAAATTTTGAGTAAGAAGAATAATAATAATAACTAGACAAAGTTCGTCGAGACAAACTTTAAGTTGGCTTGTGAAAGTTTGGACCAGAAAGTTTGAAGAAGTTTAAAGTTTAAATTAGTTTATAGTTTAAACTAGTTTAAAGTTTAAATTAGTCAATAGTTTAAATTAGTTTAAAGTTTAAATTACAGAAAGAAAGATTAGCTAGAAAGAAAGAAAGAAAGAAAGAAAGAAAGAAAGAAAGATGGATTTGATTAGAAATCAAAGAAAGATAGATAAATTGATTAGTTATAAAGAAAGATAGATAGATTAGTTATAAAGAAAGAAAGTTTGATTAGTTATAAAGAAAGAAAGATAGATTTGTTAGAAAGAAAAATGGATTTGTAGATAGATAGATAGATTAGGTAGCAAGAAAGAAAGATTAGTTAGAAAGAAAGAAAGAAAGAAAGATAGATAGAAAGAAAGAAAGATTGATTAGTTAGAAAGAAAGAAAGAAAGAGATTAGTTAGAAAGATAGATTAGTTAGAAGGAAATAAATGTTGGTAAGAAAGAAAGAAAGATAGATTAGTTCGAAAGAAAGATAGAAAGATTAGTTAGAAGGAAAGAAATATTACTTAGAAAGAAAGAAAGAAAGAAAGATAGATTAGTTAGACAGAAAGAAAGATAGGTTAGTTAGACAGAAAGAAAGAAAGAAAGATAGATAGATTTGTTAGAATGAAAGAAAGGATTAGTTAGAAAGAAGGATAAGAAGGATTAGAAAGAAAGAAAGAAAGAAAGAAAGAAAGAAAGAAAGAAAGAAAGAAAGAAAGAAAGATGGATTTGTTAGAAGGAAAGGTGGATTTGTTAGAAAGAAAGAAAGAAAGATGGATTTGTTAGAAAGAAAGAAAGAAAAATAGATTAGTTAGAAAGAAAGATAGACAGATTAGTTAGAAAGAAAGAAAGAAAGATGGATTTGTTAGAAAGAAAGAAAGATAGATTAGTTAGAAAGAAAGAAAGAAAGATATATCAGTTAGAAAGATAGAAAGATGGATTTGTTAGAAAGAAAGAAAGGATTAGTAAGAAAGATAGATTAGTTAGAAAGAAAGATAGATATTAGTTAGAAAGAAAGAAAGATAGATTAGATAGAAAGAAAGATAGATAGATAGATAGATAGATAGGTTAGAAAGAAAAAAGATTAGTTAGAAAAAAAAATTAGAAAGAAAGATAGATTAGTTAGAAAGAAAGATAGATAGATAGATTAGAAAGAAAGAAAGATTAGTTAGACAGAAAGAAAGAAAGATAGATAGATAGACAGATAGATAGATAGATAGATTAGTTAGAAAGAAATATTAGTTAGAAAGAAAGATAGAAAGATTAGTTAGAAAGAAAGATAGATAGATAGATTAGAAAGAAAGAACGGTTAGTTAGAAAGAAAGAAAGAAAGAAAGACAGATAGATTAGTAAGTAAGAAAGAAAGAAAGGCAGATAGATTAGTTAGAAAGAAAGAAAGATAGGTTAGAAAGATAAATTAGTTAGAAAGAAAGATAGATAGATCAGTTAGAAAGAAAGATAGATAGATAGATAGATAGATTGGTTAGAAAGAAAGAAATATTAGTTAGAAAGAAAGATAGATAGATTTGTTAGAAAGAAAGTTAGATAGATTTGCTAGAAAGAAAGAAAGATTAGTTCGAAAGAAAGAAAGATTAGTTAGTAAGAAATATTAGTTAGAAAGAAAGAAATATATTTGTTAGAAAGAAAGAAAGATAGATTAGTTAGAAAGAAAGATAGATTAGTTAGAAAGATAGATAGATAGATAGATAGATAGATTGGTTAGAAAGAAAGAAAGATTAGTTAGAAAGAAATATTAGTTAGAAAGAAAGAGATATATTTGTTAGAAAGAAAGATAGATAGATTAGTTAGAAAGATATATATATATATATATATATATATAGATAGATAGATAGATAGATAGATAGATTGGTTAGAAAGAAAGAAAGATAGATTAGTTAGAAAGAAATATTAGTTAGAAAGAAAGAAATATATTTGTTAGAAAGAAAGAAAGAAAGATAGATTAGTTAGAAAGAAAGATAGATAGATAGATTGATTAGAAAGAAAGAAAGATTAGTTAGAAAGAAAGAAAGATAGATAGATAGATTATTTAGAAAGAAAGAAAGAAAGACAGATAGATTAGTAAGAAAGAAAGAAAGAAAGAAAGACAGATAGATTAGTTAGAAAGAAAGAAAGAGAAAGAAAGAAAGAAAGACAGATAGATTAGTTAGAAAGAAAGAAAGATAGATAGATTAGTTAGAAAGATAGATAGATAGATTGGTTAGAAAGAAAGAAAGATTAGTTAGAAATAAATATTAGTTAGAAAGAAAGAGATATATTTGTTAGAAAGAAAGAAAGATAGATTAGTTAGAAAGAGAGAAATATTAGTCAGAAAGAAAGAAAGATAGATTAGTTAGAAAGAAAGAAAGAAAGATAGATTAGTTAGAAAGAAAGATAGATAGATTAGTTAGAAAGAAAGATAGATTAGTTAGAAATAAATATTAGTTAGAAAAAGAAAGATAGATTAGTTAGAAAGAAAGATAGATAGATAGATTGGTTAGAAAGAAAGAAAGAGAGATTAGTTAGAAAGAAAGAAAGAAAGATAGATAGATAGATCAGTTAGAAAGATAGATTAGTTAGAAAGAAAGATAGATAGATCAGTTAGAAATAAAGATAGATTAGATAGAAAGAAAGAAAGAAAGAAAGAAAGATAGATTAGTTAGAAAGAAAGATAGATAGATAGATAGATAGATAGATAGATAGATAGATAGATAGATAGATAGATAGATAGATAAGTTCATTAGTACAAATAGAATGGGAGTTTAATTGAGTCTAGGGCTTCAGGGAGTTTAGATTTGAGTTTTTGTGTTGTACACTACTGGGCCACCGTAGTCTTGGCTCAATTTGAACTTTTGCAATGAAAGTCAATGGGATTTTTATGATTTTTAATATTAATTTTTAAGAAATCTGAAAGTCAAATCAGTCTGAAAAGATATAGCATACCGAGTCAGAACAGTTTGAGTGTCTGAGCCGAGTTTGGAGTATGTGGAGTTAAAGCTCTAGGAGGAGTTTAAATTGTAAATTTTGAGTAAGAATAATAATAATAACTAGAAAAAGTTCGTCGAGACAAACTTTAAGTTGGCTTGTGAAAGTTTGGACCAATAAGTTTGAAGAAGTTTAAAGAAGTTTAAAGTTTAATTAGTTTATAGTTTAGTAAGAAAGAAAGAAAGATAGATTAGTTAGAAAGAAAGAAAAAAAGATTAGTAAGAAAGAAAGAAAGATAGATTAGTTAGAAAGAAAGAAAGAAAGAAAGATAGATTAGTTAGAAAGAAAGATAGATTAGTAAGAAAGAAAGAAAGAAAGAAATATAGATAAGTAAGAAAGAAAGAAAAAAAGATTAGTTAGAAAGAAAGAAAGAAAGATAGATTAGTTAGAAAAAAGAAAGAAAAAAAGATTAGTAAGAAAGAAAGAAAGATAGATTAGTTAGAAAGAAAGAAAGAAAGAGATTAGTTAGAAAGAAAGATAGATTAGTAAGAAAGAAAGAAAGAAAGTAATATAGATAAGTTAGAAAGAAAGAAAGATAGATTAGTTAGAAAGAAAGAAAGAAAAAAAGATTAGTAAGAAAGAAAGAAAGATAAATTAGTAAGAAAGAAAGAAAGATTGATTAGTAAGAAAGATAGAAAGATAGATAGATTAGTTAGAAAGAAAGAAAAAAAGATTAGTGAGAAAGAAAGAAAGAAAGAAAGAAAGAAAGATAGATTAGTTAGAAAGAAAGAAAGAAAGATTAGTTAGAAAGAAAAAAGGAAAGAAAGATAGATTAGTAAGAAAGAAAGAAAGAAAGATAAATTAGTAAGAAAGAAAGAAAGATTGATTAGTAAGAAAGATAGAAAGATAGATAGATTAGTTAGAAAGAAAGAAAGAAAAAGAGATTAGTGAGAAAGAAAGAGATTAGTTAGAAAGAAAGAAAGAAAGAAAGAAAGAAAGAAAGTTAATTAAAAAGAAAGAAAGAAAGATAGATTAGGTAGAAAGAAAGATAGAAAGATAGATAGATTAGTTAGAAAGAAAGAAAGAAAGTTAATTAAAGAGAAAGAAAGAAAGATTAGTTAGAAAGATAGATTAGTTAGAAAGAAAGAAAGAAAAAAAGATTAGTAAGAAAGAAAGATAGATTAGTTAGAAAGAAAGAAAGAAAGAAAGAAAGAGAAAGAAAGAAATATAGATAAGTTAGAAAGAAAGAAAGATAGATTAGTTAGAAAGAAAGAAAGATGGATTAGTTAGAAAGAAAGAAAAAAGATTAGTTAGAAAGAAAGATAGATTAGTTAGAAAGAAAGAAAGAAAGAAAGAAAGAGATTAGTTAGAAAGAAAAAGAAAGATAGATTAGTTAGAAAGAAAGAAAGATAGATTAGTTAGAAAGAAAGAAAGAAAGAAAGTTAATTAAAAAGAAAGAAAGAAAGATTAGTTAGAAAGATAGATTAGTTAGAAAGAAAGAAAGAAAAAAAGATTAGTAAGAAAGAAAGAAAGAAAGAAAGAAAGATAGATTAGTTAGAAAGAAAGAAAAAAAGATTAGTTAGAAAGAAAAACATAGATTAGTTAGAAAAAAGAAAGAAAAAAAGATTAGTAAGAAAGAAAGATAGATTAGTTAGAAAGAAAAAAGGAAAGAAAGATAGATTAGTAAGAAAGAAAGAAAGAAAAAAAGATTAGTGAGAAAGAAAGATAGATTAGTTAGAAAGAAAGAAAGAAAGATTAGTTAGTAAGAAAAAGAAAGATAGATTAGTTAGAAAGAAAGAAAGATAAATTAGTTAGAAAGAAAGAAAGAAAGAAAGAAAGTTAATTAAAAAGAAAGAAAGAAAGATATATTAGGTAGAAAGAAAGATAGAAAGATAGATAGATTAGTTAGAAAGAAAGAAAGTTAATTAAAAAGAAAGAAAGAAAGATTAGTTAGAAAGATAGATTAGTTAGAAAGAAAGAAAGAAAAAAAGATTAGTAAGAAAGAAAGATAGATTAGTTAGAAAGAAAGAAAGAAAGAAAGAAAGAGAAAGAAAGAAAGAAATATAGATAAGTTAGAAAGAAAGAAAGATAGATTAGTTAGAAAGAAAGAAAGAAAAAAAGATTAGTAAGAAAGAAAGATAGATTAGTTAGAAAGAAAGAAAGAAAGAAAGAAAGAGAAAGAAAGAAAGAAATATAGATAAGTTAGAAAGAAAGAAAGATAGATTAGTTAGAAAGAAAGAAAGATGGATTAGTTAGAAAGAAAGAAAAAAGATTAGTTAGAAAGAAAAAGAAAGATAGATTAGTTAGAAAGAAAAAAGGAAAGAAAGATAGATTAGTAAGAAAGAAAGGAAGAAAGATAGATTAGTGAGATAGATAGATTAGTTAGAAAGAAAGAAAGAAAAAAGATTAGTGAGAAAGAAAGATAGATTAGTTAGAGAGAAAGAAAGATGGATTAGTTAGAAAGAAAGAAAAAAAGATTAGTAAGAAAGAAAGAAAGATAGATTAGTTAGAAAGAAAAAAGGAAAGAAAGATAGATTAGTAAGAAAGAAAGGAAGAAAGATAGATTAGTGAGATAGATAGATTAGTTAGAAAGAAAGAAAGAAAGAAAGAAAGAAAGAAAGAAAGATAGATTAGTTAGAAAGAAAGAAAGATGGATTAGTTAGAAAGAAAGAAAAAAGATTAGTGTAGAACTTTCCAGCAGGTTTTGTATATATATATAGATATATAAATATATATATTTTACAAGAGATGGATATTATTATTATGTTTGGGGTATTTGAGGAAATAAGTGTGTACATTTACCGACTTATTTTAAATGTAGGCATATTTATGTTATATGTTATATCCGTACTAGGTTTTTAGTATCCTTACTGTTTGTCTGTGTACATACTTAATTAGATACAGTGCGCAGGCGTTTCGCCTTTAGGTTTCATTGTCATTTAGTTAATGTTCAGGACTGGTACGCCTTGCCGGTGAGTGACTGTAAACTAGCATAGCAATTTCAGTTAAAATATTAATATCACCTGATTTTGGACGTATGTTAGTTAACTCGGGATGTTTGTGTTTTCATTGCAGGTTTACAACCTAACCTAACTAACGTTAACAACGTCACTAATATCCACCTGACAGGCTAGCGTAGCGATAGCATTCAGGCTACCTAGTGTGTGGATGAGTATTGTATGTGTGTACAATAAAAGCTCATAAAGTGACTCGAGTTGTATCCGCCGTACTTGTCCTGAAACCCTTCCAGTGGGGAGTTTATTGAGCTATAGCAGGTAGTTTAATAGAAAACTGGACAGTTGTAAACCGCCGTCGGAGTCGTGTTAGAGAGAACACGGACACCGAGCGGAGGAAAGCCATTGTTGATGACCGGCGCCGGCGGGATCGGAGACTCAGATCCTGAAGCGGCCGTCAAAACCACAACAACGGAGGAGCCGAAGTCACGTCAAAGGGCTGAATAACTTCCACAACCGTGAGTAAGACTGTGTGGATAATGATGACAGCCGCGGGGCTGATATAGTGACTTTGTAACGCCGCTTTAAGCCATAACAGCTGGCGAAGACGTCTGTTTTGTTCGCAGACGAACGATTCTTTTGGATGATTCTTTTGAACGATTCATTTGAACGAGTCATTTTGCTAAAAGGTGATTTTAGAGATTCTGTTCTCTAGGAAAACAGAAAAATAAGTAGTAAGAAGTTAAAGAAAAGAAATAAAAAGACAGAATGGCAGATGACAAGCCAGATCTAGAGAGCTTAAAGCGGAAACGCTCAAATGCGCAACGAAACTTTACAACACGAATAAACCGCCTTAATGTTAGTGCTGGACGTTTACGTGAAGTTGAGTTGTCAGAAGAGTTAGCGAAATTAAAGGATGAGTATAACAAACTTCTCGATGTCAGTAATGAATATATTGATGCACAGAGTCAGATAGACCCTACGGGTGACGACAGTGAGTCACAGGACGCCCTGGCAAAGAGAGATGCCAGTGAGCAAAGGTTCCTTGAAACTGAGAGCAAAATCATGGAAATGCTGTGGTCCAAGTATGCAGCTCCGGACATAGACGCGCTTGTTACACAGTTCAAGTCTGCTCTTGATCGGGCTGAGGCGCTAGGGAAAAATAAGGTAGTGCCATGGATGCAGCAAGGGGTCGAAAGTGGTAAGCTGGATAGAAAATTCCATGAAATGAGGGAGGCAATGTACACTTGGAGAGACTATCGGCCACATGGAAAAGACAAATGGATGCTTCTTTTATCATTGAGAGAGGACAAGGAGCAACTGATGGATGAGTGGACATGCCGACGTGATGATGAGGTCATGAAGAGGAACAGGGCAGAACTAAAAGATGATGTAGACGGAGGTGAGGAGGAAGAAGATGAAGATGTGAGAGGCGATGATGCGGTCGGTGGGCCTGTCACAACAGCTATCGACAGCCTTACAGCTGCAGATAACGTCACCTTTACCCAACCAGTAAGCCTTGCTATTGCCACTTCACCTGTAAACACCCAGCCTGCTGTCATCAATCCGCCCATTGATGGGCAGGGAACTGTATATGTTACGAGCTCTCCTTCATTCATGTTCTCCGACAGAGCAAGCATCTCTGCCTGTGCTGCTCAAGGTGCTACTGTTGTTAGTCAACCTCAGAGCAGGTATGTAGCTGCTACCACACACAGTACCCCCCAACAGACATTACAGCCCAACCTGCAGCATAGACAGTCTGATGGTGGACTTGGTGTCAGTTTCGCCCAACCTCCGACCCATGCCAGCACGCCACAACTGATGAGTGTTCGTGCCGCTCCGCCCGTCAATCTCAGCATTGGACAAGGTAGCGTGCCATATAGCAGCCCTGGTTTGTACGCTGGTGGGGATAACAGCTCTCAATGGGCCCGACCAAAAATAAGGCTCACACCCATAAGTTTGCCCAAGTTCTCCGGGGACAGGAGGGACTATTGGCGCTGGAAGGCTGAATGGGAGAGTATCCAGGTGCAGGCGGAACCTACGGGGTCAAGGGAATGCAAGAAACTTCACTTGCTAGACAGTATAGGCGAGTCTGTGAAAAATGAACTCAGACTGTTGCGTTGCAGAGATGCAAACGATATCTTCAGGGAATTAGAGAACCGTTATGGTGACAAAGGACAAACGGCAGAAGAGATTGTGTTGGAGCTTCAGTCACGACCTGCTGTAAAGAACCACCAGCCACGGGAGACGTTAGAGTTGATCCTAGCGGTGGAGAGGGCAGCATTGGATCTCACGGACCTGGGGTGCGCAGACGCTGTACAGAATCAGCTGGTGATTCGGTCCTTGGAAAGTAAACTCCCTGATGTCATGAAAAGAGAGTGGCTCATGTGTGTGAGAAACCCTGCTAATGACGTCCACCCAGGAAACCGTTTCAACAGGCTCTTGCTGTTCCTGGAAGACCAAAAGTCGTTGCTCGTGAGGTTGGAGCAGTTGCTGCCCAGCAAGCCATGGCCTTCTAATGCTCCTGAGCGACCAAGCTACCGGGAAAAACCAAGTGACAGATGGAGAGAAAAGAAGTCGTTCACTAAGACTACGGCAAGTGAAGTCAAAAGAGACACCAAGCAGTTACCATGTGCTGTGTGTGGGGATGAAGAACATGGAGGTAAACTGTTTCGCTGTAAAACTTTCAGGAAGGCTAGTCTGTCGGAGAAGAGATCTCAGGTGAAAAAGGCAAAAGCATGTACAAAGTGCCTGGATGTTCACGGGATTGACGGTGGCTGCACTCCAAAGTTCCTCTGTCGTAAGGAGGAGTGTAAAAAAGGCGACACTCAAGTGGACCACCACTATTTCCTCTGCCCTAAGGCTTCAACTATGAAGGATGCTACTAAGAGGGAAAACAAAGTAGGGGAAAAGAGGGGACCTCGTGGTCCGACAGAGGAGCAAGAGGCTGTGTTCGCTGAGTTGGGACTGACTCCCCATCAGTTAGAGGCTGTCCGCAAAGCCTGTACTAACAAGGCAATGTCAACAGTGTGTTCTGGCAAGGGTCTGATAGAACAGTGTGGCTTGAAAGAACATCCAGTCCTCATGATGCTCGTTCCTGTCACGACAAAGAGAGGAGACAGTCTTGGAGCCTTGGTTGATCTCGCGTCTGACACAAATTACATTACACACCAAGCTGCGGAAAGGCTCGGGCTGACGGGTGAACCAATCTCCCTTGTCGTGTATGGTGTCGGCACAATGAAGGTGAAAGTTGATACAAAAAGGTATCTTGTGACAATAAAAGTGTGGACCTCAAGAGGAACCCTGAAATTTCACGAGATGATCTGCTACGGGATGGAAGACATCGCCAAAGTGGATAGAGTGGTGAGATCAGAGCGACTAGAGCAGTTCTTCCCTGAAGCTAAGCCGGGAGAACTGGCCCGCCCAGAGAAGATAGATCTATTGATCAGTACTCGAGAAGGTCGATTAGCTCCACAAAGGCTGCAAAGGGTCGGTGACCTGGTGTTGTGGGATGGTCCTCTGGGCAAGATTGTGAGTGGTGTGCATCCAGACCTCTTTGAAGAAGTGGAGGTGACCACATGGCAGTCAGAGACGCACTTCGCTCACTCAATGAAGACAGAAGCCGTCAAAGTTGAAGAACACTTCGTGGGAAGGCCAGGAAGCCATTTGGAGCAAGATAGCAGTGTAGAAGTTCGAACGACGGCAGTGTGCAACAAAGAAATCCTTGAGTGGCTAAAATGGGATAGCATCGGTGCTGCCTGTGACCCTCTCTGTGGAGGGTGTCGTTGTGGAAAGTGCCCGCCGGGAGGAAAGGAGATGTCCCTAGCTGATGAGAAAGAGCTGGAGATAATAAAGGCAGGTCTAACCTTCAGGGAGAGAGACGCCCACAGCGAACAGCCACATTGGGATGCGAGGTACCCCTGGAAGGGAAACCCAGCCTCTCTTCCCAACAACCGAAAGGCTGTGGAAGCAACGTTCTTGAGGGCTGAGAAGCAGCTTATGAAAGACCCCCTGTGGAAAGAGGCTTACATGAGGCAAGTCCACGAGATGGTGGGGAGAGGAGCTGCTATTAAGCTCACTAAAGACATGATGGACAGCTGGAAAGGTGCTGTGTGGTGGGTGAGCCACTTAACCGCTCCAAATCCCCACTCAGTGACTACGCCGGTGCGCCTCGTCTGGAACAGCAGCCAGGAGTTCAGAGGGGTGAGCATGAATAGCATTTTGCTCAAAGGCCCAGACGTCCTAAATCCCATCAGAGCGGTGCTCTTCAGATTCCGGGAAGGAAAACATGCAGCCATCGGAGACATCACCAAGATGTACAATTCGGTTTGGCTGGAGGAACAAGAAGTACATGTGCATCGGTTCCTTTGGAGAGACTCACCGGAGGATGAGATTGAGGATTATGCTGTTGTGAGGGTGAACATGGGGGACAAACCAGCGGGGTGCATTGCACAAGTTGCCATGCGAGAGACCGCGAAGTTGCCCCAGTTCTCTGAGATGATGGAGGAAAGAAGAGTCATCGAGGAAGACTCTTACGTCGATGACCTCCTCACGTCCCACAATGACCCGCACTGTCTAGACAAGATCCAAGAGGGAGTAGAGAAAATACTGAAAGCAGGAGGCTTCTACCTCAAGCCTTGGGTCCGGTCCGGTCAAAGTGGGAGGCGGGACGGGAAAGAGTCCAAGCCAGTGACTCTGACATTGCCCAACCAACTAAGGGAGGAAGATAGCAAAGCTCTGGGGGTTGGTTACCTCGTGCAAGAGGACAAACTATTTGTGATGGTCTCTATCAACTTCTCCAGAAGGAAGAAGAAGATGAGGATTGGGATTGACCTCACTGAAGAAGAAGTGGAAGTAAAGACACCAAACCCACTTACTCGTCGGGTTCTACTAAGCCAGATTGCCGGTCTCTATGACCCGATCGGTCTAGCAACACCTGTGAAACAGAAAGGAGTGATCCTTGTGAGAAGAGCCTTCCAGGAAGCTGGCAAGCTTACTAAGGACACCTGGGATGAACCTCTGTCTGACGAGCTCAGAGGAAAGGCGATTGAACTGTTCAAGGAGTACGCTCGTTTGAGTAGCATTAAGTTCCACAGAAGCCTCACGCCCTCTGACTGGAAGGGTAAACCTTGGGGAATCACGTTTTCTGACGGGAGCTGTGAGTCCTATGGCGCTGTACTGTACTTTCGATGGGAGACATCAAATGGTGTGGTCACCCGGCTGGTAGAGTCAAAGGCCAAGTTAACCCCCCTCAACCAAAAGGGTGACGCAGTCAAGGCTGAGGTATGCGGGGCTGTCTTTGCTACACGTCTAAAGGGATATGTATTGAAGCATGGGCGGTTAGATGTGGAGAAGTGGTACCACTTCATTGACAGTCAGACAGTGCTGGGGGCCATCCAAAGGGAGAGCTACGGATTCCAGACATTCTTTGCGAACCGAGTCGGAGAGATTCAGAAGGCTGGACCCGTAACTGACTGGTGGTGGATACCAGGCGAGGTCAACATCGCTGATCTAGTAACGAGGGGGTGCTCTCCTGAATTGCTGGGTGAGAACTCTGTGTGGCAGGAAGGTCCTGAGTTCCTGTCTAGTCCAGTCAAGGATTGGCCCATGAAGTCCGCTTTAGAAGTGGTAGCTGATGCTAGGGAAGTGAGTAAACTCCAGAGAAAGGCCTTTTCGGCAGTCCTTACCAGAGCTCAAGCCAAGAAGCTGTTGAACCCTGACAGTCCTGGTGGTGAAGATCCAATAGCCACAGTTGGAGTTGGTGGGGTTTCAGCGTCCTCAGGAAATGGG
The DNA here is from genome assembly GCA_031834385.1 of Semotilus atromaculatus. NCBI lineage: Eukaryota > Metazoa > Chordata > Actinopteri > Cypriniformes > Leuciscidae > Semotilus > Semotilus atromaculatus. The sequence goes on from JAULUF010000007.1 coordinate 22,123,927, forward strand.
ATGAAATTGACCTTAGCTGAGACCAAAGAAATGGAGACACTGTGGGGAGCCATGCTTGTAGACCAAGTGGAACCAACAAGGTGCAGTTCTCTAGCTAAACTTTGTGGAGTAGTTGGTTATGTCCGCAGAGCTGTGAAGAAGTGGTTGGCCCGTGTAGGCAGGGCTTCTATACCAGCAAAGTGGGAGGCAGTATTGACAGTAAAGGAACGCAAAGCTGCATTCCAAGACCTGTGCTTAGCTGCCCAGAAGGGAGTTACGTTTCCTGTGACGACGCTAAACAGACTCGTTGTCAGCAGGGATGAGGCTTCAGGGCTCTTAAAATGCCATGGTAGAGTCCAGACCATTACCCAGGGAGATACCGGTGTGCCCCTGATCCCCTATAATGCGTGGATTAGCACCCTTCTCACACGAGAGGCCCACAATGTGAACCACGAAGGTGTGGCTGGCACACTCCTCCGTGTGAGGGCTAAAGCATGGGTGGTGCTGGGACCGAGGATGGCCAGAAATGTCATTGACTCCTGTATGCACTGTCGAAAGACCAAAGCAAGAATGTGCAAACAGGTGATGAGTGAGCTTCCTCTCGAACGAACTGAACCAGCTGCACCTTTCGAGTTTACGACAATGGATCTTTTCGGACCATATGTTGTTAAAGACAATATACGACGGAGAACAAAGATGAAAATCTGGGGTGTAGTGTTCAGCTGTATGGCTTCAAGGGCGGTACATGCTGACATTGTGGAAGATCTGTCAACGGAAGGATTCTTGAAAGCATACCAGCGCTTCACAGCTCTCAGGGGTCACCCAAGAAAGCTCTGGTCGGATCAAGGGACAAACTTCGTGGGTGCCAGACCAGTATTACAGGAGCTTTATGAGTTCCTAAGTGGCATCGACAAGGATCAGGTCCAGAAGAAGGCAGCAGCCGTAGGAACCGACTGGATGTGGGTGTTTCACCCGGCGGACTCTCCCCACCGAAATGGGGCAGCTGAGGCAGCTGTCCGTGTGCTCAAGAGAGCGTTAAGCAGTGTCGGCGAAGAAGGTAACCTAACAGCGCTGGAGTTCCAGACCCTCCTGTATCTTGCTGCTAACTTGTCAAATGAGAGACCGATTGGTGCCAGAGCCCAGGTACAAGAGGAGACAGTGGAAGTCATCACTCCCAACTCTCTTCTGCTTGGCCGTGCAGGACCCAGTGGGGACTCTCGAGGATTTAAGTATCCAACTTACCCCGTTGTGCGGCTGAGGGCAATCCAGATCGAGGTTGACAAGTTCTGGAAGCGGTGGAGCCAACTAGCTGGTCCAGGCCTCTACATCCGTCAGAAGTGGCACAGGCCTGCTAGAAATGTTGCAGAGGGGGACCTGGTGTGGTTGGCTGACCAGAACGCGCTGAGGGGCCAGTTCAGGCTGGGTCGAGTCATGGAGGTGTGTCCTGATGTGAAAGGCGTAGTACGAGATGTGAGGGTGAGAACATGTCGAAGCTGTCCAGTTTTTGGCGGACAGTTCAAGAAAAACCGAGATGTGGAGAACTATCCCTCCACCATCCTCCACAGGGACGTTAGGAGATTGGTGGTTCTGCTTCCAGTGGAAGAGCAGTAAAGGATCCCCGCCATGGTGTGTTTCGGTTAGTAATGGATCCCCACCATGGTGTGTTTCGGTTGGTAAGGAATCCCCACCATGGTGTGTTTCGGTTGGTAGGGAATCCCCACCATGGTGTGTTTCGGTGAAGGATCAAGACTCTCCCCACTACCATCCTTCCGAAGGCTGGTGGTGTGTTTCGGTAAAGGAGTTTGTAATGTCATCAAGGACAATGTGTGTTGTTTATGGTCATCAAAACTAACTTGAAGAGATAGTTATTCATGTTGTAACATAGTACATTAATATCCAAGTATGCAATGTTATTTGCATGGTCATGGGGAGAATTTAAGTTAGAAGTTTAACTGTTTGGTTATGATGGCCTACTTGGATTCTAGAATCAGTAGACCAAGTGGGAGGTGTAGAACTTTCCAGCAGGTTTTGTATATATATATAGATATATAAATATATATATTTTACAAGAGATGGATATTATTATTATGTTTGGGGTATTTGAGGAAATAAGTGTGTACATTTACCGACTTATTTTAAATGTAGGCATATTTATGTTATATGTTATATCCGTACTAGGTTTTTAGTATCCTTACTGTTTGTCTGTGTACATACTTAATTAGATACAGTGCGCAGGCGTTTCGCCTTTAGGTTTCATTGTCATTTAGTTAATGTTCAGGACTGGTACGCCTTGCCGGTGAGTGACTGTAAACTAGCATAGCAATTTCAGTTAAAATATTAATATCACCTGATTTTGGACGTATGTTAGTTAACTCGGGATGTTTGTGTTTTCATTGCAGGTTTACAACCTAACCTAACTAACGTTAACAACGTCACTAATATCCACCTGACAGGCTAGCGTAGCGATAGCATTCAGGCTACCTAGTGTGTGGATGAGTATTGTATGTGTGTACAATAAAAGCTCATAAAGTGACTCGAGTTGTATCCGCCGTACTTGTCCTGAAACCCTTCCAGTGGGGAGTTTATTGAGCTATAGCAGGTAGTTTAATAGAAAACTGGACAATTAGTTAGAAAGAAAAAGAAAGATAGATTAGTTAGAAAGAAAAAAGGAAAGAAAGATAGATTAGTAAGAAAGAAAGGAAGAAAGATAGATTAGTGAGATAGATAGATTAGTTAGAAAGAAAGAAAGAAAAAAGATTAGTGAGAAAGAAAGATAGATTAGTTAGAGAGAAAGAAAGATGGATTAGTTAGAAAGAAAGAAAAAAAGATTAGTAAGAAAGAAAGAAAGATAGATTAGTTAGAAAGAAAAAAGGAAAGAAAGATAGATTAGTAAGAAAGAAAGGAAGAAAGATAGATTAGTGAGATAGATAGATTAGTTAGAAAGAAAGAAAGAAAAAAGATTAGTGAGAAAGAAAGATAGATTAGTTAGAAAGAAAGAGATTAGTTAGAAAGAAAAAGAAAGATAGATTAGTTAGAAAGAAAGAAAGATAGATTAGTTAGAAAGAAAGAAAGAAAGAAAGAAAGAAAGAAAGTTAATTAAAAAGAAAAAAAGAAATATAGATTAGGTAGAAAGAAAGATAGATAGATTAGTTAGAAAGAAAGAAAGAAAGAAAGTTAATTAAAAAGAAAGAAAGAAAGATTAGTTAGAAGGATAGATTAGTTAGAAAGAAAGAAAGAAAGAAAAAAAGATTAGTAAGAAAGAAAGATAGATTAGTTAGTTAGAAAGAAAGAAAGAAAGAAAGAAAGAAAGAAAGAAAGAAAGAAAGAAATATAGATAAGTTAGAAAGAAAGATAGATTAGTTAGAAAGAAAGAAAAAAAAGATTAGTTAGAAAGAAAGAATGAAAGATAGATAGATTAGTTAGAAAAAAAGAAAGAAAAAAAGATTAGTAAGAAAGAAAGATAGATTAGTTAGAAAGAAAAAAGGAAAGAAAGATATATTAGTAAGAAAGAAAGAAAGAAAGATAGATTAGTGAGAAAGATAGATTAGTTAGAAAGAAAGAAAGAAAGATAGATTAGTTAGAAAGAAAAAGAAAGATAGATTAGTTAGAAAGAAAGATAGATTAGTTAGAAAGAAATAAATAAAGTTCATTTAAAAGAAAGAAAGAAAGAAAGATAGATTAGTTAGAAAGAAAGAAAGAAAAAAAGATTAGTAAGAAAGAAAGAAAGATTAGTTAGAAAGAAAGAAAGATAGATTAGTTACAAAGAAAAAGAAAGATAGATTAGTTAGAAAGAAAGAAAGATAGATTGGTTAGAAAGAAAGAAAGAAAGTTAATTAAAAAGAAAGAAAGAAAGAAAGATTAGTTAGAAAGATAGATTAGTTAGAAAGAAAGAAAGAAAAAAATATTAGTAAGAAAGAAAGATAGATTAGTTAGAAAGAAAGAAAGAAAGATAGATTAGTAAGAAAGAAAGAAAGATTAGTTAGAAAGAAAGAAAGATAGATTAGTTAGAAAGAAAAAGAAAGATAGATCAGTTAGAAAGAAAGAAAGATAGATTAGTTAGAAAGAAAGAAAGAAAGAAAGTTAATTAAAAAAAAAGAAAGAAAGTAAGATAGATTAGTTAGAAAGAAAGAAAGATAGATTAGAAAGAAAGAAAGATAGATTAGTTAGAAAGAAAGATAGATTAGTTAGAAAGAAAGATAAATTAGTTAGAAAGAAAGATAGATTAGTTAAAAAACAAAGAAAGAGATTTGTTAGAAAGAAAGATAGATTAGTTAGAAAGATAGATTAGTTAGAAAGAAAGATAGATTAGTTAGAAAGAAAGATAACTTAGTTAGAAATAAAGAAAGATAGATTATTTAAAAAACAAGGAAAGATGGATTTGATAGAAAGAAAGAAAGATAGATTAGTTAGAAAAAAAGAAAGATAGATTAGTTAGAAAGAAAGAAAGATAAATTAGTTAGAAAGTAAGATAGATTAGTTAGAAAGAAAGATAGATTAGTTAGAAAGTAAGAAAGATAGATTAGTTAGAAAGATAGATAGATAAGTTAGAAAGAAAGAAAGAAAGATTAGTTAGAAAGAAAGAAAGATAGATTGGTTAGAAAGAAAGAAAGATTAGTTAGAAAGAAAGATAGATAGATTAGTTAGAAAGAAAAAAGATAGATTAGTTAGAAAGAAAGAAAGTAAGAAAGAAAGAAAGATTGGTTAGAAAGAAAGATAGATTAGTTAGAAAGATAGAAAGAAAGATAGATTAGTTAGAAAGAAAGAAACATAGATTAGTTAGAAAGAAAGAAAGAAAGAAAGATAGATTAGTTAGTTAGAAAGAAAGATTAGTTAGTTAGAAAGAAAGAAAGATAGATTAGTTAGAAAGAAAGATAGATTAGTTAGAAAGATAGATAGATAGATAGATTAGTTAGAAAGAAAGAAAGATAGATTAGTTAGAAAGAAAGATAGATTAGTTAGAAAGAATGAAAAAAGAAAGAAAGAAAGAAAGAAAGATTGGTTAGAAAGAAAGATAGATTAGTTAGTAAGAAAGATATAAAGAAAGATGGATTAGTTAGAAAGAAAGAAACATAGATTAGTTAGAAAGAAAGAAAGAAAGAAAGATAGATTAGTTAGAAAGACTAGTTAGTTAGAAAGAAAGAGATAGATTAGTTAGAAAGAAAGATAGATAGATTAGTTAGAAAGAAAGAAAGATAGATTAGTTAGAAAGAAAGAAAGATATATTAGTTAGAAAGAAAGATAGATAGATTAGTTAGAAAAAAAGATAGATTAGTTAGAAAGAAAGAAAGATAGATTAGTTAGAAAGAAAGATAGATAGATTAGTTAGAAAGAAAGAAAGATTAGTTAGAAAGAAAGAAAGAATGATAGATTGGTTAGAAAGAAAGAAAGATAGATTAGTAAGAAAGAAAGAAAGGAATAAAGAACGATAGATTAGTTAGAAATAAAGATAAAGTAGTTAGAAAGAAAGATAGATAGATTAGTTAGAAAGAAAGATAGATAGATAGATTAGTTAGAAAGAAAGATAGATTATTTAGAAAGAAAGAAAGATAGATCAGTTAGCAAGAAAGAAATATTAGTTAGAAAGAAAGAAAGATTAGTTTGAAAGAAAGAAAGATTAGTTTGAAAGAAAGATAGATTAGTAAGAAAGAAAGAAATAAAGAAAGATTAGGTAGAAAGAAAGAAAGATTAGTTAGAAAGAAAGAAAGATAAGTTAGAAAGATAGATAGATAGATAGATAGATAGATAGATAGATAGATAGATAGATAGATAGATAGATAGATAAAGTTCATTAGTACATATAGAATGGTAGTTTAATTGAATCTAGGGCTTCAGGGAGTTTAGATTTGAGTTTTTGTGTTGTTCACTACTGGGCCACCGTAGTCTTGGCTCAATTTGAACTGTTGCAATGAAAGTCAATGGGATTTTTATGATTTTTAATATTAATTTTTAAGAAATCTGAAAGTCAAATCAGTTTGAAAAGATATAGCACACCGAGTCAGAACAGTCTGAAGGTCTGACCCGAGTTTGGAGTTTGTAGAGTTAAAGCTCTAGGACGAGTTAGAGTCAGAATTTTTTGGGTAAGAAAAAAAAGAAGA
>JAULUF010000007.1:22135000-22137500 GCA_031834385.1 Semotilus atromaculatus
TAAAAAGAAAGATAGATTAGGTAGAAAGAAAGATAGAAAGATAGATTAGTTAGAAAGAAAGAAAGTTAATTAAAAAGAAAGAAAGAAAGATTAGTTAGAAAGATAGATTAGTTAGAAAGAAAGAAAGAAAAAAAGATTAGTAAGAAAGAAAGATAGATTAGTTAGAAAGAAAGAAAGAAAGAAAGAAAGAAAGAAAGAAAGAAATATAGATAAGTGAGAAAGAAAGAAAGATAGATTAGTTAGAAAGAAAGAAAAAAAGATTAGTTAGAAAGAAAAAAAGAAAGAAAAAAAGATTTGTAAGAAAGAAAGAAAGAGATTAGTTATAAAGAAAAAAGGAAAGAAAGATAGATTAGTAAGAAAGAAAGAAAGAAAGATAGATTAGTGAGAAAGATAGATTAGTTAGAAAGAAAGAAAGAAAGATAGATTAGTTAGAAAGAAAGAAAGAAAAAAGATTAGTAAGAAAGAAAGAAAGATTAGTTAGAAAGAAAGAAAGAGATTAGTTAGAAAGAAAAATAGATTAGTTAGAAAGAAAGACTGAAAGATAGATTAGTAAGAAAGAAAGATAGATTAGTTAGAAAGAAAGATAGATTAGTAAGAAATAAAGAAAGATAGATTAGTTAGAAAGAAAGAAAGATTGATTAGTTAGAAAGAAAGAAAGATTGATTAGTTAGAATGATAGATTAGTTAGAAAGAAAGATAGATTAGTTAGAATGATAGATTAGTTAGAAAGAAAGATAGATTAGTTAGAATGATAGATTAGTTAGAAAAAAGAAAGATAGATTAGTTAGAAAGAAAGAAAGATAGATTAGTTAGAAAGAAAGAAAGATTGATTAGTTAGAATGATAGATTAGTTAGAATTAAAGATAGATTAGTTAGAATGATAGATTAGTTAGAAAAAAGAAAGATAGATTAGTTAGAAAGAAAGATAAATTAGTTAGAAAGAAAGATAGATTAGTTAAAAAACAAAGAAAGAGATTTGTTAGAAAGAAAGATAGATTAGTTAGAAAGATAGATTAGTTAGAAAGAAAGAAAGATAGATTAGTTAGAAAGAAAGATAACTTAGTAAGAAAGAAAGATGGATTTGATAGAAAGAAAGATAGATTAGCTAGAAAGATAGATTAGTTAGAAAAAAGAAAGATAGATTAGTTAGAAAGAAAGAAAGATAAATTAGTTAGAAAGTAAGATAGATTAGTTAGAAAGAAAGATAAGTTAGAGATAGATAGATAGATAGATAGATTAGTTAAAAAGATGGATAGATAGATAGATAGATTAGTTAGAAAGATGGATAGATAGATAGATAGATAGATAAATTAGAAAGAAAGATAAGTTAGATATAGATAGATAGATTAGTTAGATAGATTAGTTAGAAAGAAAGATAGATAGATCAGTTAGAAATAAAGATAGATTAGATAGAAAGAAAGAAAGATAGATTAGTTAGAAAGATAGATAGATAGATAGATAGATAGATAGATAGATAGATAGATAGATAGATAGATAGATAGATAGATAGATAGATAGATAGATAGATAAGTTCATTAGTACAAATAGAATGGGAGTTTAATTGAGTCTAGGGCTTCAGGGAGTTTAGATTTGAGTTTTTGTGTTGTACACTACTGGGCCACCGTAGTCTTGGCTCAATTTGAACTTCTGCAATGAAAGTCAATGGGATTTTTATGATTTTTAATATTAATTTTTAAGAAATCTGAAAGTCAAATCAGTCTGAAAAGATATAGCATACCGAGTCAGAACAGTTTGAGTGTCTGAGCCGAGTTTGGAGTATGTGGAGTTAAAGCTCTAGGAGGAGTTTAAATTGTAAATTTTGAGTAAGAAGAATAATACTAATAATAATAATAAGTTTAAATAGGATTTCAGTAAGTTGGCTCTCACAAGCCAACTTAATAATAATAATAATAAGTTTAAATAGGATTTCAGTAAGTTGGCTCTCACAAGCCAACTTAATAACTAGAAAAAGTTCGTCGAGACAAACTTTAAGTTGGCTTGTGAAAGTTTGGACCAGAAAGTTTGAAGAAGTTTAAAGTAGTTTGAAGTAATAGTAGTTTATAGTTTAAATTAGTTTTTAGTTTAAATTAGTTTAAAGTTTAACTTAGTTTAAAGTAGTTTAAAGTTTAACTTAGTTTAAAATTTAAAGTAGTTTAAAGTTTAAAGTAGTTTCTAGTTTAAAGTAGTTTAAAGTTTAACTTAGTTTAAAATTTAAAGTAGTTTAAAGTTTAAAGTAGTTTCTAGTTTAAAGTAGTTTAAAGTTTAAAATAGTTTAAAGTAGTTTCTAGTTTAAAGTTTAACTTAGTTTAAAGTTTAACTTAGTTTAAAGTTTAAAGTAATTTAAAGTTGCTAGGGTGTTTCTAGTGGGTTGCTAAGGGTTTCTGGGTGGTTGCTAGGGTATTCTAAGGTATTGTGGGTGGCTGCTAGGGTGTTTTGGGTGGTGCTAGGGTGTTCTAATTTATTTTTGGGTGGTTGCTAGGGTGTTGCTAGGGTGTTCTAA
>JAULUF010000007.1:22147500-22150000 GCA_031834385.1 Semotilus atromaculatus
TCAAGTTTACAGTGTTTAGAGTTTACAAGTGTATAAATTGATGAGTTTATAAGTGTACGAGTTTAGAGTTTATAAGTTTAAATGAGTCTTAAGAGTTCAGTTTATAGTTTAAATGAGTCTAAGAGTTCAAAGTTTATTAATTTATGAGTTAATTAGTTTATAAGTGTGTTAATTCAAAGTTTATTAGTTTAAATGAGTCTCAATGGCTCATTTAGTATATAGAATGGCAGTTTGATTTAGTCTAGGGTTTCAAGGGATTTTGATTTGAATTTTTGACAGTTGGGGAGTTTGAAAATCTGAAAATTCCGCAATGTTAAGTCAATGGGAGTTTTTCCGAGTTTTGATCGTCATTTTTAGGAAAACCGTAAGTCCGATCAGTTTGAAAAGACAGAGCAACTAACTTCAGAATAGGTCAAAGGTCTGAGCCGAGTTTGGAGTATGTGGAGTTAACGGTCTAGGCCGCATTAAAGTCAACAGTTTTCTAAGAAGAATAATAATAATAATAATAATAATAATAATAATAATAAGTTTAAATAGGATTTCAGTAAGTTGGCTCTCACAAGCCAACTTAACTAGAAAAAGTTCGTCGAGACAAACTTTAAGTTGGCTTGTGAAAGTTTGGACCAATAAGTTTAAAGAAGTTTAAAGTTTAAATTAGTTTATAGTTTAGTAAGAAAGAAAGAAAGAAAGATTAGTTAGAAAGATAGAACGATAGACAGATTAGTTAGAAAGAAAGAACGATAATTAAAAAGAAAGAAAGAATGAAAGATTAGTTAGAAAGATTAGTTAGAAAGATAAATTAGTTTGAAAGATAGAACGATAGACAGATTAGTTAGAACGAAAGAAAGAACGATAATTAAAAAGAAAGAAAGAATGAAAGATTAGTTAGAAAGATTAGTTAGAAAGATAAATTAGTTTGAAAGATAGATTAGTTTGAAAGAAAGATTAGTTAGAAAGAAAGATAAAAGAAAAAATATTAGGTAGAAAGATAGATAAAAAATTAGTTAGAAAGAAAGGAAACGATTAGTTAGAAAAGAAGAAAGTAAAAAGAAATAAAGATTAGTTAGAAAGAAAGAAAGATTAGTTAGAAAGAAAGAAAGAAAGAAAGAAAGAAAGATTAGTTAGAAAGAAAGAAAGAAAGAAAGATTAGTTAGAAAGACAGAAAGATAGATAAGTCAGAAAGAAAGAAAGAAAGAAAGATTAGTTAGAAAGAAAAAGAAAGACAGTTTAGTTAGAAAGAAAGAAAGAAAGACAGAAAGATTAGTTAGAGAGAAAGAAAGAAAGATAGATTAGTTAGAAAGAAAGAAAGATAGATTAGTTAGAAAGAAAGAAAGATATATAGATTAGTTAGAAAGAAGGAAATATAGAGAAGTTAGAAAGAAAGAAAGATAGATTCGTTAGAAAGAAAAAGATAGATAGATTAGTTAGAAAGAATGAAAGATAGATTAGTTAGAAAGAAAGAAAGATGGATTAGTTAGAAAGAAAGATAGAAAGAAAGATAGAAAAAAAGATTAGTAAGAAAGAAAGATAGATTAGTTAGAAAGAAAAAAGAAAAAAGATTAGTTAGAAAGAAAGATAGATTAGTAAGAAAGGAAGATTGATTGATTAGTAAGAAAGATAGAAAGATAGATAGATTAGTTAGAAAGAAAGAAAGAAAGAAAGAAAGAAAGAAAGAAAGGAAGAAAGTTAATTAAAAAGAAAGAAAGAAAGTTAATTAAAAAGAAAGAAAGAAAGAAAGAAAGAGTAGTTAGAAAGAAAGAAAGAAAAAAGATTAGTAAGAAAGAAAGAAAGATAGATTAGTTAGAAAGAAAGAAAGATAGATTAGTTAGAAAGAAAGATAGATTAGTACGAGAAAGAAAGATAGATTAGTAAGAAAGAAAGATTGATTAGTAAGAAAGATAGAAAGATAGATAGATTAGTTAGAAAGAAAGAAAGAAAGAAAAATGATTATTAAGAAAGAAAGATAGATTAGTTCGAAACAAAGAAAGAAAAAAAGATTAGTAAGAAAGAAAGAAAGAAAAAAAGATTAGTAAGAAAGAAAGAAAGATAGATTAGTTAGAAAGAAAGAAAGAAAAATAGATTAGTAAGAAAGAAAGAAAGATACATTAGTTAGAAAGAAAGAAAGAAATGTTAGGAAAAAAGAAAGAATAGTTAGAAAGAAAGAAAGAAAGATGGATTAGTTAGAAAGAAAGATCAGAAAAGAAAGAAAAAAAGATCAGTTTGAAAGAAAGAAAGATTAGTTAGAAAGAAAGAAAGATTAGTATGAAAAAAGAAAGAAAAGGAAAGTTAAAAAGAAAAGAAAGAATAGAAATAAAGAAATATAGATTAGTTAGAAAGAAAGAAAGATTAGTTCGAAATAAAGAAAGATTACTTTAAAAAAGAAAGAAAAGTAAAAAAAGAAAGAATAGTTAGAAAGAAAGAAAGAAAGAGAGAAAGAAAGAAAGAAAGAAAGATTGATTAGTAAGAAAGAAAGAAAGAAAGATTGATTAGTAAGAAAGAA
>JAULUF010000007.1:22175000-22177500 GCA_031834385.1 Semotilus atromaculatus
ACGCACACACACACACACACACAGACTCACTCACGCACATACACACACACTCTTTCTCTCACACACACACGCACATACACGCTCACTAACTCACACACACAGACACGATCACTAACTCGTCCACACACACACACACTTTCTCTTTCATACACACACATACACGTTCACTAACACACACACACACACACGCGCACATACTCACACACACACACACACACACTAACTCGTTCACACACACACTCTCTCTTTCACACACACACACGCACAGACACGCTCACTAACACACACACACACGCACATACACGCTCACTAACACACAGACTCAAGCACACACACAGACACACAGACACGCTCACTAACACACACACACACACAAACACACACACACACACTAATTCGTTCACACACACACTCTCTCTTTCACACACACACACACACACACGCACAGACACGCTCACTAACACACACTAACTCGTTCACACACACACACACACACACTCTTTCTCTTACACACACACACACGCACAGACACGCTCACTAACACACACACACACTCAAGCACACACACACACACACACACACACACACACTCTCTCACACACACACACACATACACGCTCACTAACACACACACACACTCACTAACACACACGCACACACACACACACACACTCACGCACATACACATACACACTTTCTTTCAAACACACACACACACACACACACACACACACACACTCACTCACGCACATACACACACACTCTTTCTCTCACACACACACGCACATACACGCTCACTAACTCACACACACAGACACGATCACTAACTCGTCCACACACACACACACTTTCTCTTTCATACACACACATACACGTTCACTAACACACACACACACACACGCACATACTCACACACACACACACTAACTCTTTCATACACACACATACACGTTCACTAACACACACACACACACACACACACACGCACAAACACGCTCACTAACACACACACACACTAACTCGTTCACACACACTCTTTCTCTTACACACACACACACACGCACATACGTGCACACTAACATAAGTACATAAGTGTACACTAACACACACACTCAAGCACACACACAGACACACAGACACGCTCACTAACACACACACACACACACACACACTAATTCGTTCACACACACACACTCTCTCTTTCACACACACACACACACACACACACGCACAGACACGCTCACTAACACACACTAACTCGTTCACACACACACACTCTCTCTTACACACACACACACACACACACACGCACAGACACGCTCACTAACACACACACACACACAGACACGCTCACTAACACACACACACACACGCACAGACACGCTCACTAACACACACACACACACACTAACTCGCTCTCACACACTCACTAACTCACTCACACACACACACACACACACACACACACAAACTCGCTCACACACACACAGACTCACACACACTCACTCTCACACACACTCACTAACTCTCACACACACACACACGCAGACATGCTCACTAACTCACACACACGCACAGACATGCTCACTAACTCTCACACACACACACACACACACACACACTCATGCACATACTCACAAATGCACACTCACACACCCACACACAAACTCGCTCACACACATACACTCAATTACATACACTCACAAATGCACACATTCACACACACACACTAACTCGCTCACACACACACACACACTCACAAATGCACACACTCACACACACTAACTTGCTCACACACACACACACACACAGACTCACACACACACTCACTAACTCACACACACACACACACACACTCAATTACATACACTCACAAATGCACACATTCACACACACACACTAACTCGCTCACACACACACACACACACACTCACAAATGCACACACTCACACACACTAACTTGCTCACACACACACAGACTCACACACACTCACTAACTCACACACGCACAGACATGCTCACTAACTCACACACACACTAATTCTCTCACACACACACATACACACACACACACACACACACACACTCATGCACATACACTCACAAATGCACACACTCACACTAACTCGCTCACACACACACTCAAGTTTACAGTGTTTAGAGTTTACAAGTGTATAAATTGATGAGTTATAAGTGTACGAGTTTAGAGTTTATAAGTTTAAATGAGTCTTAAGAGTTCAGTTTATAGTTTAAATGAGTCTAAGAGTTCAAAGTTTATTAATTTATGAGTTAATTAGTTTATAAGTGTGTTAATTCAAAGTTTATTAGTTTAAATGAGTCTCAATGGCTCATATAGTATATAGAATGGCAGTTTGATTTAGTCTAGGGTTTCAAGGGATTTTGATTTGAATTTTTGACAGTTGGGGAGTTTGAAAATCTGAAAATTCCGCAATGTTAAGTCAATGGGAGTTTTTCCGAGTTTTGATCGTCATTTTTAGGA
>JAULUF010000007.1:22182500-22195000 GCA_031834385.1 Semotilus atromaculatus
CTTTCACACACACGCACAGACACGCTCACTAACTCACACACACATACACACTCACGCACACACACTCACTCACACACACACACACACACACACAGTCACACACAGACTCACTCACTCGCTCACACACTCACTCACTTACACACTCAGAGTTTATATGAGTTTAGAGTTTATAAGTTTTAATGAAGTAAATTTAGTCATTTGAAGTTTAAATTAGTTTAAAGTTTAAATTAGTTTGAAGATTAAAGTTTAAATTAGTTTGAAGTTTAATTTAGTTTTTGAAGTTTAAAATAGTTTGAAGTTGATAGATAGATGAGTTTCAATGAGTCTCAATGGCTCATATAGTATATAGAATGGCAGTTTGATTTAGTCTAGGGTTTCAAGGGATTTTGATTTGAATTTTTGACAGTTGGGGAGTTTGAAAATCTGAAAATTCCGCAATGTTAAGTCAATGGGAGTTTTTCCGAGTTTTGATCGTCATTTTTAGGAAAACCGTAAGTCCGATCAGTTTGAAAAGACAGAGCAACTAACTTCAGAATAGGTCAAAGGTCTGAGCCGAGTTTGGAGTATGTGGAGTTAACGGTCTAGGAGGAGATAGAGTCAACAGTTTTCTAAGAAGAATAATAATAATAACTAGAAAAAGTTCGTCGAGACAAACTTTAAGTTGGCTTGTGAAAGTTTGGACCAGAAAGTTTGAAGAAGTTTAAAGTAGTTTAAATAGTTTAAAGTTTTTTTTAAAACAGACAGATTCGTTTAAAAAGGTTTAAAAAAGATTAGTTAGAAAAAAAGAAAGATTAGTTAGAAAGAAAAAAGAAAGAAAGATTAGTTAGAAAGAAAGATAGATTAGTTAGAAAGAAAGAAAGATAGATTAGTTAGAAAGAAAGAAAGATTGATAGAGTAGTTAGAAAGAAAGATAGATTAGTTAGAAAGAAAGAAAGATAGATTAGTTAGAAAGAAAGAAAGAAAAAAAGATTAGTAAGAAAGAAAGATAGATTAGTTAGAAAGAAAGAAAGATAGATTAGTTAGAAAGAAAGAAAGAAAGAAAGATAGATTAGAAAGATAGATGGATTAGTTAGAAAGAAAGAAAGTTAATTAAAAAGAAAGAAAGAAAGATAGATTAGTTAGAAAGAAAGATAGAAAGATAGATAGATTAGTTAGAAAGAAAGAAAGAAAGAAAGAAAGTTAATTAAAAAAAAGAAAGAAAGAAAGTTAATTAAAAAGAAAGAAAGAATGAAAGATTAGTTAGAAAGATAGATTAGTTAGAAAGAAAGAAAGAAAAAAGATTAGTAAGAAAGAAAGTTAGATTAGTTAGAAAGAAAGAAAGAAAAAAAGATTAGTTAGAAAGAAAGAAAGATAGATTAGTTAGAAAGAAAAAAGGAAAGAAAGATAGATTAGTAAGAAGGATAGATTAGTAAGAAAGAAAGAAAGATTGATTAGTAAGAAAGATAGATAGATTAGTTAGAAAGAAAGAAAGAAAAAAGATTAGTAAGAAAGATAGATTAGTTAGAAAGAAAGAAAGAAAAAAAGATTAGTAAGAAAGAAAGAAAGATTGATTAGTAAGAAAGATAGAAAGATAGATTAGTTAGAAAGAAAGATTAGTTAGAAAGAAAGAATGAAAGATAGATTAGTTAGAAAGAAAGATAAGTTAGAAAGAAAGAAAGATAGATTAGTAAGAAAGAAAGAAAGATAGATTAGTAAGAAAGAAAGAAAGATAGATTAGTTAGAAAGAAAAAAAGAAAGAAAGATTAGTTAGAAAGAAAAAGAAAGATAGTTTAGTTAGAAAGAAAGAATGAAATATAGATTAGTTAGAAAGAAAGAAAGATAGATTAGTTAGAAAGAAAGAAAGAAAGATAGATTAGTTAGAAAGAAAAAGAAAGATAGATTAGTTAGAAAGAAAAAGAAAGATAGATTAGTTAGAAAGAAAGAATGAAAGATAGATTAGTTAGAAAGAAAGAATGAAAGATAAATTAGTTAGAAAGAAAGAAAGATAGATTAGTTAGAAAGAAAGAAAGAAAGAAAGAAAGAAAGAAAGATAAATTAGTTAGAAAGAAAGAAAGATAGATTAGTTAGAAAGAAAGAAAGATTAGTTAGAAATAAAGAAAGATTAGTTAGAAAGAAAGAAAGATTAGTTAGAAAGAAAGAAAGATATATAGATTAGTTAGAAATAAAGAAAGATAGATAGATAGATTAGTTAGAAAGAAAAAGAAAGATAGATTAGTTAGAAAGAAAGAATGAAAGATAGATTAGTTAGAAAGAAAGAAAGATAGATTAGTTAGAAAGAAAGAAAGAAAGAAAGATAGATTAGTTAGAAAGAAAGAAAGAAAAAAAGATTAGTAAGAAAGAAAGATAGATTAGTTAGAAAGAAAGAAAGATAGATTAGTAAGAAAGAAAGATAGATTAGTAAGAAAGAAAGAAAGATTGATTAGTAAGAAAGATAGAAAGAAAGATAGATTAGTTAGAAAGAAAGATTAGTTAGAAAGAAAAAGAAAGATAGTTTAGTTAGAAAGAAAGAATGAAAAATAGATTAGTTAGAAAGAAAGAAAGAAAGAAAGATATATAGATAAGTTAGAAAGAAAGAAAGATTAGTTAGAAAGAAAAAGAAAGATAGATTAGTTAGAAAGAAATAATGAAAGATAGATTAGTTAGAAAGAAAGAAAGATAGATTAGTTAGAAAGAAAGAAAGATAAATTAGTTAGAAAGAAAGAAAGATAGATTAGTTAGTTAGAAAGAAAGAAAGAAAGATTAGTTAGAAAGAAAGATAGATAGATTAGTAAGAAAGATAGAAAGATAGATAGATTAGTTAGAAAGAAAGATAGAAAGTAAGTTAATTAAAAAGAAAGAAAGATAGATTAGTTAGAAAGAAAGATAGAAATATAGATAGATTAGTTAGAAAGAAAGAAAAAATATTAGTAAGAAAGAAAGAAAGATAGATTAGTTAGAAAGAAAGAAAGATAGATTAGTTAGAAAGAAAGAAAGATAGATTAGAAAGATAGATAGATTAGTTAGAAAGAAAGTTAATTAAAAAGAAAGAAAGAAAGAAAGATAGATTAGTTAGAAAGAAAGATAGAAACATAGATAGATTAGTTAGAAAGAAAGAAAGAAAGTTAATTAAAAAGAAAGAAAGAATGAAAGATTAGTTAGAAAGATAGATTAGTTAGAAAGAAAGAAAGAAAAAAGATTAGTAAGAAAGAAAGATAGATTAGTTAGAAAGAAAGAAAGAAAAAAAGATTAGTTAGAAAGAAAAAAAGAAAGAAAGATATATTAGTTAGAAAAAAAGAAAGAAAAAAAGATGAGTAAGAAAGAAAGAAAGATAGATTAGTAAGAAAGAAAGAAAGAAAGATGGATTAGTAAGAAAGAAAGAAAGATTGATTAGTAAGAAAGATAGATAGATTAGTTAGAAAGAAAGAAAAAAAGATTAGTTAGAAAGAAAGAAAGAAAGATAGATTAGTTAGAAAGAAAGAAAAAAAGATTAGTAAGAAAGAAAGATAGATAGATTAGTTAGAAAGAAAGAAAGAAAGATAGATTAGTAAGAGAAAGAAAGATAGATTGGTAAGAAAGAAAGAAAGAAAGATTGATTAGTAAGAAAGATAGAAAGAAAGATAGATTAGTTAGAAAGAAAGATTAGTTAGAAAGAAAGAAAGATAGATTAGTTAGAAAGAAAGAAAGATTAGTTAGAAAGAAAGAAAGAAAGATTAGTTAGAAAGAAAGAAAGAAAGAAAGATTAGTTAGAAAGAAAAAGAAAGATAGTTTAGTTAGAAAGAAAGAATGAAAGATAGATTAGTTAGAAAGAAAGAAAGAAAGAAAGAAAGAAAGATATATAGATTAGTTAGAAAAAAATATAGATAAGTTAGAAAGAAAGAAAGAAAGAAAGATAGATTAGTTAGAAAAAAATATAGATAAGTTAGAAAGAAAGAAAGAAAGAAAGATAGATTAGTTAGAAAGAAAAAGAAAAATAGATTATTTAGAAAGAAAGAATTAAAGATAGATTAGTTAGAAAGAAAGAAAGATTAGTTAGAAAGAAAGAAAGAAAGATAAATTAGTTAGAAAGAAAGAAAGATTAGTTAGAAAGAAAGAAAGAAAGATTAGTTAGAAAGAAAGAAAGATATATAGATTAGTTAGTAAGAAAGAAAGAAAGATAGATTAGTACGAAAGAAAGATAGATTAGTAAGAAAGAAAGAAAGATTGATTAGTAAGAAAGATAGAAAGAAAGATAGATTAGTTAGAAAGAAAGATTAGTTAGAAAGAAAGATTAGTTAGAAAGAAAGAATGAAAGATAGATTAGTTAGAAAGAAAGAAAGAAAGAAAGAAAGATTAGTTAGAAAGAAAAAGAAAGATAGTTTAGTTAGAAAGAATGAAAGATAGATAAGTTAGAAAGAAAGAAAGAAAGAAAGATATATAGATTAGTTAGAAAGAAAGAAATAGATAGAAAGATAGATAGTTAGAAAGATGGATAGATAGATGGATAGATAGATAGATAGATAGATAGATAGATAGATAGATAGATAGATAGATAGATAGATAGATAGATAGATAGATAGATAGATAGATAGAAGTTTATTAGTACATATAGAATTGTAGTTTAATTGAGTCTAGGGCTTCAGGGAGTTTAGATTTGAGTTTATTTGGTGTGCGCTACTGGGCCACCGTAGTCTTGGCTCAATTTGAACTTTTGCAATGAAAGTCAATGGGAGTTTTATGATTTTTAATATTAATTTTTAAGAAATCTGAAAGTCAAATCAGTTTGAAAAGATATAGCAACTAACTTCAGAACAGTCCAAAGGTCTGAGCCGAGTTTGGAGTATGTAGAGTTAACGGTCTAGGCCGCATTAAAGTCAACAGTTTTCTAAGAAGAATAATAATAATAATAATAATAAGTTTAAATAGGATTTCAGTAAGTTGGCTCTCACAAGCCAACTTAACTAGAAAAAGTTCGTCGAGACAAACTTTAAGTTGGCTTGTGAAAGTTTGGACCAGAAAGTTTGAAGAAGTTTAAAGTAGTTTGAAGTTGAAAGTAGTTTATAGTTTAAATTAGTTTAAAGTTTAATTCGTTTAACGTTTAAAATGGTTTAAAGTTAACTTAGTGTAAAGTAGTTTCTAGTTTAAATTAGTTTAAAGTTTAAAGTAGTTTGTAGTTTAAAGATTAGCTTAGTTTAAATAAGTTTAAAGTTTAAATTAGTTTAAAGTTTAATTAGTTTGAAGTAGTTTATAGTTTAAAGTATTTTAACTTAGTTTAAAGTAGTTTTAAAGTAGTTTATATTTTAAAGTATTTTAAACTTTAACTTAGTTTAAAGTTTAAAGTAGTTTTAAAGTAGTTTGTAGTTTAAAGTTTAACTTATTTTAAAGTTTAAAGTAGTTTAAAGTTGCGAGGGTGTTTCTAGTGGGTTGCTAAGGTGTTATGGGTGGTTGTTAGGGTGTTATGGGTGGTTGCTAGGGTGTTGCTAGGGCGTTGCTATGGTTTTCCTAAGGTGTTCTGGGTGGTTGCCAGGGTGTTCTAAGGTATTTTGGGTGGTTGCTATGGTGTTGCTAGGGTGTCCTAAGGTATTTTTGGTGGTTGCTAGGGTGTTCTAATGTATTTTGGGTGGTTGCTAGGGTGATCTAAGGTATTTTGGGTGGTTGCTAGGGTGTTTTAAGGTATCTTGGGTGGTTGCTATGGTGTTGCTAGGGTGTTCTAAGGTATTTTGGGTGGTTGCTATGGTGTTGCTAGGGTGTTATAAGGTATTTTGGGTGGTTGCTAGGGTGTTGCTAGGGTGTTATAAGGTATTTTGGGTGGTTGCTAGGGTGTTCTGAGGTATTTTGTGTGGTTGCTATGGTGTTGCTAGGGTGTTCTAAGGTATTTTTGGTGGTTGCTATGGTGTTCTAAGGTATTTTGGGTGGTTGCTAGGGTGTTGCTAGGGTGTTCTAAGGTATTTTGGGTGGTTGCTATGGTGTTGCTAGGGGGTTTTAAGGTATTTTGGGTGGTTGCTAGGGTGTTGCTAGGGTGTTCTGAGGTATTTTGGGTGGTTGCTATGGTGTTGCTAGGGTGTTCTAAGGTATTTTGGGTGGTTGCTAGGGTGTTGCTAGGGTGTTCTAAGGTATTTTGGTTGGTTGCTATGGTGTTGCTAGGTTGTTCTAAGGTATTTTGGGTGGTTGCTAGGGTGTTCTAAGGTATTTTGGGTGGTTGCTAGGGTGTTCTCGGTGGTTGCTAGGGTGTTCTAATGTATTTTGGTTGGTTGCTATGGTGTTGCTAGGGTGTTCTAAGGTATTTTGGGTGGTTGCTAGGGTGTTCTAAGGTATTTTGGTTGGTTGCTAGGGTGTTGCTAGGGTGTTCTGAGGTATTTTGGGTGGTTGCTATGGTTTTGCTAGGGTGTTCTAAGGTATTTTGGGTGGTTGCTAGGGTGTTGCTAGGGTGTTCTAAGGTATTTTGGTTGGTTGCTATGGTGTTGCTAGGTTGTTCTAAGGTATTTTGGGTGGTTGCTAGGGTGTTGCCAGGGTGTTCTAAGGTATTTTGGGTGGTTGCTAGGGTGTTCTCGGTGGTTGCTAGGGTGTTCTAATGTATTTTGGTTGGTTGCTATGGTGTTACTAGGGTGTTCTAAGGTATTTTGGGTGGTTGCTAGGGTGTTGCTAGGGTGTTCTAAGGTATTTTGGTTGGTTGCTAGGGTGTTGCTAGGGTGTTCTAAGGTATATTTGGTGGTTGATATGGTGTTGCTAGGGTGTTCTAAGGTATTATGGTTGGTTGCTATGGTGTTGCTAGGGTGTTCTAAGGTATTTTGGTATATACACACACTAACTCGTTTACACACACACTTTCTCTTTCACACACACGCACAGACACGCTCACTAACTCACACACACATACACACTCACGCACACACACTCACTCACACACACACACACACACACACAGTCACACACAGACTCACTCACTCGCTCACACACTCACTCACTCACTTACACACTCAGAGTTTATATGAGTTTAGAGTTTATAAGTTTTAATGAAGTAAATTTAGTCATTTGAAGTTTAAATTAGTTTAAAGTTTAAATTAGTTTGAAGATTAAAGTTTAAATTAGTTTGAAGTTTAATTTAGTTTTTGAAGTTTAAAATAGTTTGAAGTTGATAGATAGATGAGTTTCAATGAGTCTCAATGGCTCATATAGTATATAGAATGGCAGTTTGATTTAGTCTAGGGTTTCAAGGGATTTTGATTTGAATTTTTGACAGTTGGGGAGTTTGAAAATCTGAAAATTCCGCAATGTTAAGTCAATGGGAGTTTTTCCGAGTTTTGATCGTCATTTTTAGGAAAACCGTAAGTCCGATCAGTTTGAAAAGACAGAGCAACTAACTTCAGAATAGGTCAAAGGTCTGAGCCGAGTTTGGAGTATGTGGAGTTAACGGTCTAGGAGGAGATAGAGTCAACAGTTTTCTAAGAAGAATAATAATAATAATAATAATAATAAGTTTAAGTACAATATCAGTAAGTTGGCTCTCACAAGCCAACTTAATAATAATAACTAGAAAAAGTTCGTCGAGACAAACTTTAAGTTGGCTTGTGAAAGTTTGGACCAATAAGTTTGAAGAAGTTTAAAGAAGTTTAAAGTTTAATTAGTTTATAGTTTAGTAAGAAAGAAAGAAAGATAGATTAGTTAGA
The DNA here is from genome assembly GCA_031834385.1 of Semotilus atromaculatus. Lineage (NCBI taxonomy): Eukaryota > Metazoa > Chordata > Actinopteri > Cypriniformes > Leuciscidae > Semotilus > Semotilus atromaculatus. The sequence goes on from JAULUF010000007.1 coordinate 22,190,123, forward strand.
AAGAAAGAAAAAAAGATTAGTAAGAAAGAAAGAAAGATAGATTAGTTAGAAAGAAAGAAAGAAAGAAAGATAGATTAGTTAGAAAGAAAGATAGATTAGTAAGAAAGAAAGAAAGAAATATAGATAAGTTAGAAAGAAAGAAAGAAAAAAAGATTAGTTAGAAAGAAAGAAAGAAAGATAGATTAGTTAGAAAAAAGAAAGAAAAAAAGATTAGTAAGAAAGAAAGAAAGATAGATTAGTTAGAAAGAAAGAAAGAAAGAGATTAGTTAGAAAGAAAGATAGATTAGTAAGAAAGAAAGAAAGAAAGAAAGATAGATTAGTTAGAAAGAAAGATAGATTAGTAAGAAAGAAAGAAAGAAATATAGATAAGTTAGAAAGAAAGAAAGAAAAAAAGATTAGTTAGAAAGAAAGAAAGAAAGATAGATTAGTTAGAAAAAAGAAAGAAAAAAAGATTAGTAAGAAAGAAAGAAAGAAAGATAGATTAGTTAGAAAGAAAGAAAGAAAGAGATTAGTTAGAAAGAAAGATAGATTAGTAAGAAAGAAAGAAAGAAAGAAATATAGATAAGTTAGAAAGAAAGAAAGATAGATTAGTTAGAAAGAAAGAAAGAAAAAAAGATTAGTAAGAAAGAAAGAAAGAAAGATAAATTAGTAAGAAAGAAAGATTGATTAGTAAGAAAGATAGAAAGATAGATAGATTAGTTAGAAAGAAAGAAAAAAAGATTAGTGAGAAAGAAAGAAAGAAAGAAAGAAAGATAGATTAGTTAGAAAGAAAGAAAGAAAGATTAGTTAGAAAGAAAAAAGGAAAGAAAGATAGATTAGTAAGAAAGAAAGAAAGAAAGATAAATTAGTAAGAAAGAAAGAAAGATTGATTAGTAAGAAAGATAGAAAGATAGATAGATTAGTTAGAAAGAAAGAAAGAAAAAGAGATTAGTGAGAAAGAAAGATAGATTAGTTAGAAAGAAAGAAAGAAAGAAAGAAAGTTAATTAAAAAGAAAGAAAGAAAGATAGATTAGGTAGAAAGAAAGATAGAAAGATAGATAGATTAGTTAGAAAGAAAAAGAAAGATAGTTTTTATTTAGAAAGAAAGAAAGATAGATTAGTTAGAAAGAAAGAAAGAAAGAAAGAAAGAAAGAAAGTTAATTAAAAAGAAAGAAAGAAAGATAGATTAGGTAGAAAGAAAGATAGAAAGATAGATAGATTAGTTAGAAAGAAAGAAAGAAAATTAATTAAAGAGAAAGAAAGAAAGATTAGTTAGAAAGATAGATTAGTTAGAAAGAAAGAAAGAAAGAAAGAAAGAGAAAGAAAGAAATATAGATAAGTTAGAAAGAAAGAAAGATAGATTAGTTAGAAAGAAAGAAAGATGGATTAGTTAGAAAGAAAGAAAAAAGATTAGTTAGAAAGAAAGAAAGAAAGATAGATTAGTTAGAAAGAAAGAAAGAAAGAAAGAGATTAGTTAGAAAGAAAAAGAAAGATAGATTAGTTAGAAAGAAAGAAAGATAGATCAGTTAGAAAGAAAGAAAGAAAGAAAGAAAGAAAGTTAATTAAAAAGAAAGAAAGAAAGATTAGTTAGAAAGATAGATTAGTTAGAAAGAAAGAAAGAAAAAAAGATTAGTAAGAAAGAAAGAAAGATTAGTTAGAAAGAAAGAAAGATAGATTAGTTACAAAGAAAAAGAAAGATAGATTAGTTAGAAAGAAAGAAAGAAAGATAGATTGGTTAGAAAGAAAGAAAGAAAGAAAGTTAATTAAAAAGAAAGAAAGAAAGAAAGATTAGTTAGAAAGATAGATTAGTTAGAAAGAAAGAAAGAAAAAAATATTAGTAAGAAAGAAAGATAGATTAGTTAGAAAGAAAGAAAGAAAGATAGATTAGTAAGAAAGAAAGAAAGATTAGTTAGAAAGAAAGAAAGATAGATTAGTTAGAAAGAAAAAGAAAGATAGATCAGTTAGAAAGAAAGAAAGATAGATTAGTTAGAAAGAAAGAAAGAAAGTTAATTAAAAAGAAAGAAAGAAAGTAAGATAGATTAGTTAGAAAGAAAGAAAGATAGATTAGAAAGAAAGAAAGATAGATTAGTTAGAAAGAAAGAAAGATAAATTAGTTAGAAAGAAAGATAGATTAGTTAAAAAACAAAGAAAGAGATTTGTTAGAAAGAAAGATAGATTAGTTAGAAAGATAGATTAGTTAGAAAGAAAGATAGATTAGTTAGAAAGAAAGATAACTTAGTTAGAAATAAAGAAAGATAGATTATTTAAAAAACAAAGAAAGATGGATTTGATAGAAAGAAAGATAGATTAGTTAGAAAAAAAGAAAGATAGATTAGTTAGAAAGAAAGAAAGATAAATTAGTTAGAAAGTAAGATAGATTAGTTAGAAAGAAAGATAGATTAGTTAGAAAGAAAGAAAGATAGATTAGTTAGAAAGATAGATAGATAAGTTAGAAAGAAAGAAAGAAAGATTAGTTAGAAAGAAAGATAGATTGGTTAGAAAGAAAGAAAGATTAGTTAGAAAGAAAGATAGATAGATTAGTTAGAAAGAAAAAAGATAGATTAGTTAGAAAGAAAGAAAGAAAGAAAGAAAGAAAGATTGGTTAGAAAGAAAGATAGATTAGTTAGAAAGATAGAAAGAAAGATAGATTAGTTAGAAAGAAAGAAACATAGATTAGTTAGAAAGAAAGAAAGAAAGATAGATTAGTTAGAAAGAAAGAAAGATTAGTTAGAAAGAAAGATAGATTAGTTAGAAAGAAAGATAGATTAGTTAGAAAGATAGATAGATAGATAGATTAGTTAGAAAGAAAGAAAGATAGATTAGTTAGAAAGAAAGATAGATAGATTAGTTAGAAAGAAAGATAGATTAGTTAGAAAGAAAGATAGATTAGTTAGAAAGATAGATAGATAGATAGATAGATAGATTAGTTAGAAAGAAAGAAAGATAGATTAGTTAGAAAGAAAGATAGATAGATTAGTTAGAAAGAAAGATAGATTAGTTAGAAAGAAAGAAAGATAGATTAGTTAGAAAGAATGAAAAAAGAAAGAAAGAAAGAAAGATTGGTTAGAAAGAAAGATAGATTAGTTAGTAAGAAAGATATAAAGAAAGATGGATTAGTTAGAAAGAAAGAAACATAGATTAGTTAGAAAGAAAGAAAGAAAGAAAGATAGATTAGTTAGAAAGACTAGTTAGTTAGAAAGAAAGAGATAGATTAGTTAGAAAGAAAGATAGATAGATAGATAGATAGATTAGTTAGAAAGAAAGAAAGATAGATTAGTTAGAAAGAAAGAAAGATATATTAGTTAGAAAGAAAGATAGATAGATTAGTTAGAAAAAAAAGATAGATTAGTTAGAAAGAAAGAAAGATAGATTAGTTAGAAAGAAAGATAGATAGATTAGTTAGAAAGAAAGAAAGATTAGTTAGAAAGAAAGAAAGAATGATAGATTGGTTAGAAAGAAAGAAAGATAGATTAGTAAGAAAGAAAGAAAGGAATAAAGAACGATAGATTAGTTAGAAATAAAGATAAAGTAGTTAGAAAGAAAGATAGATAGATTAGTTAGAAAGAAAGATAGATAGATAGATTAGTTAGAAAGATAGATTATTTAGAAAGAAAGAAAGATAGATTAGTTAGAAAGAAAGAAAGATTAGTTAGAAAGAAAGAAAGATTAGTTAGAAAGAAAGATAGATAGATTAGTTAGAAAGAAAAAAAGAAAGAAAGAAAGAAAGAAAGAAAAATTGGTTAGAAAGAAAGATAGATTAGTTTGAAAGATAGAGATTAGTTAGAAAGAAAGAAAAGATTAGTTAGAATGAAAGAAAGATAGATAGATTAGTTAGAAAGAAAGAAAGATAGATAGATTAGTTAGAAAGAAAGAAAGATTAGTTAGAAAGAAAAAAGATAGATTAGTTAGAAAGAAAGAATAAAAGAAAGTAAGAAAGAAAGAATGAAAGATTGGTTAGAAAGAAAGAGATTAGTTAGAAAGATAGATAGATTAGTTAGAAAGAAAGAAAAGTTAGAATGAAAGAAAGATAGAGTAGTTAGAAAGAAAGAAAGATAGATAGATTAGTTAGAAAGAAAGATAGATTAGTTAGAAAGAAAGTAAGGTAGATTAGTTAGAAAGAAAGATAGATTAGTTAGAAAGAAGAAAGATAGATTAGTTAGAAAGAAAGAAAGATTAGTTAGAAAGAAAGAAAGATAGATCAGTTAGCAAGAAATAAATATTAGTTAGAAAGAAAGAAAGATTAGTTTGAAAGAAAGAAAGATTAGTTTGAAAGAAAGATAGATTAGTAAGAAAGAAAGAAATAAAGAAAGATTAGGTAGAAAGAAAGAAAGATTAGTTAGAAAGAAAGAAAGATAAGTTAGAAAGATAGATAGATAGATAGATAGATAGATAGATAGATAGATAGATAGATAGATAGATAGATAGATAGATAGATAGATAGATAGATAGATAGTTCATTAGTACATATAGAATGGTAGTTTAATTGAATCTAGGGCTTCAGGGAGTTTAGATTTGAGTTTTTGTGTTGTTCACTACTGGGCCACCGTAGTCTTGGCTCAATTTGAACTGTTGCAATGAAAGTCAATGGGATTTTTATGATTTTTAATATTAATTTTTAAGAAATCTGAAAGTCAAATCAGTTTGAAAAGATATAGCACACCGAGTCAGAACAGTCTGAAGGTCTGACCCGAGTTTGGAGTTTGTAGAGTTAAAGCTCTAGGACGAGTTAGAGTCAGAATTTTTTGGGTAAGAAAAATAAGAAGAAGAAGAAGAATAATAATAAGTTTAAATAGGATTTCAGTAAGTTGGCTTTTCCAAGCCAACTTAATAATAATAAGTTTAAGTACAATATCAGTAAGTTGGCTCTCACAAGCCAACTTAATAATAATAAGTTTAAAT